>CAWUFW010013857.1:0-448331 GCA_963921515.1 Calotriton arnoldi
GACTCGATGATAAAGTTTGGCGTTGGACTGCTGAAGAGGACAGTAGTAATGGAGCAAGAATTGGCATCGTCAAAAGTGGTGGAGGACTGAATACGAGGAGGTATTGCACTGTATGTCAGTAAACAACAATTTACATGCAAACATACGTGAAGGATGATATTCCATGCCATGCAAAATTGATGTATTTTGCTTAGAATAGCCGTGTTGCTGAAAATCACATTTTCCTCAGAATAAAGCTGAAATATCAAATTCTAAATAATACACCTTCACCCTGGTTAGTCAAGGTTTAATGTCGCCAGTTTTATTTAGGTATGTTTCTAGTATCCCCAGGTCACAGTCTGTCATGTTATAAAAACTCTAACGTTCTGTCATTTTCTTGCCTTTTGAATAACCAGCTACTCTGATAATTCTTCTATTAAGGGTGACAAGCAGGTAAGATTCACCCTCCAGGGTTCAATTTTATCTTGGTATTTTAAAGTCCCATATTTGAAGCATCGCAGTGCCCTCAGCTACCTGTTTTCAATTATATCAGAGGATGAAACAGCTTTTCATCGTAGTATCCTTAGGATTTTTATGTGAATACGGTTTTATATCAGCTTTAATTTTTTTCACTCCAGGATATGTGGTAATATGCATCGTGTTTTCAAAGTTTGTCCTGCAATTATTGAAAGGCCAGCGCTATCAGCTGCCTATAAATTCATATTCCAGTCACGTCATGAAACCTGCCGGCAGCATATGCTGCAATCAACAGCAAAGCACCTTGAAATTAGTGTGGTATCGAACACCTGTTTGGTTGAAGCCTCCTGAAGTTGTCTCGCGGCTGTTTGGCACCAGATGTTGTTGATTACAATCATGTGGACTGTGAAGCAGTGTGAACTTCCAGGATTGAAGAACTTTGTTTTGAAATGTGCATTGGTTTATACACCTCGTTATAAAAGAAATAAAAGAAGTTATTTTTGATTTAAAAATTAAGCCTCCCAGATAAAATATTAAGAAATACCGATGCAACGAGAAAGCAAAGATTAAATAAATAAATTATTCCTTAATTTGTTTCCGAATAACAAATGTAATATCACCAAGCACTCGCCTTTTCTGATATTTTAGAAAGCCTCATAGGGGCCCTAGGTCAGGTTATGCTTATAGTACCTGGGTCACTGTTGGACCTGGCCCTTTCTGCAGGGATACCCCCAAACCTTTTGCCTTCCTCCTCCCCTTTTTTCCGAATTTGTTTTTGTTGGCTTCAGGACTCTTGGCACTTTACCACTGCTAACCAGTGTTAAAGTGCATATGCTCTCTGCTTAAAACATGGTAACATTGGCTTATCCACAATTGGCATATTTAATTTACCTGTAAGTCCCTAGTATAGTGCACTACATGTGCCCAGGGCCTGTAAATTAAATGCTACTAGTGGGACTGCAGCACTGCTTGCGCCACCCACTTAGGTAACTGAAAAGAAAACACCACTGGTAAGGGACAGCAGTTTATTGTATAACCAAACAGCACTGAGCCTCCCGCCACAACTGACAACCGGAGAACTGTGCCTACGTTCCACGTTCCAAGACTACACCTCAGCACGAGCTGAGCCATTCCACAGACCCCACATATCCCCTTTCGTTATAATAAATAAAAATAAAAGCAACTCTTGATGAACACAGGGAAGCAAACATAACACAGTATAAAACGAAGATGAGATGAGTCAGTAATGAGGGACCAATTTACCTTAATTGCAAAATGCAAAATGCAAACTGCGTGGCACAACAATAAACATGCAGCATTAGTACATAACATATTTGCTGGATCTCTTGGGCACACATTTCCTTCTAGGAGTGCCAACGCAATTTCCACCCACGTCCCTGCACCTACCCTCCTCCGACACTTCCACACCCATCTT
Organism: Calotriton arnoldi; assembly: GCA_963921515.1. Taxonomy (NCBI): domain Eukaryota; kingdom Metazoa; phylum Chordata; class Amphibia; order Caudata; family Salamandridae; genus Calotriton; species Calotriton arnoldi. The sequence continues at coordinate 1,892 of CAWUFW010013857.1, forward strand.
CTCACACACAAAATCGGCCTTTCAACTAGGTACCACCACAATCATACTTTTGTTCCACACTTTACCATTCTCTAACACCACCACGTGATCCTTTACCTGCCTCACCACCCTAGGTGAAGAGAACTTAGATTGGCCCTTCCTCACATGACGAGGGATGACACCCCTGACCAGATCACCAACTTTCACGTCAACTTCCCTTCCACGACCACTACCTTAAGCACAGTATTGATCCTGGACACGCTTGTGCACATCCAACACATTTCCTACCTTCACGCAATCCAGTGTCTTTCTTCCCATCCACTCCCTGTTGAGACAGGCAGGGGCGTAACACGGGCCCCCGCAGCCCCGCGGTGCGGTAGCCCCCAGGTACCCTTACTCTGGAGGGAGCCCCCATCCACTTCCGAAGCCTTCTCGCAAAGGCTGAATGAAGTAAACAACGCGGCAGCTGCTGCCTGGCTGAAGCCTGCTGCATGGGATGGGATATCCCAGCACAGTGGAACACATAACAAACTTGCAAAATCAATCATTGTTGGCAGAGAAGGCCCTCGGTAAAATGTGCCTCCAAGTCTCTTTATGTCAGTGAGGAAGGAAACACCTGCAGAGCCCAGGGTGAGAGAGGGGAAAGACAACACAGGGAAGGAGAAAGGCAAATGAGAAATAGACACTTACAAGGCACAATGGAGAGAGGGAGAAAGAGACAGAGAGAACTGCGAGAATTAGTGTGGGGTAATAAAGAACTGGTTACAGAGAGAGGTGGGGACGTGGGAGGATGAGAGAAAGGCAGATGAGAGAGGAGACAGGTGTGAGACAGAAATAGGTGAGACAGCTGACAGAGAATTAGAGTAGATAGGTGATAAAGAAGAAGGCAGGTGAAAAAGGAACAGGGTAGAGAGACAGAGAAGAGACAGGTGTGTGAGTGACAGATAGATGAAACACCATGGGGAGCGTTAGAGGGGAGGCCAGTTAAAAAGGTACAAAAGAGACTGTGAGAAGAAAAGAAATAGCTGAGAGAGAGAGAAAGAGAGACAGAGAGTGAGTGAGATGGGGGTTGGTAAAGAGACAGCCATGTTATAAAGGACAACTGAGGATAACAGGGTGGAGGAGACAGATGTGAGAGAGATAGTAGACAAATGAGAGACAGTTAAAGATAGAAGAGGAGAGAAGTGCTAGAGCTAGAACAGTAAGAAATTAAGACAGTTGAGAACGAGAGAGAGAGCTGTTGGGAGGAAGATAAGCTGAACACAGCTGAGAGATATGGAAGGAGAGATTTGTGTGAGAGAGGTGATAAAGACATAGAGGCATATGGGAAAGAAACAGATTAAAGGACATGCAGAGGGGGCATGGGAGGGGGAGAAGGGCTGGGCAGGGAAGACAGGTGAGCGAGATAGAATGGGTGATTAAGAGAGAGAAGTGAAAAAAGGATTGCAGAGTAGAAGAGACAAACTGAGATAAGGAAGAGAAAGGCGTTTGAAAGAGATGAAAAGACGTGAAAGACAATTCAGAGAGGTAAAAATGGTGGCAGATGAGAAGGTTATAAAGAGACAGCCAAGAAAGCAATAGCCTCGAGAGAGCATAAGTAGTCACAGAAGAGAGCCATGAGAAAGAGACATACAGGTTAGAGAGAGAGAGGTGAGAAAGGGACAAGCTAAAAGAGATGATTAAGCAGCAGACAGGTGAGAATGGGGCAGCAGAGAGAGAGAAAGAGGGGAGAAGTGATGGTGGACATGATGAAGAGACAGGTGACAAAGACAGTGGGGAGAGAAAGCGAGGTAAATCAAGAGACAGATACAGATGAAAAAGAACTGAGAGAGAGTGGGGAGATAGGAGAGAGCATGGTGATGGAGAGACAGGTTAGAAAGAGAGCAGAGGGGGTGGGGAGAAATAGCTAGTTGATAAAGGGACATGCATGATATAAAGAGACAGGTATGGAGAAGAGGTAGAAGAGAGGTAATTGAACAATAATTATGTGAGAGATAGCTGAGCAAGAGTGGGGAAAAGGGTGAAAGAGGTAATAAAGAGACATACGTAATCAAGAAACAACTGATAGGGAAAGGTAGCAGTGATGATAAAGAGACACTATAAAGAGAGGGAGAGGTAGGAGAGGAAAACAGGCGACACAGAGACGAGTAATATGGAAGGGGCAAAAGACAGACAACCCAGTAGAGAAGATATGTGTTGGGATCTGGAGCTCGTGTGTGAGCTCGTGCTATGGGGATTCTATTCTAGAATGGGTTGTTCCTCGGATGGCAGTTGCTGCCTGGGAGTCGCCTTGGAAGGACACAATAAACATTGTACTTACCTGCAGCCGTCTGTACTTCATTTCATTGGCGACGAGTTGACCAGTTGTCCTGTCCTCGGCCTCCCGTGAACCTGCTGACTTTTGACCCGTCCTGCATGGCTCCTCCTCCTCTGCAGTGGTGCTGACAACGTTTGGCTGTTCCTCGATTGCCTCCCGTCGCTGGGGGTTCCTGGGAGGTTGATCCTGATCGTCTCTTCCATTTCAGGTACTTTTGATGCTGTTTGGCAACGGGAGCGCAAAATTGTGGTGAGCTCCTCGCGCCTCCCTTGTAACGTTTCGGATGCACTGCGCATGACGCGCATCGTTGAAGAATTTCCTGCCTGACTTGCCTGGCGCCGCTCCGCGCTGCGTGATCTCACTGCGTGTGGCCATTTGGGGCATTTCTCGTCACTGTGTTGCCCGGCAATGAAGATCTCCAACGTGAAGTTTTCTGTCGTGCCTTCGCTGATAGGCGCAGCTGTGGTCTCATACCTCCTTGAAACACCGTTGCGCTCACCTAAGTGCCTTCGCTGATAGGCACAGCTCTAATCACTATCTGCCAAAACCACATTTTGTGAGGATTCCAAACATGCCTGTTAGGCCTTCGCTGATAGGCACAGCTTGAGTAATATTCTTCAGTTGTCACTACCTGAATTTTCTGTCGTGCCTTCGCTGATAGGCACAGCCTTAATTATATCTGTAATTGCCACATTTTGCGAGGATTCCCGACGTGCCTGGGTAGGAACATTTTGAAAACCTTACCTTTGGAAATGGTAAGCACTTGTGTAAGTTGTGGTGATGATGGTGATTCCTTCATTGTCGACAATTATGCCTCCATTTTAAAAACTTTGAGCAAAAGATTCAGTCCCATAAGAAATGTTGTCCTCGAGCGCCACAAATTTCTACAACGCGCTCAAATTCCTGGTGAGTCCATTGACGATTTTGTCGCTGCTCTTAGAAGTCTAGCGGTTACTTGCAACTACAGGGAGTTTAGGGATGAAATCATTCGCGACCAATTAATTGAAAGGACGTCTAACAAGAAAATCCAAGAAAAGTTATTATCTTCAGATGATCCTGATTTAGAGAGTATCGAACATTCTCAATTCTGTGTAAAGGAAATGAGTTGTACAGCCTCATCTAGTGAAGTCAAATTGTTAAATGCCAAACCTATCGCTAAATCGTTGAAGGGGTCCAACACCAATGTTGTGCACCCGACTACACATTTCTCCAAATCCAGAAGTGAACAAAGTGAAGCCATGTGCTTCCGTTGTGGGAGCAAATCCCACTTAGGAAATGCCAAGTTTTGCTTTACTTTAAACCAAACGTGTTATAATTGTGGAACAAAGGGTCATTACTCTCGAATGTGTAAGGCTGTCACGGCTAAGAAAAATCCCTCACAAGTAGTGAAGGCCATTGCAGAGGACCCGTTGGATTCCGATGATGAGAATTATGAATTGTTAATGTTGTCTCCCTCATTGTCACATACTGAAGGTGTTGTAGAACTATCTTCTTTGGGTGGGTCTCTGAAGAGGAAATCTCCTTCATGCAAAATCGGGGTAAATGGAGTTGGCCTTACTTTTCTTGCTGATTCTGGCTCTCCTTTTACCCTAATCAACGTTAAGGATTTTAGTAAACTTGAGGGTCTCCAATTGCAACAGTCCAACATCAAGATCTTTGCTTATGGGGGTAAAAGAGTGGATGTGTTAGGAAAATTTGTTGCAAGTCTAGCTTTTGGTGCTGATCTGATAAGGCGAACCGTGTTTGTAGTAGAAGAGGGGGCAAACCTGTTGGGGTGGGATGAGCAGGGGGCCCTTAATATTATACTGGACCCAATTCATCCTGATATGGTGGTGTCCCGTAACTCACTAATTCACTTTTACGATGCACCTACTCCTGATTCTTCCTGTGCCCCTACTGTTGCCCAAATAGCTAATGACAAGTGGATGCATATCTATCCTGATGTGTTTAAGAGCGAGCTTGGTAAACTTAAGGGTTTTCAACATCGCATAATACTCAAGGATGGCGCAAAAGCTGTTGCTCATAAGGTACGCAAACTACCCTTGAGTCTGCGGAGTGAACTTAAGCTTGAGTTGGAACGTCTATGTGCAGCGGGGGTTATTGAACCTATTGAAGGTTCCGAATGGTTGGCTCCCATTGTATTAGCACGCAAATCCGACAAATCTCTGAGAATGTGTGTGGACTTGAGAGACCTCAACGCCAACATCTGGGTTGATCGTCAACCCCTTCCCAACATCAATGAAATGCTGGCTACGTTGGGGGTGCCAAGTTCTTTACCTCCCTGGACATTTCCTCAGCCTACCATCAGATTGAGCTGTGCAGGGAATCCCGTCATCTCACATCTTTCGTCACACCTGAGGGGGCTTATCGTTACATACGCATGCCTTTCGGTCTTGCCTCCGCTTCAGCTGTGTTCCAAAGATTGATGAACAACTTGTTTGAGGGCATTGCTGGTGTCGTGTTTTTCAAGATGACATTCTGATATATGGGAAGACTGAGGCGGAACACGATGAGAGGGTTAAGCATGTTTTAAGCATAGTTAGATCTAGTGGCTTAACGCTAAGGGTTGACAAGTGTAAATTCCTTCAAGAGGGTGTTGATTACCTTGGTCATCATATTTCACACAAGGGGTTGAACCTAAGTTGAAGATCATTGAAGCCATTCAGAGTGCACCTACACCTGTGAACAAAGACCAGCTTCGCTCTTATTTGGGGTTGGTGGAGTACTACTCCAAATTTGTTAGCAACTTTTCCAGCAAAACTGCTTCCATGCGTAATTTGTTAAAAAAGAATGTTCAATATGTGTGGGATGACGACTGTAATAACAACTTTCAGTCAATCAAACAGGAGATTGTACATGCTGGTCCCCTTAAACTCTTTGACATCAATGATCGATGCATCATATCTACTGATGCAAGCAATGTTGGTCTAGGAGCAGTTCTCATGCAAAAAAGAGGTGATGGTCGGGAAGAGACAATAGCTTTTGCTTCGAGAACGTTAAGGGGTGCCGAAAGCACCTACTCGACCATCGAAAAAGAAGCTTTGGCCATGTGGTGGGGAGTCCAACACTTCAAGATTTTTTTGTGGGGTAACGAATTTACTTTGAGAACGGATCATAAGCCCTTAGTTGATCTTTTTACCACTAAAGGTGGTGGCAGAGCAACGCCACGCATCTCCAAATGGCAATACAGATTAAATGAGTTTCGCTATTGTCTCGAGTATGTGGCTGGGGCTAAGAATCATGTTGCTGATTGCTTGTCCAGATTACCACTTTCATGTGATGAGGATGTGTTGGCGCATGACGATTTGGAAATAGTTTGTGCAGTTTGTTCTTTGGAGAACACTATTGGTGGTGCTCTTTCTGAACGAGAGTGGCTGGATGGTACTTCTGAGGATGCTGTGGTCACTAAGGTCATCGACCTTTTAGCCGGAATGTGGCCTAATGTCAAAGATTGCCCTTCTGAGCTGGTTCCTTACAGGAGAGTTAGTGAGGAGTTGTCTGTGGTTGATGGAGTATTGAGGAGAGGTGGTTTGCTAGTGGTTCCCTTGTCTATGCGCAAAAGAATTTTGGATTTAGCTCATGAAGGTCATCCGGGAATTCGGGCCATGAAACGTAGGTTCAGGCAGGATTTTTGGTGGCCCGCGTTAGATAAGGATGTTGAACATTATGTTCGCGACTGTTGTGTTTGTGTCACCAGTGACAAATCTCAAGTGACTCATCCTTCCCCTGTTGAACCGGTGGTGGTTAAGAACGCCCCATGGTCCAAATTAGCCTTTGATATTGCTGGCCCTTTCGGGCTCATTGGAAGTCCTTATTGACTACATGTCGAAATGGCCTGAGGTCCGATTTGTAGACAATGCCAACTCTCTGTCCATCATCAATTTTTTTCATGATGTTTTCCTCAGGGAAGGTTTTCCTGAGGAATTGGTGTCGGATAATGGAACCCAGTTAGTCTCCAGTGAAATGCAGGACTTTTTCAAAGACATTGGTGTGAAGCACATTTGCACGTCTCTATATCACCCCCGCAGCAACGGTTTAGTCGAGCGCTTCAACCGTGTCGTTAAAGAACACTTGCAGCTGGCCTTAGTCAATAGTTTGCATTGGCGGCGAGCTGTCAGTGACATGCTATGGGCTGTGAGGACCACCCTGCACGTTAGCACTGGGATAGCTCCTTTTACCTTACTAAGGGGGAGAGTAGCGGGCTCTAAATTGAACAAAGAGTGGATGTCCAGGAGAGTGGTGGACATGGGGAAGTTGGCTGAGGTGGTAGATATCAGGGCTGCCGCTCAAGCAAAGTATGATACTAGACCTGGGGTTCGTAGTACCTTGTTTGTGAAGGTGGGTGATTGGGTGAGAATCAAGAGACCTGGTTTTATTCGCAAAGGCGAGTCTCGTTTTTTTGCTCCCAAGAGAGTGTCTGCGGTGAAAGATCACGTGGTGTTGGAGAATGGGAAGGTTTGGAACAAAAGTGCTGTTTCTGTGGTACCCGAGTCCATGCTGGGTTATGTCAATAAGACATTTGGTGTTCACTCCTCCTCTGTGGTAGTACCCACTGAGGTTCATGGAAGGGAACGTGTTCTTTCTAGCCATGTTCCCGCAAGATGTGCATCCACAAGATTGAAATCTGTTCCTTCCAAATTTCAAGATTACAAGATGTCGTAATGTCTTACCTTGCAACTTTCTCTGCCTTATATTGTTGTAGCATTTTATTAGAAGTTATGTCTTTTTGCTATGCTATATTTTCTCCATTTATTTTTCTTTATTTGCTCATCTCTTTAATTTATTGTGTTTTATTGTTCATTATTGTGAAGGAAGGGGCGTGTGTTGGGATCTGGAGCTCGTGTGTGAGCTCGTGCTATGGGGATTCTATTCTAGAATGGGTTGTTCCTCGGACGGCAGTTGCTGCCTGGGAGTCGCCTTGGAAGGACACAATAAACGTTGTACTTACCTGCAGCCGTCTGTACTTCATTTCAATATGACAAAAAAAAGCATGAAAGAAAGGACAGAGGAGAGGAGTGAGTTAAAAGACAGAGAAAGGGAGGGGAGAATCATAGGACATGGAAGATGTGAAGGAGAGAGTAAAAAGAGGCCACATGAGGTAGAATATTAATAGGAGAAGACACAGATGGGTAGAATAGCTACGGGAAGGGGAAACTTGCAGAGAAGTAGAATACAAAGGATAAAAGTGAGCATGTCATATTACAAATGTAGATTAACATTCTGAGGTTCTATTATGGAGAATGTGTATGTATGTAGCGTGCTGGCCACTACACAAAGAAAAACATCACCCGGTAGGGCAGTAACTTATCCTTAGCTATACATTTTCTTGAAATGGCTGGTTTTTAACAGTTTCTCAGTTGCCTAGTTATACGAAGGCAATATGTAACATAGGGAAAAAACAAAGATGGCAAAGAAGCCTCTACTGGAATGACTTTTACAGTATCTCCTAGAGATAGGTATCATTGGAGCTGAAAATCTCAAATGTCTTCAGGGGCAGTATCTTCTAATGACATTTTAAAGCACAAAACGCCTTTGTAATACATAGTTCTGTGGCCAGACATAGTATCCTTAATTCTATGGAGCACAACATAATGTGGTTTATTCACTCGGCAAATCAATCACAGAGCTTGGTCTTGAGCCATCTGGAACATATAAATCTGTCCAGCAGTTATCTTGACATGAAGGACATTGTCATAGTGCATACAAAATAAAATGATAACCCTCATAAATGCAGCCCTTTTCATTGAGCCCAAAAATGGAAGAAGATTACTGGCCAGTCTGGACTAAACCTTTCACTTCTGTCCTAATTTTGGGAACTAAAGAGAGTTGATGGCCAGTATAGACTCTCAGGTTCTTAACGGTAGAGTTGGTTCATGATGCTGCCGTAAGGAAATCCAGCCAAGAAAACAGAGACTAAGATAGAATTGCCATTCCATTTTGTGATATTTCATTTTTTCCGCCACTGAAAGTTGGTTTCTCTCATCCCCACAAGAAGCTGTTATTTGCTCTTTCTCTATTGTCAGACATGAGGGGATAGAATACAACAACCCTCTTTCTAAAATGGTGCATGCCTCCTGATTTACAAGAAGAGGCAGCACCAAGTCTAATTTCCGCCTTTCAAGATTGCATCCTCGGACTTGCCACTACAAATGGTTCTGGAGTGAAATGGTAATCATGAGTAGAGTTCACCAGCTGTAGACTAGCAAGAGATGGCAAAGAAACCAGAAGCCTGGAGTGACGAAATGCTAGTTGAAATTCTGATCTGAAAATGCCTGGTAATAAAGGTATCTGTCTGACCCGGGCTGAATATAGTAGGCAAGTAAAAAAGTAGCACAGTGTCACTAAAAAGGCAAAGAGTACCACTTGGAACTGAAAGACTGTAGGAAATCTGGAAGAGTGAGAGAGTACACGCTAAAGGGTAGGCAGGGAGAAGAATGTGGAGCAGTGGTGAGCAGGAGGATGCATAGATCAGCTGGAGAGGTTCTGTACTGCAATGAAACACTGCGGAACACTGACAGTTGGAGCTAAACTCCCTTTTAAGTGTACTGATATTTGAGCAGGTTCAAGTGATCAGAGTTTTCTTAAAGGCATTTGCTGTATTCCGTTTACTGACAAGAAGGCATGTGCAATACAACAGCTAATGCTTGGTTTGGTTGCTGATGAAGGCTCTTGGATGAAGTCAATTATTCCATGAATAAATGTTACCACTCAGAGGCCACAATCTATGTGAGCCATTTAGAATGTAGGAACAGAGCCTGGCAACTACCTTCATCCAGATGAACCCTTATTTGGGTGTCATATTTAGTGCTGAAAGTTCAGTCCAGTTGGAATCCAGCCATATATCCTTTAAAGAACAATGGATAAACTGCAGAACCTTGTGGTAAGTAAAACGTACAAACATGTTCCGGGATCATTTCTTGTAGTACTCCCTCCGACACTTGGTCAATACCGGCAAATAAGAACTTGGTCTAAAATTGTCAGTCATCCATGGGCAAACATTCTTTTTTTAAGATGAAGAGTCACAACAGCAGTTGTAATCTATTGTGAGACCACACCCTCTTGCCATAACAGGGACAGATACCACAACATGCTGCTGGGCAGGGACCCAACAGTGTCTCACCCACTGAGATAGGGAGAATTTTTTTTTAAATTCCTGACCAGATAATATTCATATTTTGTGCTGGATTCTAATTATCTTGTGTTGAAAGGCAAGAGTCCCAGTTGGTCATCAAACTCTGTGGTGGCAATGCCATCAGGAAGAGGCCTGATGGATGAGTAAGCTAACTGAACCCCCTAGCAGCACCATGTTATGGCTTCCATTATTGTAGTAATATAATACATATGTTTGCCTTTTCCAGTTCCTAATGAAGCTGCAGGTGCTTCCTACTGCAAGCTCTGTCTTCCTCAAATTCTCTCTTCCTCCACCTTCTTTCTGTTGTTCTACACATCTCCCTTTGGTGATAAATGGACAAACCAAACCAGGGTTTAGACTTATGCCTATCAGATCGACTGGCTGACTCAGACAGAGGCACCAACATCTTCAAACACGTGTTTATGGTTAAATAAAAAGCCTCAAGATTTCTGCCTACCATGTCCCCAAATCCTGAAACAAAGTATTGAGTTTGTCAGTGCTCAGTGCTTAGTGCTTTTTGCGTTTGCACTACATAAGCCTTCTGATTGTTTTTCATTCTTGTCTACAGTTGTTTGCATTCCGACTCTGCCATTTCCTCACCTAAATAAAAGATCTTTTTAGATCTTCTGATTTCCTCTCTGCCAGCACCAGTATTGCATACACCAAGAACAATAGTAATTTGTCTAAGATGCCTCTCTTTCTTGTATCAGTAACATACCTACTCCTCAGTTTCACACCCAGTCTGGGTGATGCCATTTAATGTGTGCAGCCTATAGGCCTTTTTTCACTTGAGGTACAACACTTTTTCAATCCACAGCCTGAATATTTGTGTAATCTGGGAAAGGGTCTGCTGAAAGTATCTATAAGCTGTCCGGTTCTGAAAGTCCTTGCAAAGGTGAAAGGTGAGGGACATAGATTGCATATAGGTGAGCAGGGCCCCTTCATCGCACCTTGCAGGGGGGCCCCCTGTGGTTTTGTTACGCCACTGGAGACGGGTACACGCTACCGTCCCTCTTAACAATGAAAACGGTGACATACCCGTACTAACATGAGGAGTCGTTCTTATAGCCCATAACATGTCACAAATAACTTCCTTCCAATTCAACCCATTTATCAACGCCAGCTGCAATTGATCTTTGATTACACAGTTCACCCTTTCCACAAGACCATTGCTGCAAGGGTGATACAAAGACGTTCTAATGTGTTTAATACCATAAGATTTGAGGAATTGACCCATCTCTTTGGAGACCAATTGAACACCGTTATCTGTTACCAGCTCCTCAGGATAACCCTCCCTGATGAATACCTCCTTAAAGAAATTAATGATTACACTTGATTTAACACTATTGACAAATTTCAACTCAATCCACTTGGACATGTAGTCAACCAGCACCAACACATACTTGGTTGAACTTCCAAGGACCCCGAAAGGACCGGATATATCAAAAGTCAACTTATGCCAAGGCACACCATTGCTGTCTACAGCCTGTACAGGTAATGGCACAACAACTTGTGACTTTTCACTCAGAATGCATGCACTACATTCCCTCACATAATGTTCCACATCCTTGTCAATACCAGGCCACGCAAAATCTTCACAAACTCTCATTTTCATTGCTCGCATACCCATGTGCCCCTCATGGACAAATTCTAAAATTCTAGACCTCAGCGCACCAGGCACTACCAATCAGTCACACCTAAAAAGGACACTTCCAACCAAAGTCAACTCACTAGCGGATCTCCAAAATGAGATTAGAGCTTCTTCCATGTCACGAGCATATGGCCACTGCCGTACCACATACTTTATCACTTTTTTCAATTCTCCATCTACATCGGTAGCACCATGCGAATCTTCTTCAGATAACACACCACCAGTAATAGCATTCACAGAACACACCAATTCCAAATCATCCTCACCATCCTCACTCTCCTCAGTCTCTTCTTTGATTGGTATTCGTGACAAACAATCCGCAGCGATGTTCCGGATGCCTGGAACAAATTGCAAGTTATATTGATACTCCTGCATGCGGTATTGCCACTTTGCAATGGGCGGAGTTACCCTTCCACCACTGCCGGTTTTGAACAGCTCAACCAATGGCTTGTGATCAGTATGTAAAATGAATTGATTGCCCCACACGAAATTCCTGAAATAATGTCCCCCCCCACCATAACCCCAAAGCTTCTTTTTTTATTGTGGAATATGTAGGTTCAGCACCACGAAGTGTCCCAGTTGCGAAAGCAATGATCTGCTCTTTGTCATCCTTTTTTTCTGCATCAGAACCACACCCAAACCATGGTTGCTGGCATCGGTGATGATAATGCATGTGTCATGGGTGTTGAATGGTTTGCAGGGTTGTACAGTCACAATCTCATTCTTTATAAAGTCAAAAACATTCTGACACTCGGCACTCTATTCATATGACACACCTTTCTTCAAGAGTTCTCGCAAACACACTGTTTTGCTAGAAAAATTGCTCACAAACTTGGCATAATATTGGATCAAACCTAGAAATTATCTAAATTGATCCTTACCACTAGACGCAGGTACATCCTCAATAGCCCTTAACAGTTTCAGGTTGAGCTTGATAGCTTTACTTGAAACACAATGTCCAAAATAGTCCACACCATCACAAAAGAAAGTATATTTCTACTGATTCAAAGTCAAACCAGAAGCATTCAAAACTTTCAAAGCCTTCTCTAATCTATCATCATGTTCACTGTTATTACTTCCATAAATTAAAATATCGTCTTGGAATCATAACACCCCATATATATCCTTGAACAAATTGTTTATGAGCCTTTGAAAAACAGACAAAGCCGAAGCTAAACCAAATGGCATCAATCTATAATGAAAAGCAACTTCAGGAGTGACAAAAGAAGTCAAATGTCGCGACTCCTCACATAACTCCACCTGATGGTAGGCTGCCAACATGTCCAAAGTTGTGAAAACTGCAGCACCCTTTAATGTAGACAACAATTCATTGATGTTAGGTAAAGGTTGCCGATCAACCCAAATATTAGCATTTAGGTCACGTAAGTCAACACACAATCTGAAAGATGTGTCAGATTTGCATGCTAAAATGACCGGAGCCAACCATTCGGACCCTTCAGTTGGTTCAATGATCCCCAGTTTGCGCAATTTATCCAATTTTGACTTAAGCTCACTCCTCATATTAAAGGGAACACGCCTCACTTTGTGTACCATGGGTACTGCATTATCCTTCAAAATTATTCGATGTTTAAACCCTTTGAGCTTGCCCAGAGAATCAGTGAATACATCAGGATATTTCACTAACCACTTGCATTCATCTACATTGCATACTATTTTGTTACATATCTCCAACATCCGTTGCCTGGATAAGACCAAATCAGGATGGTTGGCGTCCAAAATTATGTCTAAATTTCCCTGCTCGTTCCAACCCAATAAATTGGACCCACCCTTGGCCACAAACACCAAACCAGTGGAAGTTTTGCCATCAAATCCCAATGTGGCCTCAAATTGGCCTAAAATGTCCACCTTCTTTCCCCCATATGTAAAAATTTTCACATGAGAATCGCTCAAACTGGGAATGTTCAATCTGGCAAAATCAAATTGACCAATCAACGTGAAAGGAGAACCTGAATCAGCCATTACTGATACCCCAACATTGTTTATAAGAATTTCACATATGTGAGGTTTCCTTTTTACAACGTGATGCACAGCTGACAAAACATTGCCAACATGCAATGATGACAAAGACAACTTCAGAATCACACTCCCATCTTCATCGGATTGACCACCATCATCAATGGATTTAACCACGGTGTTGCCCCGTCCCCTTTGACTCTTGGATGACTTACACACTCTTGCGAAATGTCCTCGCTTGCCACACTTGAAACATACAACATTTGAAGCTGGACAATGTCTGGTAGTGCTCACATGCATTTGGCTACCACAACGGAAACAGACTATGTCCACATGTTCACTACATACCTTAACATTTGACCGGGGATTGATTACACGAGGTTTGTTCAAAATGTTTCCATCCCCATTATCTACATTCTTAGTTCTTAGTCATAGCGTTCACTTGATCATGTGTAGACGTGCTTTCACCTATCTCCCTCATACAGTGTTGAGAGTGTTCAATACTTCTAGCTATGGACATTGCTTCTTCCAGACTAGGATCCTCAGTGGATAATAATCTCTCTTGAATCTTTTTGTTGTTAGTTTTTTCTATTAGTTGATTCCTTATAATTTCGTCTTTGAGGTCACGATAGCTGCATGTTTTGGCTAAGGTACGTAACGCAGCTACAAAATCATCAATAGGTTCCCCAGGAGCTTGGCAACGTTGCAAAAATTTGTGTCGCTCTAAAACCACATTATTCTTTGGTTTAAATCGCTTATTTAGAGTGAGCACTACAGAAGCATACTAGTCAACTAAATATCCATCTCCATCTTCACCAGTGCTTGCACACATCAGTACCGTCTCAGAAGGTAATGTCTTGAGGATACTTCTGCCTTCAGCACCTAAATTATATACTAACAACGCTTTTTTTTTTAAGGAAAATGTGTCCCCATCAATGGTTTCCAGATAGGCCTCAAATGCCTCATACCACCGCTCCCAACTTAATACTGGGGTGCCTGGAACACTAAAAAATGCTGGAGGTGGAGAAATCTTTTCCATGGTTGCTTAATAGTCTTTACTGAAAATGCTCAATAACACTATGGCACAAAACTAAACAAAACACAAAAAAATTACCACCACCAAACCTGCACCGGTTGTGCTTGCCACTGTAAGTTCCACTGAGGCTGGCAATGCAGGTTATCATAATTGACAAAAGTACTGTATCTAAGGTGTGCCTGCCACAATTTATTTCAATAAGGTCAACAATGCAGGCAAGATGACTACCAATACTGTTACTCACAAATGCAATACCAAGAATAGGGTGTGCCTGTCACCATCCATTTCGAGTAAATCAGAATGACAGGCTACTTCCACTCACGAGTAGAAGTGACTCTATGAATGCTCATTCCTCCGCATTCAACTGAAAAGGTGTAACTGTCACCGGACAGGCAAACGCTGGGACGCTGAAGGCCAAACTGGATAGATCCTTCCTAAGATGGCAGTGGACGTCGGCGTGCATCACTTGACGTTCGCAACGCTATTGCAGCTGTCTGTTAACAAAATGGAGGTGGCGTGATGACACTTGCACTGGGGGGCGTTACAGCAATCGGAAACGGAAAAAAAAACAATTCTGCCCCAAAAACCTCTGTGATCATACCTGGAATCACCGCCGCACTTGGATGCGGGGCCGGGATTTTCCACAGATGAATGTCACCGATTTCTGGTGAGGCGCCAAGCTCAGGAGATGCCAATGACACAGACGCCGCAGACACGACTGCCGTCCGGGCAACTCCTGTTTCATGGGTTCCTTGGTGCTGCCACTCGTCGCCAGTGTAAAGAAAACACCACTGGTAAGGGACAGCAGTTTATTGTATAACCAAGCAGCACCGAGTCTCCAGCTGCAACTGACGACCAGAGAACCGTGCCTAATTCCACATTCCATCACTACACCTCAACGCAAGCTGAGCCATCTCACAGACCCCACAGTAACCCTTTTAAACATGTCTAAGGCCTGCTACTGCAGAGCCTGTTGGTGAAGTTTTAAACTGTCATGTTGGCCTGACAAGTTAACCCTCTTACCAGGCCCAAACCTTCCTTTTTTAATACATATAAGTAACCCCTGAGGTAGGCCCTGGACAGGGTGCATGTATTTAAAAAGTTGAACATGCACTTTTAAGTTTTACATGTTCAGGCAGGGAAAAACACTTATATTTGTTTCCCCCCTGCTGCAAGGCTTATCTCTTCCACAGGTTACCATTGGGATTACCTTATTACACTTTCTAAGTGTAATTTCCAATTAGGAAAAGATGGAAATTTCGAGTTTGGTAATTTAAAAATCACAATTTATGGTAAAGTTGGATTTTAATTGTAAGTCTGAAAATTCCACTTTTAGGTAGTTTGTATTTTCTTACTTTAACTGTTCTGTGCCTCTGCCTGCCTCTGAATACATGCCTAAGTTGAGTGACAGATGGGCCTTGCGCATTCCCTTTATACAGTCACACACAAAGGGAGCTGAGGTGTGTCATTCACATCCTGATGGCCCATTACCAGGCTGATGGGTCTTCCTGAGCTAGATGGGAGGCAGAATCTGACACTTACACCTGAATAGGGCTATGCCTGTCCACACACAAAGAGCTGCCCAACCCCCTGTAGTGAGTCTGGAGACAGGGCAGGAAAGGTAGGGACCTTGTGTACTTCAAAGGCCTCTCCTTGAAGTCTCCCCCACCTCAAAGGCACAACTGGGTATAAGTACTGGACCCCCGACACCACCAACTCAGTACACTTCTGGACCCGAGGACCCTCTGCCAAGAAGAAGGACTAATGTGCTACAGGACTCCTGCTCTGCTGTGCCTGCGCTTCTGCCTGCTGCCCTTTTTGCATGGTGGTGAGAAGCATTGGACCTGAATCTCTACATCCCCACAACTAAGTGGCTACAAGGACTTGCTGGCTTACCTCCTGTTCTGAAGTTTCAGGGACATCAAAGGCTTCCTTTAACCCTGCTACAGCCTATGAACTCTGCCATCTGTGAGTCCTGGCCTGCCAAGTGGTGCCAATCCAGTCGTGGGCCCTTAGAAGTGAGTTTTCTGTCTGTTTCTGCAAAAATCCACGCATCGGCTGGTGTGCGCCAATCAGAACCGACGCATTCACCTTCAGCATCGCTGCTTCGAGGACTCAACAGTGGCAACAGTGCAGCTAGACGACAATGCATTACCTTCACCGCCCGGAGCTCAACAACGACACAGAATCCAACTGCGCAACTCAAAACAGACGCATTGCCTACCATCCTTCAGATTGATGACGTCACATCACCTCCTCTACTCCTCGCAGCTGCTCCTCGGCATCAACACTTTCTCTCTGTGAAGGTACTGTTTCAGCTGGGCCTGCTTGACTTCTGTATCCGCCCCACACTCCATCGCAATTGGCTTGAATTTTCAGATTTGACGCAGTCCAGCGGGATTATATTGCCCCGGTTGGCGCTTTATGACTCTAGCACTATATGTCAACATATTCTTAACAAATTCATAACTCCAGTTCTACCTAATGGACTTTTGTCTTTTTGGTTTTGTTTGGTTTATTAAATTGAGCTCTATTGTTCTACCCTGGTGTGGATTATTTTTGTGTGGTGTTTTCACTGTTTTTCTGTAACAAGTGTTGCATAAATACTTTACACATTGCCTCATAAGTTAAGCCTGCCTGCTATGTGCCAAGGTACCACAGGGGGATCACAGGTTAATTTAGGGTGTGTGTGTATCTGACTAGGATTGTGGTTCCTACTTGGACAGAAAGTATACCTCTGCCAAGTAGAGAGTCAATTTCTAACATTGGTCATCAGTGGTGAGTATAGGACTTGTGTTTGTGCAGTGCTTTACAGTAATTTGGTGTACACTATCGTCCACATACAAGACCAATTCGAATCAACTGTCTCTGATCCCAATTGGCATTTTTCTTCCCTACTCTCTCTAATTGGCATTTTTATTTTTCAATTCTCCCTGATTGCTATTTTTCCTTTTTCCTAAAATCATGTCTCAAACTGGAGGGTCTACATCTGCACCTGCATAAATGGAGTTTCAGTTAGGCAAACTTGAGGGGTACACTCTGGCCCAGCTCAAGGATTTCTGCAAGAACTTTATGCTTCCTGTAACGAGCACCACCAGGAAGGTGGAGATACATAATGCACTGATTGCCTGGTCTGAAGCCCATGCTGCATTGAATGAGAACCCAGAGGAGAGTGAGGATGAGGAGGAGCTGTATGAGGAGGATGATTTGGACCAGAGCCCAGATGAGGGTCTTGGACTGCTGCCCGTGGAGGAGGGCGACAATTTCCTTCCAGGATTGGAGTTTTCAGCCCGGGCAGGGAACAGTGTATCATTCAGAGGCCTGTCCCCAGAGGAGCCGGAGGAAAGGAGGGAGGAGAGAAAGATTAAATTAGAACTGAGCAAGCTCAAGTTTAAGAAGGAGAGAGCTTTGGAGAAGAAAAGATTGGCCATAGAGAAAAGGAATATGATGTTGGCTCAGGTGAGGATCCTGAAAGACCTGTGCCTGGAAGCCAGGAGGGCAGAGTCCAGAAGTGATGGCAGTAGCATTTCTTTAGTGCACTCTGACAGGCGGGTTCACATACCCAAGGGTTTGGTATCTGACTTTGTGGAGGGTTCCCACTTAGACAGATAGTTTGAGGCCTATGAGATTGCTTGACAGATGCACACTTGAAGAGGATTGGTGAGCTGGTCTGTGGGGGTACAACCCTAGTGAGGGAAGAGACACCCTACTGGCCCTAGAGGGGGTGACGGGATGAGGTATCCTCCCACATAGGAAGCCCTAATCAGTAAGTTAGGTCTAACCCCAGAGTAGTGCAGACAGAAGTTCAGGGACAGTCAGAAGCTATCCCAACAGACCTTGGTGGATCGTGTGGATTCCTTTTGCAAGGCACTGGATGGTTGGGTGAAGGGCAGTTAGGTAAATGATTATCAGGGGCTGTATAACTTGATTGCAAAGGAGCACATGTTGAGTCTTTGCTTTCTAGATCTGCACCAATATCTGGTTGACAGTAGGCTCACTCTTCCCAGGGTGCTTGCTAAGGAGGCGGACCTCTGGGTCAGCACAAGGGTCCAAAGAAAGGTACCTCAGAGTAACCCCAAGAAGTGTGCGGGAGGCAAAGGGAGACCCAGATAGGTCCTCGGGTAAGGGGGAGGAAAGGGTTTCCATGCTCCTTCTGAGGAAGAGGAAGGAGGTCCTTTGTGGGTGGTGGCCCATGGCACCCCATTTCCAACCCTGCTGCTTTGATTGTTCCCAGCTAGGACACAAGCAGGGAGACTCTGTCTGTCCTAAGAAACCACCCACTGGTGGCACCTCTACAGGGGTGGCCACTGTGGCCTTAGGGGTAAGTAGTCCCCAGGGGCAGGTTTTAGACCATGTCGTGATCTCCCTTAGTTGGGAGGTGGACTCTGAGGTTAGGCTGGTGATCCCTTAGAGTGGAAGTCGTCACTTCCACCAGGTGACAGTGGATGGGTTCTCAGTCACTGCTTCGAGGGACACCGGAGCTAGCCGGGCCATGGTTGTGGAAAGGCTTGTTTCCCCAGAGCAGTACACTGCCCAGGTGTGTAGGGTAACTCTTGCCCATAGACAGCACTTCTTCTGCCCTATGGCCCTGGTACCCCTAGTGTGGGGTGAGGAGGTGACCCAGAGGAGAGTCATAGTTAGTGTCCAGATGCCCATGGACTGAATTCTGGGAAATTAGTTGGCTGGTGTCAGGGGAACTGGAAGGGGCAGCTGCCACAGACGTCTGAACAGTTCGGCTTTCTTGGGGCTACCACTCCCAAATGGAGGACACAGGACCCCAGAGGGAGGAACAGGGTGAGGGAGAGCCCACCCCTGTCTCCTGTTCAGTCTCAGGGTGCAGACCTTGGGCTGCATTACCAGGCTCACGATACCACCCCTGAGCTGGTGGGAGATGAAGTGGGAAAAGGGTGCAAAGCACCTGGGGCTACTGCCCCCCAGGTTGAGAAACCACTGAGTTTAGAGACCCCTGGATGGCCTGGGGCCTGGCTCTTGACACTGACAACTGTCAGTGGCCTCTGTTGGTTGTTGTCTATATGGACAGAGTTTTCCTTGGGTTGGAGTCAGAAGACAAACCCAAGGGTGAAATGGGCCACATCACTTTGTTGGCCATGGTGGTATTGTCTGCTTACTAGGATGCATCTGTGAGCAAGTTAAGATTAGGTGCTGCACAGATGGGGTCCACAGATGAGGAGAAGGGTTCCCCAAGGGTCAGTTCAGTGGCTCAGAAGAGTGTAGACAGAGGAATCCAAATGAGTTCAGTGAGGCGTAGAACTGACTAGCGCCCCTGCAGTAGTTGGCCATTGTCCACATTCTATTGCCTAAGCAGGGAAGTCTATAAAGGTATTGATTAGTCTACCCTGGTTTTCGACTGGGGGGGGCTTGTGTTGGACTTGGCCCTTGCTGCAGGCACACCCCAAAACATTTTACCTTCCTCCTCTTTTATCTGAATTTGTTTTTGTCGGCCTTAGGACTCTGGGCACTTTACCACTGCTAACCAGCTCTCTGCTTAAAACATGGAAACATTGTCATATTTAATTTACTTGTAAGTCCCTAGTTAAGTGCACTACATGTGCCCAGGGCCTGTAAATTACTAAGCTACAAGTGGGCCTGCTTTACACAAAAACACAAAGTCAACCCTACTCAATAAGAACCAGGGCAATTAAATAGTTACAAAAACAGTGGTCCTCTTGAAATAATAAATGTATACTTGATGTATAAATAAGCACAATCACACAATGAGAATGAAGGGTGTAGACAGGGAAAGCAACACAGAGTAGTCCAATAATGGTAGTGGCAAAAAGAATAATAAACTGTATTTGGCAAAACTAATAATTAAGGTCCATAGTGTCCCATGTGAAGAAGAAACCAAACAACACAAAATAAAGTGTACAAATCTCTAGCACACGCTGGTTGAGATGTATCAATAAAATTAAACAGTCAATAATCGCAAAATAACACAATTGACCATATATCTTGGCCCATGCTCAGGAGTATTTTCTTTTTCTTTATTCCTTTAGTCTCCTGGGCATGGATTGGGACAAGATGGCTGAGGAACTGTTCAGTCACCTGAGCAAGGGTACTACAGTGGAAAAAGCAGTTAGAGGTGGAAACCCCACACTCAAGGAAGGACTCAAGGAAAAGTTCATAAGACTAGAGAGACTGAAAAAAAAACCATCTAAATGGTGGGATGGCGCCTTTTTAAAACAATATATTAAGTTAAATAGGGAACCCAGGGGCCTAAGATTGCAGATCATACCAACGTTTGATGACTTGGACGACGATCTACTTGCAGCATGGGAAAAAGAATTGACATCAAACTCACGTAACCTGATGAGGATACTAATAGAGAACTCGGATAGAAGGGTGGCTAAACTGCAGGCAGAACTTACGGCCTTGGAGCTTGATATTAGGACCCTAAACCTCCCAGAAGCCACAGAAAAAAACTATGAGATTTTAAACAATATCATTGCGAAACATCAGGATGACATTAAACAGAGGAAGGCTAGAAAGCTAAAAAGAGATGAGCTGGATTACAATAATGGAAGGGTTTTTACCTTCTCTAGAAAGTATGACAATTTGGTAAATCCGATACATATAACACATTCGAAAGGGCGGGACATCAATGAGTTCCAGCTCCACTTCTCTGAGTATTATACCAACTAGTGAGAGTGAGGCTGAGGCTGGAGAGGGTACATCGAGGAGAAATATGGGTGGCAACTCATCTTTTTTACAAGGATTCCAGAGAATCAGGAAGGGCAATCGAGTACAACCAGGGAGATCAGAGAACACAAGAAAACCCAGAGGGAAAAAAGAGGGGGCAGATCAAGAGGAAAGAAAGGGCATGAGGGCAAGATCATGGAACAGAAGGACCTGACCACTAACTCGACAGAGTCCTTATCAGTAATCAACCTCTCCCAATTCATACTAGATGAGGACATGATATCACTATTGAAGGAAGGCTTGGGTTTTTGCCCTACTAGTGGGGGTGACTTATGTAGACGTAAAATTGACAAGTTTATCAGGCAATTGAAAATCAAAACATATTTCAAAATGAATCTAGTGATGAATAACGATTCTACTATGACGCAATCTAATTGTGTGTCTAGTATGTTATCTATTCAAGACATACAAGATACCCAAATGTTACTGTCCATTACAGAACTTGCCAGGTAGGTCGCTCCCCCGCCACACAGCTCCGCCTGTGTTGTCCTGCCCGCTGCTGCTGCTGGTAAGCTCGCCCCTCTGCTGTTGCCTCGGTGCCCGTTTTGCTTCTGTTCCCCTCGTGCCCCCATTTTGTGTGCCCGTTTTGCTTCTGTTCCCCTCGTGCCCCCATTTTGTGTGCCCGTTTTGCTTCTGTTTCCCCTCGTGCCCCCATTGCTTGTGTCCTTTTTGCCTTCTGTTTCCCCTCGTGCCCCCATCGCTTGTGTCCATTTTGCCTTCTGTTTCCCCTCGTGCCCCCATTGCTTGTGTCCATTTTGCCTTCTGTTTCCCCTCGTGCCCCCATTGCTTGTGTCCATCTTGCCTTCTGTTTCCCCTCGTGCCCCCATTGCTTGTGTCCATTTTGCCTTCTGTTTCCCCTCGTGCCCCCATTGCTCGTGTCCATTTTGCTTTCTGTTTCCCCTCGTGCCCCCATTCTGCTGTGCCCAACTTTGCCTTCTGTACCCCCCGCCACTGCGTCCCTGCGGCCCCGCCCCCTGACTGCCCATTCGCTGCCCCTGCCTCCCAGCTGCTCCTCCCTCCCAGCTCCCCATATATGGCAGCCGCTGCGCGGTGAGGAGAGCGACCCTTGACCTTGCCAGGTAGGTCGCTCCCCCGCCACACAGCTCCGCCTGTGTTGTCCTGCCCGCTGCTGCTGCTGGTAAGCTCGCCCCTCTGCTGTTGCCTCAGTGCCCGTTTTGCTTCTGTTCCCCTCGTGCCCCCATTTTGTGTGCCCGTTTTGCTTCTGTTCCCCTCGTGCCCCCATTTTGTGTGCCCGTTTTGCTTCTGTTTCCCCTTGTGCCCCCATTGCTTGTGTCCTTTTTGCCTTCTGTTTCCCCTCGTGCCCCCATCGCTTGTGTCCATTTTGCCTTCTGTTTCCCCTCATGCCCCCATTGCTTGTGTCCATTTTGCCTTCTGTTTCCCCTCGTGCCCCCATTGCTTGTGTCCATCTTGCCTTCTGTTTCCCCTCGTGCCCCCATTGCTTGTGTCCATTTTGCCTTCTGTTTCCCCTCGTGCCCCCATTGCTCGTGTCCATTTTGCTTTCTGTTTCCCCTCGTGCCCCCATTCTGCTGTGCCCAACTTTGCCTTCTGTACCCCCCGCCGCTGCATCCCCTGCGTCCCCGCCCCCCTGACTGCCCATTCGCTGCCCCTGCCTCCCGCCTCCCAGCTGCTCCTCCCTCCCAGCTCCCCATATATGGCGGCCGCTGCGCGGTGAGGAGAGCGACCCTTGACCTTGCCAGGTAGGTCGCTCCCCCGCCACACAGCTCCGCCTGTGTTGTCCTGCCCGCTGCTGCTGCTGGTAAGCTCGCCCCTCTGCTGTTGCCTCGGTGCCCGTTTTGCTTCTGTTCCCCTCGTGCCCCCATTTTGTGTGCCCGTTTTGCTTCTGTTCCCCTCGTGCCCCCAATTTGTGTGCCCGTTTTGCTTCTGTTTCCCCTCGTGCCCCCATTGCTTGTGTCCTTTTTGCCTTCTGTTTCCCCTCGTGCCCCCATCGCTTGTGTCCATTTTGCCTTCTGTTTCCCCTCGTGCCCCCATTGCTTGTGTCCATTTTGCCTTCTGTTTCCCCTTGTGCCCCCATTGCTCGTGTCCATTTTGCTTTCTGTTTCCCCTCGTGCCCCCATTCTGCTGTGCCCAACTTTGCCTTCTGTACCCCCCGCTGCTGCGTCCCCTGCGGCCCCGCCCCCCTGACTGCCCATTCGCTGCCCCTGCCTCCCGCCTCCCAGCTGCTCCTCCCTCCCAGCTCCCGATGTATGGCGGCCGCTGTGCGGTGAGGAGAGCGACCCTTGACCTTGCCAGGTAGGTCGCTCCCCCGCCACACAGCTCCGCCTGTGTTGTCCTGCCCGCTGCTGCTGCTGGTAAGCTCACCCCTCTGCTGTTGCCTCGGTGCCCGTTTTGCTTCTGTTCCCCTCGTGCCCCCATTTTGTGTGCCCGTTTTGCTTCTGTTCCCCTCGTGCCCCCATTTTGTGTGCCCGTTTTGCTTCTGTTTCCCCTCGTGCCCCCATTGCTTGTGTCCTTTTTGCCTTCTGTTTCCCCTCGTGCCCCCATCGCTTGTGTCCATTTTGCCTTCTGTTTCCCCTCGTGCCCCCATTGCTTGTGCCCATTTTGCCTTCTGTTTCCCCTCGTGCCCCCATTGCTTGTGTCCATCTTGCCTTCTGTTTCCCCTCGTGCCCCCATTGCTCGTGTCCATTTTGCTTTCTGTTTCCCCTCGTGCCCCCATTGCTCGTGTCCATTTTGCTTTCTGTTTCCCCTCGTGCCCCCATTCTGCTGTGCCCAACTTTGCCTTCTGTACCCCCCGCCGCTGTGTCCCCTGCGGCCCCGCCCCCCTGACTGCCCATTCGCTGCCCCTGCCTCCCGCCTCCCAGCTGCTCCTCCCTCCCAGCTCCCCATATATGGCGGCCGCTGTGCGGCCGCGTAGCGGGCGCGCCTAAGGCAAGCCCGTCTGCGCCCGTCCGCGCCTGGACCGCGCCCAGCGCCAGAACCCCTGGGCCGCGCGCCCCCCGCTCCAGCCTCGAGGACCGACGCCGTTACGAGGCCACCACACTGCACGCTCTCAACCCCGGACGGACACACAACTGCTTCAAGGCCGCCCCGAAACGCACACATGGCCCCTTCACCTGCCGGAACTGCAGCTACACCAGCCTCAGAGCCACCGAACCGCCCGCCAAGAAGGACCTCAACCACCTCCGATGCATCCTACTGAACACCCGCTCCGCACGCAAACACGCCGTCGAGCTCTGGGACCTGCTCGACACATCATCACCAGACGTCGCCTTTCTGACAGAGACCTGGATGAACGACTCCTCCGCACCCGACATCGCCATAGCCATCCCAGACGGCTATAAGATCACCCGCAGAGACCGCGTCAACGGAGTAGGAGGAGGAATCGCCATCGTCCACAAGAACTCCATCAGGGTCTCGACCAGCACCGACGACACTCTCAGCACCGCCGAACACATGCACTTCCAGATCCACACGGAGCCCAACACCACCCTTAGAGGCACCCTTGTCTACAGACCCCCTGGGCCCCGACCCCAGTTCAGCGACTCCATCGCCGACTTCATCAGCACGCACGCCCTGACCTCTACCGACTACATCCTCCTCGGAGACCTGAACTTTCACCTGGAGAACAACAACGACAGCAACTCCACCACCCTGATCGACAACCTCGCCAACCTCGGACTGAGACAGCTCTTCACAACACCGACTCACTCCGCCGGCCACACGCTCGACCCCGTCTTCTCCTCAAGCTCCCACGTCTCCTTCAGCCACACCACGGAACTCCTCTGGACCGACCACCGCTGCATCCACTTCACCTTCCAGAAACCCACCACACACCACCGCACCCAACAGATCCCACGCCGCTGCTGGAGCAAAGTCACCGAAGACCAACTACGGGCAAACCTCGCTCTCAGCCCTCCCTCCGACCCATCCAACACCGACGACGCTGCCTGCAACCTCAGACGATGGATAGACGACTGTGCCAACACCCTCGCCCCACTGAAAAAACTCACCTACAGCGACACCACCAAAAGAGCCAGCTGGTTCACCCCGGAACTCCTAGCTTCCAAGCGTACCTGCCGGAAACTTGAGAAGAAATGGCACAGTGATAAGACACCGGACAGCCACGCAGCCCATAAAGACGCCATCCGTAACCACCACCACCTCATCAGGTCCGCCAAGAGAATCTCCTTCAAAGACCGCCTCGACAACAACGCACACAACAGCAAGGAGCTCTTCAACATCGTGAAGGAACTCTCCAACCCCAGCTCCAACACCAACGACATCCCGCCGTCGCAAGCCCTGTGCGATTCCCTCGCCACCTTCTTCCACCGCAAGATCGCCGACATCCACGACAGCTTCAACACCCAGACAGCCCCCACTAAGATAGATACACCAGACCCGCCGCACACCATCGACCATGACCCCTTGCCAGCCTGGGCCAGCGTGAACATCGATGACACCATCAAGACCATGGGCACAATACACTCCGGCTCCCCGTCAGACCCTTTCCCGTACCACATCTTCAACAAAGCCAGCAGCTCCATCGCACCCCACCTGTGCAACGTTATCAATCTCTCCTTCAAGACCGCGACCTTCCCAGAGAGCTGGAAACACGCAGAGATCAACGCGCTACTCAAAAAACCCAATGCGGACCCGAGAGACCTCAAGAACTTCCGGCCCATCTCCCTGCTTCCATTCCCAGCCAAGGTCATCGAGAAGATCGTCAACAAACAGCTAACCCGATACCTCGAAGAAAACAGCATCCTGGACCCATCCCAATCGGGGTTCTGCAGCAACCACAGCACTGAGACTGCCCTCATCGCCGCCACTGACGACATCAGGACCCTGCTGGACAACGGTGAGACCGCAGCCCTCATCCTGCTGGACCTCTCCGCCGCCTTCGACACTGTCTGCCACCGCACTCTACGCACACGCCTCCACGACGCAGGGATCCGAGACAAGGCCCTGGAATGGACCACCTCCTTCCTCGATGGCAGAACCCAGAGAGTCCGCCTCCCACCTTTCCGATCCGAAGCCTCCGAGATCATCTGCGGCGTACCCCAGGGATCTTCCCTCAGCCCAACACTGTTCAACATCTACATGGCCCCGCTCGCACGCATCGCCAGACAGCACGACCTCAACATTATCTCCTACACCGACGACACTCAACTGATCCTCTCCCTCACCAAGGACCCCCTCACCGCCAAATCCAATCTCCATGAAGGAATGAAGGCCGTCGCCGATTGGATGAAGATCAGCCGACTAAAGCTGAACACGGACAAGACAGAGGTCCTCATCCTCGGCTCCAACCCCTCAGCCTGGGACGACTCCTGGTGGCCAACGACGCTGGGAGCAGCCCCGACACCCACCGACCACGCACGCAACCTGGGAGTCATCCTCGACTCAACGCTCTCCATGGCCAAGCAAGTCAACGCAGTCTCCTCCTCCTGCTTCAACACCCTCCGCATGCTTCGCAAGATCTACAGGTGGATCCCGACAGACACAAGAAGAACAGTCACCCAGGCCCTCGTCAGTAGCAGACTTGACTATGGGAACGCCCTCTACGCGGGAGCCCCGGCCAAGCTCATCAAGCGACTGCAACGCATACAAAACACCTCCGCACGCCTGATCCTCGACGTACCACGCCACAGCCACATCACCCCCCACCTGAGGAACCTGCACTGGCTCCCCGTTGACAGGAGGATCTCCTTCAAACTCCTCATCCACGCAAACAAGGCACTCCACAAGACTGGCCCAGCCTACCTCAACAGATGACTCTTCTTCTACGTCCCCAACCGCCAGCTCCGCTCCGCCGACCTCTCCCTCGCCACCGTCCCTCGCATTCGAAGAACAACCACCGGCGGCAGATCCTTCTCACACCTCGCCGCCAAGACCTGGAACACCCTTCCACTAAGCCTACGACAGACCCAAGACCTGCTGACCTTCAGGAGGCTACTCAAGACCTGGCTGTTCGACCAGTAGCAGCACCCCCCCTTTTCTCTCCCCAGCGCCTTGAGACCCTCACGGGTAAGTAGTGTGCTCTACAAATTCTGTGATTGATTGATTGATTAATTGATTGATCACTGTCTCTAAGGTTTTGGAAGACCTAGAGATAATGGCTGATACCAGTATCACAAGTGGCCTAAAAAATAAGTCGAAATGGACACCTGTACTGGCTGCTGGTAATACCATAGACATCTTTTACAAACTTGTTAAGGATGACATGGACAAACTGGCACAACGGGGCAAATACTGGAGTGCCGGAGTTAGTTGTAACCTAAGTGATGGTGAACAAAAGACCCTGGACACTTTGATGAAACCTACAGAGATCGTAATCAAGGAGGCAGATAAGGGGGGCAATATTGTGTTAATGAATAGAGGAGATTATGAACAAGAAATTATCGGACAACTAGATAATCAACTATGTTATGAGAGACTAACACATAGTCCCATCTCGGCACTCATGACCACCATTAACAAACACCTGAAGATGTGGAATCAGAACTGCCTATTGGATGATGATGAGTACGGGTATTTAAAGGTTGATCAGCCGAGATACCCATGCATATATACTTTGCCTAAAATACACAAAGACCTACCCTTTCAACCTGGTAGGCCCTTAATCTCTGACATAGGTAGACCGACAGAGAGACTCTCAGAATATGTAGATATGTTCTTACAACCCTTTGTGATCAACTTGCCCTCCCATATCAAAGACACCAAACATATACTTAGCATTCTAGATGAAGTGGCCTGGGAGGATGGCATGACCCTGGTCACCCTTGATGTAGTAGCACTTTACACCAGCATCAAGCATGGCATTGGCATCAAAGCGCTGAGACGTTCTGCACACCAGATCTGCTAGCTTATGGGAACACACTAATATGCTGATTACTATGGTTGAATTGATTCTCAACAACAATATATTTCAGTTCAAGAATGATTGGTTCAGGCAGATCCAGGGAGTAGCTATGGGCTCCAAATTCTCACCATTATATGCAAACTTGGTTATGGGGTGGTTGGAAGAGGATCTCATTTGGGGCGAAAAGGGTTGTCAGTGGACAGAATATATTCTATACTGGGGGTGGTACATAGATGACTGCATAATGATATGGACGGGCACCACAGTGAAACTGAAAGAATTCTGTGATTTTTTAAACACCAATGAGGCAGGAATTAAGTTCACACATCAGAGCAGCACAGAAAAAATTACATTCCTGGACACAGAACTCTTTATCTCAAACAATACCCTACATAGTAGACTACATCGCAAACTAAACTCTTGCAACTCTCTCCTCCATGCATCCAGTGCATATACGAAGAGTCAGATTCAAGCGATACCCTTTGGTGAAATGATGCGAGCTAGGCGCAATTGCAGTCTAGACCGAGACTTTCAAGAATGCATACAGGACATAGGTAACCGGTTCACTAACAGGGGGTATGACACTAAAACCATCCATGAGGCCAAGGATAAAATATATAAGATCGAGAGACAGAAGACACTGAGTAGGAATATAAAGAAAAAAACCCAGCCTGAAAAAACACGCCTGATCACTAATTACACGCAAACATCTGGAGAAATACTTAAGAGCATGAGGAGACATTGGCACATTTTAAGAGCGGACAAGTCCCTCTCAGATTTTATTACTGCTGTCCCTAACATTACCTTCCACAGGAGTCAAACATTATGGACCAGATTGAGTTCGAGTTTCCCCACTATCACACCTACAGAGCATTGGATGAGTGAATCCAGCTGGGGATTCTGCAAATGTGGGCACTGCGGCATGTGCAAATGGGCGATGGACTGAACAAAAACATTTAGTACCAAATATAGCAAGAGCTACGACATTTGTTCAAACATAACCTGCAATACCACATATGTAGTGTACATTATCAAATACAAATGTGATCAGATGTATGTGGGTAGCACCATCGGGATGTTAAAAGAAAGAGTGAGTGAACACATGAGGGCCATAAAAAACAATGATGAGAGATACCCTATAATGGTACATATGAAAGAGTGTGATGCACAGGGCACCCATAAGAGCTTCACGTACCTGGGTATTGAACATGTAAAGAGGGATCCCAGAGGGGGCAACAGGGAACTTTCAATAAGAAGAAAAGAAGCGATGTGGATAATTTGCTTACCGGCTGTTGAAAGGGGTTTGAACATCGATCATGAATTACAATATGTTTTGGGAGACTAATGTCATAATTACTGCATTTCCAAGTAATTCTCTGCTCTACTCTGGGCATACTGTCAGAACTCATAAATAAGAATAACTATGTATGATAGATCTTGCCACCTTCATGACTTCATTGGGATAATTGGATCCTATAGAGAGGAATTGATGTGGGGTAAACACAATCTACTATACCTAGGATCCCACATGCTACAGGCTATACTATAATACTGAGAGGTCTAATGCATGACTCTGTTGTCACCTTATGACTCCCGAGGAAGGGAATTGTTAGTAACTGTAGATATGCACTTACAACTGAAATGTGATTGATCTTAATAGCACTTTAGGCTATCTTAAAGACTGGATGATCGGTTCTCTGTATCCTATGCATATAAAGTGACTACACAATTATGTACCCGTGTATCAAATTTGGACAAAACATGAACCGGGTACACAGTGGCATTTGTATTAATTCATAACGCTCTACCAATGTACCGGATGCTCTTCATGTCTAATATGATACGGTTGTTGCTCAATTGAAACCTTTTTCTAATTTGACCCCATTGGGTACGACAGGTGGTGTGGTCCCCACCAATGGTGATAGACTCGCAATTGAGGGTCGTAAAATTGATAGGATTTTGGTTCGTGATAAATATGTGGTTGACAGCTGGACACAACTGACATTGTAGGTAGTTATCATTATTTCATATACCACACCAATATGGTGCCCAACACTACCGACTGTATACTCAAAGTAGTCCTACTTCCATCCCCACACCGGAAGGGTAATTCTCACTCGATTTGGCTGACGTCTCGGCTTCTACCACGGCTGCAGACGGTTCCATGTACTCGCAGCTCCTGTCACACGGGATTGGAACCTCCCTCTTGGTAAGTAAATCAGAGCCAGATGCTCTGTCTTCTCAGGCAGGGATTTTTATGTGAGTGGGTTACGGCTAATATTCTATGTTGTACTTTATTTTGTAGATCAGCAAGAATACCTATTTGAATTATACTTATCTTGTATTACGGTTGCGATAATTTGGCCGCGCAGCTTGGATACGGTGTTGAAAATTTGCTTCTTTCGTGAACATACTACATGCTTGGTAGGTGAGCACGATATGCTTGATAGGCCATACTAGACTATCAGTGCTGGTGATACCGTTTATCTGATGGGATGCCATTATCATTATGACTAACAGGTTAGGCGGATGTTTGGACGAAAGGGTGGAGACATTTTAAGAATCTAGCGAACATCACGCTTTCTTCATTTGTACAAGGACAAGGGGGATTATTGCTTACTTTTTGTGGTGAGTTACCACTCCGCAGTGTGTTATCCCACTATCAACTACTCTACTATGTCTGACTTGACTTGATGGTGATTAAGCATATGTCTGCTGTAGACTTATCATGGAATAAACTTTGCAGGATATCCACATGCCAGCATACAGGCGCGATATACCAAGTACTACTACAATACACTTGGGATTATACTTGTGACACAGATTCTGGAAAACAGGTACCTTAAGACCAATACTTTGGTTTATTGCACATAGGACAACGGTTTAGCTGTACTTGTGGTCCCATCTCACACTATCAGGTGATTATTTCGATTGGACGTTAAAGGACACCACACCATCTACGTGTCGAAATGGATGGACAATCTTTGTCCATACCTCAATCTTATACATAACAGACTGGTTTCATTAGGGGTTTTCACTATGGGTGAATAATGCAGATGCATGCCCAACACTTGTATTTAACAATATATGGGTTTGCATGCACTGCATAACAATGTTGTGTTAAACAAATGGGTTAATGACTTTATGTTGAGGGTGTACTGTTATTGTTTTGTAGCTCTGAAGAGGTCTTGGGTGATTTCCTATAAGGCGAAACACGTGTTGGCTACAGTAACCCCAATAAAGAGCCCAGGAGACTAAAGGAATAAAGAAAAAGAAAATACTCCTGACAATGGGCCAAAATATATGGTCAATTGTGTTATTTTGCGACTCCTGACTGTTTAATTTTATTGATACATCTCAACCAGCGTGTGCTAGAGTTTTGTATGTTTATTGTTCGTTTTTTTGTGACCGGGTTTGGGGGAGTAGGGTGGATTACTTACCCTTCTCTAAGCACCGCATATAAAGACTATTTCACAAACCCACAAAATTTGAATAAATATTTTGAAAGTACCCATCCCTGAGCACCATAGCCCTCCAAATCACCCATTCTCATTCTTACAAAATAAAATAAACAATACAATTATATAAACAATACAAATGAGAGCAAAAAGGGTTTCCAAATTATGACCAATGACCAACTCCAATTATCATATATATATATATATATATATATATATATATATATATATATATATATATATATATATATATATATATCTCTGTTACACTCGGACCCTTTTAAAAATCAAAAGGGCTGTATAAGTCGTTTGTTTCAGAGAATGTTGGCGACCTTTCGACCCCCTTTGTGACGGGAGGTCTCATCAGGACTAAGTTATATGTTGGACACCTGATGGAACCAAGGAAGGAAACATGGAAGGTTACATAGAAAGTGCACACCAACACGTGCTGTAAAGGGGATGGATTAATCACTTGGGGTACCCTTGGTGGGAGCTCCACGTAGAAGGAGTTCAAACTGGCCCTGAGTCCAAATTAAGAAAATGCAGCATGCACCGATGTGCTAAGGACCACGCTGTACTGGCTTAGAATTGTCAGGAACAGAGTGAGGCCACAATGGCAAGCAGTCTGTTTTCTGAAGAATATCAGGCATAGCTTTGAGGATTCCACAGCGGCGACAGCACGGATTGATAACAATGCATTACCTTCATCACCCAGAGCTTGATGACAACGCAGGACCCAACTTCACGACTCGGAACTGACATATTGCCTACAATCCTTCAAATCGACGATGACGCATCGTCTCCTCCGTTCCTCGCAGCTGCTCCTCGACGTTGACGCTTTCTCTCCGTGAAGGTACAGTTTCAGCGGAGCCTCTGTGATATGTGTATCTGACTCGCGCTCCACCGCGGTTGTCTTGACTTTTTAGATTTGGACCGGTACAGTGTGACCAGATAGCTCCGGGCGGCTCTTTATGACTCTAAGCACTATATCTCAAGATATTCTTAAAAAAATCATAACTGCGGTTCTACTTATTTCATTTTTGTCATTTTGGTCTTGTTTTGTTCATTAAATTAAGCTCTATTGTTCTAACCTGGTGTGGATTATTTTTGTGTGGTGTTTTTACTGTTTTACTGTTACAAGTGTAGCACCAATACTTATCAACTTGCATCTTAAGTTAATCCGGCCTGCTCTGTGCCAAGCTACCCCAAGGTTAGCACAGGTTAATTTAGAGTGTGTATCTGACTTACCCTAAATGGGATTGTGGTCCCTACTTAGACAGGGTGCATTCCTCTGCCAACTAGACACCCAATTTCTAACTATAGGGTTAAGAGAAGATTGGGCACCAGACCTGGTTTCTATTGACAGAAAACAGGGATGTTTCCTCTTACCTTTTTCCCATTATATAGAAATGTTTCCAGTGTCCCATCTCAATAACATGACTATTGACATAATTATTTTACAAAAACAAAACCTTTTAATGTACACAAAGTTCTATCACTCTCCGAACGGCGAATGTCGGAGTAGCGTGGCCCCATTGGCTCAGAGCCAGCAGCTAAAAAAATAAAACAAAATCTTACCATTGTCTTATTATTTATCTGCTGGCTTTGAGCCAGCATGTGCAGGGAGGGATGGGGCTGGGGCATGGGAGGGGGAGGGGGAGGAGGAGGGCTATGTGCACTTCTAAGTGCGCTTGTGTGTTTGGCCGGTCGTCTCAGTCCAGTCAAACACACATGTGCACTTATGTTTCTCCAACCCGGCTGCATCATACAGCCGGACTGGAGAAATAGCACAGACTCCCTGTCCTGAGGGAAGCGTCTTTTCAGCCTACTCAGGCCGCTTGAGAGCCGCGCAGGGATTGGAAGGGCATTGTGATGCTTTCCCAGGAACTCCTGGGACATAAACTGCAGCAGAGGAGTGCAGGGTAGGTGGCAGCAGCAGGTAAGTTGTATTTGTTCTTAGCATTATCCCCCCGTGAGCTCTCCTGCGTGCTTCCCACTCCCCCCGCCCCCACCTCTAGCGCCCCCTCCATCTGCCCTGCCGGTATTTCTTAGTGTTGCCTGCCACTGCTCTCTCCTCTGAGTTCCTAGGTAAATTCACTTTGATCAATGCCTGGGCAAATTGTGTGCTGGTTCAAATTTTAGAATTATTATTAGCAAGACTATATTTATCCATGTATGTTGAGGAAAATCACAACACTTCTCAAGTAACATGTCTGTGAATTTGGGAATTAATATTTTATAAGTTGGTCACAACCTGCCTGAATCTAAAATGTTTGGAGACACCAATATCCCAGAAAGAGATCAAGTTTATAATTCATCATTATTTCTTTAACCTTGTTTAATTCTTTTCACAGCAAAGCAACTTCAAATGCCAACTTCAGAGCAATGGCTGATGTGGTTTCCAATGTTAGCATCTTATTTTTTATATTTGTGTCTCGTTTGTTCTTTTTATATAGTACAACACAACTATTCTATTCAGTAGGCCACAGCTTTCTTTGTAAGTTCTCCTTTCTAGGAATCAGAGTTACAACAGTATCTAAAATGAATGTATATGTTCTTCTTCAAGTATTCTCTTATTAATGAGTGATTTTGATGCCAAACTGTGCGAATAAGCTAAATTCGGAAGGGGATTGGGGGGTGGTAAATACGGTATACCAAAGGCAGTATTTCACCACCAGATATTGACTAGAAAACTTAAGAAGGTTCTAAACAATATGGGGTTGATATACCTGAATGGATGTTTAAAAGGGATAAACCTGCAGAAAGAACTTATAGATGTGGGAAACAGTAGTGTCTCATTGAGTATGTTTATATTCCTACATGGCATTTTGGTCTAGTATCTGACTTTAGCATACTATATGAGAGCGGTAGTGACCACTTCTCCTTAAGTGTGGATTTTCGGTCAGAAATAGATAAGGGTATAAGATCCTCTTTTCTATTTCAGGTGGAATGTTCTAGAAGAGGTGTAGGCTGTCTTGGAGAGAAGCAAATCGAACTTCTTGCCCAATTACTAACATGTATAGATATTGGCAGACCAGAACTGGTGCCCAATAATCTTTGTAATTGGTTAAAGGAACTTCTATTAAAAGTGGTTGATTGCTTGAAGGTCAAGTATAAGAATGCAAAAGATACACAAAACATGAAACCCAGCTGGAATAAAAAGAATTAAGATGGTTCGATATTCAGTGCCAAAACCTAAAGAGCAAACTGAGAAGAATGAGGGTCATCATAAGGTAGAGTAAGCTGGGTCCAATCAGGAATATAGGCCTTTAGAAGAAAAAAAGGGAATTCTTTATGGATAAATGGTAAATAATGCTAAAGGTCATTCAGCAGAAAAACATTAAGAAATGTTGGAATCAAGTGCAAGATGGTACAGGCATGGACCAGATAAAAGTAAATTGTATGGTCCCTGAAATGCATTGGATGGGATTTCTCCAACAGAGAAATAGTAAGTAGTATAAAGATCAGCTCACAGCTGAGTACAAATATGATGGGGAGTTCTTGAAGAGTATATCAGTTAAAAAGATCGATAAGATGATCCCTGCACTAAGGCTTACCAAGGTAGTTGGCCTGGATAACTTGCCCTCAGTGATTATTAAGCTAAATAATGACTGGTGGGCATCACTTTTCTGCCAAATATTTAGAATGGTGGTGACCACTGGCGTTATGCCTGAAAGTTGGAGGGGCCAATAATAAAACCCATGTTTAAAAAGGGTGACCCCAAGACCCTATGATTTATAGGCTTATCAGTCTCTCGGATGTGAGTTTAAAAGTGTTCTCCAAACTTATTTCCACTGTTTTAGATTATGGTCAATAGCCAAGAAATCAATAGAGATGATGGGTAATCTATATTTTGACTTTGTCAACTTTAGAGTTGCTTTTGACTTGGTAAATCGGGATATATGGTGGAAGCAATGGAGGTGCATAAACATTAGTGAATGGATAATAAATCTTTTGAAGGAACTGCACAGGGAAAATTGAGCAAGGGTCAAATGAAGGCAAGAAGGCCTATTGTCCAAAAAAGTACTGATTAACAATGGTGTCCATCAGGGCTGTCTATTGGTCCCTACCTTGTTTGCCCTTTACTTATTGGAGCTGCCCCTCAGTTTGTCTGAAGTGTGACCATTGTCTCCTACAATAGGAGGACAACACAGTCCCTGTTTGTTATATACTGATGATTAGGTAATCATGGATGTAACACAGATAGGATTACAACGGAAATTGGATGCATTTGCCAAATATTGCAATAAGAAAAGATTAGTAATTAATATGGATAAAACTTAGACTTTGATCTTTGGTCCTTAAAAGAAAAAATATCAATGGTTTATCAGTAGGGTAAGGGTGGAAGAAGTTACATCCTATAGGTACCTTGGACTGAATTTTGAATCAAACTTAGACTGAACACCTCATCTGAATTTGGTTAAAGAACAAGCACTTCCCTGTGGTTATGAAAGTTTAATAGGGTTTATGGGGGTTATGACATGATCCGGTTTTACAAGTTAGTCCATGGTGCAAACTAAATTCCGCTATGGTACAGGAATGTTTTACATCAGTGGATATTATGACTGGAATAAGCTGTAAGGCCTGTGCCTGAAAAGACCTCTAAGCATTTCCCAATCGTTTATGGTTCAAGCAATAAGGACAGAACTCAAACTCTTGGTGTTTTATCTCTATTGTCAATAAGATTCTGGAATAGGTTATTGCAGGACGGAGAGGGCAAAATTGCATATTTTTGGAAAAACAAGCTTTTAATTGTGAATCACAGTGGGCAGTGAGTGAAAGAGAGCTCTTAAGGAAATCTTTTACTTGGCTTTCTCTACATTCCCCCACTATTATCCATAAAAATCTCACAGACGAATCTGAATACGTAAATAGAGATTCTGTGTAGAGCACATGATTTGCGGTTTTTACGCATGAAAATGTCGGTTACTCACATATCTGACTGATGGTATTATGAGAATGTGTACCATTAAAATTCAGGATTGCCTGGCCCAAGCCTATGAAAAACTATTTTGCAATATAGATTGGGTATTACCCAATGTTATATGGCACAAAGTTACCCAATGCAAATTTGCCCAATGCATCTTTCAAAGTAGGTAGCTTACATCAATTGTGGTATGGATATGAAATGTATAAGCATGCAAATTTTAATGGATTGTTGGTTTTATATTGGGAAAAGGCGCAGATTTTTAAAGCCCATTTTATTCAAATACGATATTGAACTCGCCAAGTAGCCATAAGGTTTTTTATGTGCTATGCATTCATTAGAGGTAATGATTGAAGTTGGCAAATTTTTACAAATAATTGAAAAGAAAAATAGGAGGGATTCATTTATTTTGTGATATTAGTTGTCTGTACATTGATGTATTCATAGGAATTTTTGTATTTGAGAATTTTAAATATTGAGACAAGTTTTTTAATGATGCTAGATATGTTCATGTTTTTAAGTGTAGAATAGTTTAGCGGACTACAGTTCCAATAAACTTACTTTTGACTGACTGACTATTTCCTTAATAAACTCTCCCAATTGATGAAATTACCTTTGTCTAGCTTTGCAAGTCCTGAGGCATCCTTGTAACATTACATCTAGTGATTGTTTGAAAAATATTCAAGCTCGGGATAGCGTAGTGGGGAAAAAAGATGGGCTGGAATACTACCAAGAGAGATTGCCACTGGTTAGACTATTTGCAAGCATTCCTCCTATCACTTTTTCTGTGTCTGGTGTAACTCACTAAGTGGGAAAGGTCTGCCAAGACTGTGATCTCTGTGCCACTGGAACCAATCTGTACCCGACTGAAGAGGCCCAACTGGGCGGAAGCCTGTCTTGAGTTGCTTATGTTCTGTATTAAAGAGGATCTGCCTTGTCAGTTCAGGCAGCTCTGGTCTATCTGCAGCACGATCAGGATGGTTTGCATATAGCTGGGTATAATCTAAGATGGCATGTTGGGCAAAAAATCAATTGGGTTAAAATGCTACACTGAAGATTGCCATTGGTTAGACTATTTTCAATAATTCCTCCCATAATGTTCTGTGTGTTTAAAAATAAATGTCAATCATTAAGCCTGAAGATAAAAGTCTCCTTTCTCACACAATGCCATCTACATGTTAGGGGAGCTGCCAGCTCTAAGAATGCGCCTGGGTAGCCTACAGCTGGGGCTAACACTAGATTATTTAGGTTTATAAGGGGTCCAATATCAACCGATAAACCACCTAGGACAGACTATCATAAAATTGGCCCTAATAGCTTCAGGATGTGAGCATTGCAGTAGGCAATAAAAAACAGATAGAGCTAAGTACGGAGGGAGTAATGCACAAACTGTGTAGGATGACACAAGATTTTTCTATGATGTATATGTATACTGCAACATAATGCACCGAACATGTTATCTGTTGGTTTTCATCTTTTTTAGATGGGCTTTTCTTGGACATTAAGGTAACTTCTCTTGAAGAGGTTAGTCAACATGACTCTAATTGAGATTTAGATGCACCAACCTTTATGGCAATATATAGTTGTTGTACTTTTATGAATGCACACTAGGCTTCATTTAGATGAAAAGCAAACACAAACAGAGCCTCGAACAATCAATGAGACCTACAACGACCTACAGATGAAAACACTGAAAAGAGTAAATGTAGGCAAAAAGTCTCAACCAGACTGAAGTACACAGAAAGTGATATGTCAGGACTCAGGCAAAACGTTCTCTCATCACCTTTGAGAGTGCTAGGGTCCACTGAAATGAAAATAGAAAAGGTCTCTGACAGCAGAGCAACATCAGTGGAACATGACCTGTAATGCATGTAGAGTGCAAGGTTGCAATCCGAAAAAAAATTTGAGGGCAGTTGTTAGAGTCAGATACATGTGGATTTGTTTGTATGAAACCTGGAGATAGCATGGGTAACTGTAAATCGTGTTAAATATTGCATTCAACATATATTGAGGAGATGTGCAGACACTCTGAGGTTCAGAGATATTTTTGCAGTAGTTGATTTAGAAAGGTTTTTTTAATAGGATGACCTTTTATTCCTGAACATGACTTGGAAAAAGATGGCAGCTGTCTGACATGTTCAACGTCAACTCAGGAAAGGGGCTATCCCACGTGCAGTTCCTGCTGTTATTCGCACTGAAAGAGCATATCAGTTTGCTAGGCCTTCTCTTTGTTTTTTTCCTATGTTGCCTTCTGCTGTCAGCAAGAAAGGGGGTTCCACCACCCGTTGGATGGGCTCTTGCAGAAGCATGCTGATGAACTGCTGAACAGCATTTTGGCAC
Source organism: Calotriton arnoldi (assembly GCA_963921515.1). Classification (NCBI taxonomy): domain Eukaryota; kingdom Metazoa; phylum Chordata; class Amphibia; order Caudata; family Salamandridae; genus Calotriton; species Calotriton arnoldi. The sequence continues at coordinate 40,264 of CAWUFW010013857.1, forward strand.
TGGCATTTACAGGCATCAGCCACAGCATCTGACGTACTCAGCTGTCTTCTGATTTTCACCCTGCACCTTATCTATGGTGTTGGAAATGGCCCATTCTGAGGAGTAGATTGGGGCAAGATGGTGTCGGTGTGATTTCTCACGTCGCTCAGCCGCGCACGTCGTGCTTCTCGGTAATCGGCTGTATGGACTGTTTCAAAATGTCGAGGGGGAAAAGCAGCCAGACGCGAGCGCTTTGCTTTTCAATTCAGAGAGGCCTGGAAACGCTCTCCGTCGGCAGGATAAACGCCGGACCTGGAGGAAAGCTTCACTTTTGTATCTGCCGCTCGATTCTGTGCTACATTATATCTGTGACACTCACGCTTGCTCTGGGATCCTTGCTACCAATTAACAAAAGGATTAGAGCGCGAGGGCAGTGGCCGTGGTTTCAAGCTTGGAGACATACAAAAAGAAACATCGGAATTGGAATCTACAATCAGCACTTGGGACATGTCATTCCAGTAAGAATACATCACTTCCTTATCTACGTTTTGTTTCTGTGCTATTCTGCGCTTTCTCTGTGCTTCTCTATTACAACAAGTATACAACAACAAAGGCTGCAGATGTCTTCCAGGGGCTCTAGAACCGGGAAAAGCAGTAAATTAAAGGCCCCCCAACCTACGCTAAGCAATATGGCCCCAGGGGAGCCTGTAATACCGGATAGCTCATTAAAAAATAAAAGGGAGACTATCTGCCCAAAACGAGGCATCGGGGCATTGGGGGCGCTGGGGGAGCTAAGGAGGGTCTCCAACCGACAATAGTGGAAATGTTTATTGGATCTAAGGCTCTACCTGCTCTGGACACTACTCTGAGCGGCGCCCCATCCCCTATACCCCCTGCAAAGTCTAAATCAGATTGTCAGCTTGCAGACGCGCAGGACTGTCTGAATCCTGAACCTAACTTGACCGGATCTCAAGAACATGCTACGCTTGTGTCAAAAGGAAAATCTTTGGATGAACAACTTACAGTTCAAAGCAGCACAATGGGTCTTGTGGTTTTGGCAGATGTACCCACTGATCCTTCTCTTATTATGCAACCTGCCGTAGACGCAGCCAGCTCCCAACATTCAGAACCTACTAAAATGATGGACGAAAGTGAAACTGGGCCAAATCATCTTGCAAAGGGTATCACAGACTACATTCTTAAAGCAGAACCTAATCCTGGCTCCAGAGCCCCCTGGACTCCAGAGGTCAGTGGCAAACATTTCTACTCAGTGTCAGACGGCTCTCTGTCAACTTCCGACGAAGATCAAATTAGCTCCAGCTCCAGTGAAGATATTCATGCTGATCCTTCTAAAAACACAGGGACAGTACAACGCCAGACGAAAAATAGAAATCCCCAGAAAAGACGTAGCCAACTTAAATGGGATTATTCGGACTCGCAAATGTCTTACCCCTATGCGAAGAAACTGAACAACCGTCTATCTGGGAAAACGTCAAACCTACAACTGTGACCGAACCTATGGCGGAACCCTCCTTATCTTCAATTCTAACTTCTATCAAAGACTTCCAAGCAGAAGTTCGCTCCGACAATCGAGCTGCTAAGGGGGCAGCCAAAAAGGTACAGGGGAGTCTGCGGAAATTAAACAAATTATGTACTGATATTAGTGATCGGGTCAGTATGGTTGAAGGTCGTACAGAGAGCCTAGAAACAGAGATAACCACATTGAAGAATCAGGGGTCTGCCCATGAGGCATGCCTGGGAGATGTTAGGATGAAGATGGAAGAGCAAGAAAATCGCCAACGCAGGAACAACCTCCGCCTGCTTGGTATTCCGGAAGGAGTTGAGGGAGATGACCCAAGACGCTACATTGTAAAACTGCTACGAGAAACCTTCCCGACACAAGTAGACTGGAACTGGGACTATGAAGTCCAGCGTGCGCATCGTTTCCCTTTCCATCTTAAATTGAACCGTAATGCTAGTACCCCTTCTGAGGGAAAACCAAGAGCTTTTTAGTTTTCTTTGGGAACTTTCTCCTTAGGCAATTTGTGTACGACCAGGCTCGTCCAAACTCCCCAAAGGGGGCTAATGGTGTGATGTTTTTTGCCAAACCTGATTTTTGCCACACAACGGTAGAACGCAGATGGCATTTGCGTCAGATGATTACCCCATTTCAACAGCTTGGTGCCCAAGTGTTTTTAATGAATCCTTCTCGACTGAAAGTTATCTTGAATGGGTCCACCCGGATTTTTATATCCGAGGTCAAGGCAGGGGAGTATCTGGAGGAAGCTAAGATAAAAAGAAAGGGAGGTAAATAAAGGTTTATTAGAAGACTAGTAATACAAGGGCTGTCTATTATACTGGAGAAGCTTTTGGTTCTCTGGTATGACCTCTATATTAATTCTTAGCCGATAATTCTATATGTTATTCCAAGGCGCTGGCTTCGCGGCAGTGAAACCTAACTGACAACCATCACTCAGGATGTTCCTGATTGCTCTATGTATGGGGGGGGAGGGGTGGGAAGGGAGGGGTCACGTTTTGGTGGTGGAAAAGGGTACGTTATGGGAAAATGTTATAATTGATGAATTTAAAATACTGAAAAAGAAGGGGAAAAAAGACAAAGTAAAGTCAATGAAAACAGGGGAAAAAGAGAATATTCACAAAAAAAAAGAACAAATATAGTAATCTTATTGGATATTGAGGGACGTATCAATTGTAGTTTGATTAAGATGTATTTTCAGGATAAGAATCAATATGTTAAACAATATGAATGATCAAAGTTTTTTAAAAATAGTGTCCGTCAACGTTTGCGGGTTAAATGATGCCCTGAAAAGACAGAAGGTGGCGCTGGGTCTACGTTCATTGGGTGCGGATATTATCACTCTCCAGGAAACACATATAGAGGGATCCCAGAAGCACTTATTGAACTCTTTGGGTTATAGGGTTATCGGTGGTACCTCGCAGGGAGCAAAGACACGAGGGGTTGGAATCTTGGCTCAAAATAAGTATCCTTTGACCTCTAGTAGGGTGAAAACTGACTCTCTGGGCAGGTGGGTTATTGCAGAATGTCATCTTCCCCCGAACAACAGTTTCACACTATGTTCAATATATGGGAGTAATATCGATGACCCCGGGGTCATCAATTGGATTTCGGGTGAACTTGCCCATTGGCCATTACCGTTAGTAGTATCCGGAGACTTAAATATAAACCTACCCAGTAACTGGAGAATAACTGACCAATGGTCCAATAGAGGTAGAAAGCCTAAAGTCTATTGGGCCCTGTTTAATCTAATGCAAACTCATGGGCTTAACGATGTTTGGGCCACTCTTAAACCAACTTATCCGGGCTACACTTATTTTTCAGCTCCACACCTTTCCTTTGCTAGATTAGATTATTTTTTGGTTTCCTTATCACTACTTCAAAACTGCTCTATAGAAATTGCTCCACGTTTTATGTCGGACCACAATCCCCTTGTGCTTAAAATTAGGGGGCTGGGGCCTAGAGAAGAAATCTCGAGCTGGAGTTTTGAAAGAGCATTATTATATGATGAAGATTATCGACTTCACATGCAAGGGTGGATCAAAGAATTTCTAGAAATTAATATAGGATCCGCAGTAGTTAGAACGGTATGGGATACCATGAAGGCGGGTATTCGGGGGAGACCCTGCGGTTTTCTATAAGGAAGAATAAAAAAACTAAAGAACAACTAGCGAGGGCACAAGAAAAGATGAAAAAGGCTGAGGAAAAATTAATCTTAGCAGTCCAATTAGGGGGCGAAATCGAGAATGCCCAATTAGAAGTAGTAGCTAGCAAAGCAGAAATAGGGTCCATCTTTGCAGATAAAATCGCTATGAAATGGGCATCTGCTAGAGAAAAGATATATGAATGCGGTGATAACATTGGTCACCAACTTGCCCTTAGAATTAGACAACAGGTGTCTGCCTGTGAAATTTCATCAATTAAACTCAGTTCTGGTGATATTACAAATGATACCAATAAGATTCGTAAGGCATTCTGCGAATTTTACCAAAGGCTTTATTCTGAAGATAAGTTGGGACCCTTAAAATTAAGAGAGGATGAAAGCCTGACATATCTGGGCGAACTCACATTAGCGGAGCTCAGCCCAGAAGACCATGATCAGCTCGAGGAAACTCCAGAATGGGATGAGATATCTAAAGCCCTGGTTAGCCTTCCGGATGGGAAAGCGGCAGGTCCCGACCACATACCGGTCGAATTTTACAAAATATTTACTCCCCAGATAAATACTCTTCTTACTCAATTGGTTATTTCTATTTTTAATGGTGCACCCCCACCAGACTCTTGGTCGAATGCCAAGATAGTTGTATTTCCAAAAAGGGTAAATCCCCTCTTGAAATGGGATCGTACCGGCCAATAACTCTAATTAATTGTGACTCCAAGATATATGCCAAAATGTTGGCTTCTAGACTATCTCTGAGAATAGAGTCCTTGGTCTCACAATGGCAACACGGGTTTGTTCCCAAAAAAGGCACGACGGAACATATCCGAAGGGCTATTACCCTTTTGGATGCTGCACAGGTAGCCGGCGACCCGATTTCACTAATTTTACTTGACGCTGAGAAAGCGTTCGATCGGGTCTCCTGGATATTTCTTTGGGCCGTCATGAGGAAAATGTGCTTTGGGCCTAAGGCAATACAAGCTATACAAGCGCTATATAGTCACCCCATGGCTAACGTAATAATCAACGGGGCTCCGACGGAACAGATAAAAATTTCTCGGGGGACCCGCCAAGGGTGTCCATGCTCACCTCTGCTCTTTGCTCTCTATATTGATCCTTTTATTAAAACAATTGAGAGAAATCAATCTATTCGAGTGACGAGCAGACTTGGGCTGGATACTAAAATCATGGCTTATGCCGATGACTTGGCGGTGGTGACTCCCGACCCTCGGAGCGCTATCACTGCCCTAGAACAAGAGGCTGAAAGGTTTGGGAAGATCTCAGGTTATGCCCTCAATCAAGGGAAAACTCAGATCATTATTAACAATCAAATTGACTGTCAGACTGTAGGGTGGTCCAGACTGCGAAATATCTTGGGGTCACCTTAACGGCTAATATCGATCAGATAGTGGAGGAAAATTTGATCCCACTGGCTACCGAGACTAAACGAGCGCTTAAGCGCATTAATAATCTGCATCTTACCATGGTAGGGAGATGTAATGTTGTAAAGATGTCCTATTTTCCCAAACTTTTATATTTATTTAGGGCTATTCCTTTAGAAATAAGTAAAATAATGCTACAGAAATTTAATCAAATCTTCTCCGAATTTATCTGGGCATATTCTAGACCAAGACGAGCGCTCAAATTACTCTCTCTCCCTCGTGAAAGGGGTGGCTGGGCGCTACCAAATTTAAGATTTTACTATTGGGCCTCTGTTATGCAATATAGTGCGGTGTTGCTTCAAGATGATATATTTACTTCTGTGGAAGGTTTACCATCGCCTTTTCAATTACTTTTAGGCGCAGAGAATCCCGGATGTCTCTGGCGGCAGCTCTCCTTTGGTTACTTTAAAAGGGTAAGATTCAAGACTTTGATGAGTGTCTATAAGGTTTTTGTCAACATTCGTAAAACTTTTGCATTGGGCAATTTGAATTATTACTCCCCTTTTAATAATAATTCTAACCTACCAGCAATCTTTGGGGCTTCTTATCTACGTGAATGGCATCAAGCTGGAATACTGAAAATGGGGGACCTAATAACTTCTGATGGTATAAAAACATATGGCACACTTAAAACTGAATTCCATTTGGGGGATCAGGAATCCTTTAAATACATGGCCATAAGAGATTTTCTGACCCGTAAGACTGGGGGACTGCCGGTTTTTCTAAGGTAGATCTTATTGATAAATTAAGAAGTCCTACCTTACCTAGGATAGGTTATTTATACGATATATTAGTCAGCTTGATGTCTGACGACATGCTTATTATCGCTAACAAATGGCAACAGAAATTGAATATACCTTTTAACATCTTTAATAAGGCTGTGCAATCTGCCAAGAGCGATCTACTCTCTGCTAAGTTACAGGCACAATTTTATAAAACCGCATTTTTTTTATATATTACACCTAGCAGAGTCGCTAAATGGGGAACAGGAGCTGGAACGTTATGTCCGAGATGTTCAGCATTCAGGGCAGATTCAACACATATGTTTGCCATGTGTCCCCAACTTACGCCATTACTGGATCAGATACAAGACTTTTTCAGTAAAGTTCTTCTTCAGGAAATTCAGCTAACTCCTACGATTATCTTGTTAGGCATCCAAGAAAAGATTAGCAGAAATAACGGAGGAGCTTTTATTTATGTTTCCATGACGATTTTACGTTTATGTATAGCTTCATCTTGGAAGGACCCTAATTCTCCATTATTTTCTCATTGGTTTGCTCAACTGATTTCTATATATCATTTGGAAAAGGCCATTTTCTCCAAAAAGGGAAGTCGAGGAAAAAAAAGGGGTCTTGCTATCTGGCAACCTTTATCTGCTTGGCTTAGATAGATAGTTATATTGGGGTTACACGAAATAAAGTAACATGTTTTTTGGGAAAATCTATGTTGATGGAATTTTAGGAGATTTACTGTCTGAATATAATTCTATGCTTATTCTTTTTGTCGGGCAGGACTAAGACGTTCATATTTAATATATTATAATGTTTATAAATGCAAAGTCGATATAATGTTATACATGTATATATATATATATATATATATATATATATATATATATATATATATATATATATATCTTTTTCTTTTCCCTTTCATCACCGTTTTATTAACTTTTGAAATCCTAGATATCGTAATGATGTATTAGATTACTCACCACCATATGTCTACCCTGTTGCTTTTGGACATGGGGGAGGGGGTTCTGGGAGGGAAGGGGGGGTCGGACAAGTCTGAAATTGGTCCTTTTATCTTTTGTATAATGACTTTTGTTAATTAAAAAAAAAGAAGAAAAAAAAAAGGAAATGGCCCATTCTGCAGGGTCACTCCTAAACTTTTTGCCTTCCTCCTCCCCTTTTTGCTGAATTTGTTTTGTTGGCTTTAGGACTCTGCACGTTACCACTGCTAAATAGTGCTAACGTGCTTGTGCTCTCTCCCTAAGATGTGATAACATTGGCTTCCCCATAATTGGCATATTTAATTTACTTATAAGTCCCTAGTAAAGTGTACTACATGTGCCCAAGGTCTGTAAATCAAATACTACTAGTGGGCTTGCAGCACTGACTGTTCCACTCACCTAAGTAGCCCTTTAAACATGTCTCAGGCCTGCCCCTGCAGAGCCTGTCTGTGCTGTTTACACTGCCATGTCAACTTGACATTTAAAACAAACCCTTTACCAAGCCTTAAACTCCCCTTTTATTACATATAAGTCACCCTTAAGGTAGGCCCCAGGCAGGCCATAGGGCCAGGTGCTGTGTAAGTAAAAGGCAGGGCATGTACTTTTACGTTTTACAAGTGCTGGTAGTGAAAAACGCTTAAATTAATTTTTCACTACTGCAAGACCTATCTCTCCGATGGGATGACATTGAGATTACCTTATTATATTTTATAAGTGTAATTTCCAATTGGGAAGAGATTGGACCCACAAGTTTGGTGCCCTGGAATCACAATTTAACCCCTTCACTGCTAGGCCTTCCCCCCCCCCGTGCTAAGCCTTTTTTTGGCTATTTGGGGTAGTTCGCGCTTAGGCCCCTGTAACTTTTTGACCACAGAAGGTATCCACGCCATATTTGCGTCCTTTTCTTCCAACATCATGAGGATTCTGAAGATACCCAGGGTTTGTGGATTCCCCTGGAGGGGACCCAGAAATTAGCCAAATTACAGATAAATTTCATTTTTGGGGGGAAAAATGGGAAAAAAGTGCTGCAAATGAAAGCGTCTGGTTTTTTCCCTGCAAATGGTATCAACAAAGGGTTTGTGGGGCTGAAATTACCATTTTGCCAGCTTTCAGGGACTGACAGACTTTTGTCAGAAAACCAACATTTTTTACACAGTTTTGGCATTTTACTGGGACATAGCCTATTTTGCTATTTTTTGTGCTTTCAACCTTCTTCCAGTTAATGGTAGAAATAGCACTGTGAAAATGTGATGTGTCCACGTTGCCCCCATCTGCCACCCAGGGGGGGCAGAAAGACTGTAGTGCCCAAAACAAATTTGGGGGAGCAAAGGCCCTTGCCCAAGGGGCCGCTCCCCCCTCCTTGGTGTCTAGTGGGTGGATCCCTGCTTGGGGATCGCCCTCCTGTGGTGATCCCCAAGCAGGGATCCACTAGGTAGGGATACCATTGGAAAGGGGAGATTCTCCTCTTTCCAATGATACCTCTCCCATCTTTCTACGTGCTCGGGAGGCTGAGATAGCCCCCTGAGCACATAGAAAGTGAAACTGAGATGAGCCTAAAGGCTCATTTCAGTTTCGGTCTCTATGAAATGACGACAGCGCGACGTGCGCGCTTATCGTCATTTCAGGGAAACCAGGGGGAGAGCCTCGAGAGCTGGGAAAGCTCTTCCCCAGCTCCCAAGGCTGTTGGGGAGAAAAGGAAATCCCTCTGGTGCTTGCACCAGAGGGATTTCTGGTGCCATGTGCGACGACGGCTGGGAGCTGTCCTGCGCACACGAGCACTGATGCGCACGACGGCTCCCGGCCATCGTGCGCATGGAAAGGGTTAAAATTACAACTTATGGTGAAGTCAAATTGCAATTCTGAAATTGCAACTTTTAGAGAGTTAGCATCTTCCTGCTCTAATCCCTGTGTGCCTGCAGCCTGCCTTTAATTGTATATCTGATTTGGGTGACATCTGGGCTTTGTGTATTCCCCCCAGATAGCCACACACAATGGGAGCATAGGTGTGACTTCATGGGCCATCCTGGTAGGTTGGGAGGGAGAATATGGGTGCAGCCTCACACTTAAACCTGAATTAGCTGTGTCCTGTCCACACACAAAGGGCTGCATACCCCCTGTAGTGAATCAGGAGCCAGATCGGCAAGACAGGGACTCTGTGCACTTCAAAGCCCCTTCTTTGAAGTCTCCCTCAATTCAAAGGCACAACTGGGTATAAGTACTGGACCTCAGACTTCACTACTTCAGTACACTTCTGGACCTGTTGAGACTCTGCCAAGAAGAAGGACTGTTGTGCTGCTGAAGGACTGTCACCCTGCTGGACTGCTGCTCTGGAAGAGCTGCCGCCTTGTAAAGCTGACCTGCTGCCTGCTGTCCTCTTCTCTGGAGAGGAAGAACTGGACCTGTAACCCATCTTGAACCCAGGACCCTAGAATGACTTAAAGGGCCAGTCTGCTAGCCTCATGAGCTGGGCATCAGGGACATAACAAGCTCCCCACATCTCCTGAACCTATCTTCAATGTGTTCCTGACCCCCAAGAGGCACCTCTCAGGTCCCTGGGCCCTGAGTGGATCTGCAGCTCTTAAAGTCAAGATTTTGGGTTTTCGTGAATGTGCCCGTTTGCCCCGGAACCACCCCACTTGCACAAAGGATCAGCATGAACTGCTGCAAGTTCGTCTAGACACAGAGTAAGTATCGCCTCTCGCGACCACAAGGCTCCAGCCCGTCTATCAGCTAAGCACGGCAGCTCTTCGCACCCAACAATGATTTCCTTGCTCCTGGCAAACTTCTTTCCCACAAACTGGACTCTTGGCACAATTCTTTATTTTTGTAAACTCTTTTTACTGAAACCATGCTCATCATACAGTGTCAAGACATGTCAAATATCATATTACATAAATGGCAGTTAGAAAGTGATGGCAGCCAAAACAGGACATAGATAATAATCAAAAGTGGCACTTTTATAACCCATCATTGTTTATACGGCAGGTTTCCATCTACCATCTAGAAGAGAGTGTCATCTGTCTCCTGGAATACGCTCCCCAGCGTCAATACCCCCTATAAGTTTGCCAGGCCGCCCATCTTGGCACAATTCTTGAGAAGGTAAAACTTAATTGGGACTTATCTGGGTCTGTATCCGACCCGTGCTCCTTTGCAGTCAGTCTGAACTTTTGTATTTGACCCAGTCTAGAGGAACCAGATATCCCTGGTTGGCACTTTATGCTTTTAAGCATAATTTTGCAGTTTATTCTTTAAAAATTCATAACTCCGGTTCTACTAATTAGGTTTGTTGTTTTGGTCTTGTTTTGCTCATTAAATTAAGCTCTATCAGGCACATACATCAAGCTAAATTGCGCTCGCAAAATTAGCGAATCGCTAAAAAAGCCCGTTTGCGAGCGCAATTTAGCTACTCCCAATGCATGAACCCAAATCTGAGAAAATCAATGTAATTCACTAAAATAAGGAATCGCAAAATTGCGGACACATATTTAGTGATTCCTTATTGGCGGAATCCCTATTTCCTAATTCCAAATTGCGACTCGCAATTAAGGACTCGCAATCCCATGCATGAAAAGTCACAAATAGCGATTCCCAAGAAATTAGCTAATTTGCAAGTGCAATTTAAGAGGATCACAATCAGGTGGTAACCATGAGTAAAACAGCCATACAGGTGCAAATCATCAGATACCTACTTAAACTGACCCAGGAGGCCTCTGAACCTTTCACAATGGCAGCGCTCTACCTGAAGGCGAGGAGGATGAGGCTCCATGCAGCAGCCCAGCGAAGAAGGAGAATACAGGAGCGCATTTTCAGAGTGCGCATCACATTGTTGGGACAAACAGATGAAGAAATCTACGACAAGTACAGGCTGAATGGTGACATGATCCTTGATCTAATTGCAGATTTGGAACCCCTAATACAGTGCCACACTCGTAGGACCCATGCCATCCCCACTCATGTGCAGGTCCTATGTTGCCTACACCTACTTGCGTCCGGCAGTTTCCAGGGGGTAGTAGCTGTTGCTGGAGGGGTGTCACAAAGTTCCCTTTCACGTATCTTCAATTCTTTCCTGAACGCCATGATGACAAGGATCCACAACCACATTACCTTCCCCACAACCCCACAGGAATTGAATAAGACCAAACTGGACTTCTACCAGGTAGCCCGGTTTCCACATGTAATAGTATGCATAGATTGTACGCATGTTGCCATTTGTCCCCCAGCAGTAAATGAATACATTTTTAGAAACCGTAAATCCTATCATTCACTCAATATACAAGTAGTCTGCAACGCTAACTATATCATAACAGACATTATGGCTCAATACCCTGGAAGCACACATGACTCCTATATATTTAGACACAGTGGCATACACACCCGTCTGCTCAGGGGCGATTTTGGCGAAGGACATCTGCTTGGTAAAAATATATATTGATTCCTCTCACACAATGGCCAAATGGCAATGCATAATTGTCACTAACCCTTTGCTCACTACCCTGCAGAGAACAGCGCATATGCTGTGCGAAACTACATATTGACACCATACCTCAACCCAGCCACCCCAAATGAGCAGAGGTACAATGCAGCGCACATCGCCACACGAAATGTCATTGAACGCACCTTTGGGCTGATGAAAAGTCGCTTTCGCTGCCTCCACAAGACTTGCGGAGCGTTGCAGTACCGGCCCGAGACCTGCTGCAGAATTGTGGCTGCATGTGCCATGTTGCACAATATTGCTACCAGGAGAGGCATACCCATTGAAATGTCCGACAGTGAACCTGAGGAGGACAACCAGCAGGGGCCACAACTACGACCAGCACATGGGGCAAGCGCAGCAGAAGGGCGAAGGAGACGTGCAGAAATTACACAACATTATTTCTGAGGTGAGTAATGATGAGACACGACACAGCATGTTTGAACTGTACTGTATTTACTATCATTAAATCATGTTGTTGTGTTGAAGCATACATAGCAGGTGCCAAGAAGCACAGGCATTGTACGCAGAAAAAAAAATACAATGACATAATTATAGGACTTGAATCTCAGTCACTAGTAATGGTAGTGTTAATGGTTACCTCACCATGGTTGATTTGCTATGGACATGCCTGTCTATCTCTTCCTACCACGCAACCCCAGACGCCTTTTGCCGGCATCATCTATCCCTCATGGAGGCTCCGGAGGGAGTTGTGCTCCGAGTGGTGCGCCTTCTGCATGTGGGGACTGGCACTGACAGGCTACTGAGGCTGGAGGCCTCCTCACTCCCCTCTTCCCCCGTCACATTGCTACCCCCAGCAGTGGCAGCCTGGATTTGTTCCACGGCATTGGTTACCTGGCCCAGTGCCTTGGCCACATTCCCACAACAATGGGTCATCTCAATCTGCATGGCCACGGACCTACGGGACAGCAGTGCAGTGTTGGTGCTCAGGGGATAGTTCGATTGAGTATAGCCTTGTAAGCGCTGCATTAACTGGCGATGCCTTCTTCTCTGTGTCACCTGGCCCTCCTGCATCACCCTGGTCAGCTCCTGCATGGCCGCATTTGACTGCCTGTTGCCTTCCACCACAGCTGTTGTGAGTTCTCTCACGCAATCGCTCATTACTGCAATGTTACTTGCCATCTTGCTGAGTTGGGCCTGCATTGACCTCATATGTTTTGCCTGCAGGCGCTGCACCCTGAGCATCTGGCCCTCCAGCCCACCCCAGAAATTTGTACATTGGTCCTCCTGTGGTGTGAAGCGTGACCTTGACCTGCGCCTCCGGCTTTGGATTGTGCTGTGCCGGACCTGTGCTTGGGGTGTCGTTGTGGGGGTACCTCGCGGCTGGCTTGTCTCTGGAGCTGGTTCAGGCTCAACCTCATTTTCCATGGTCTGCAGTGGTGCAACTGTGGTCCTGCATATAGTGGGGGCACGGGCTGTGATTTGTGGGACCACAGGTGTTTCAACATCAGACACAGCCAGAGTCTCCTGTGTGTCTCCATAGTCACTGGCCTCAGACTCTCCTTCTGCTGCATCTGTGATGTTAAACAGTGCAATGTTAAATTATTTTAAGGGTAATGTCGTGTCACATTAAGCATACTTTGGGTCTCATTAAATTAGTGACTGTCACACAGTGTTCACGTGTTTTACCTTCTTATAGTGTGTTTGCCTACCAACCTGCCTAACCTGCCTGTAACTCCCATAATGCATTTGGGTGTGGGAGGAAAATGTGGACTGGAGTTGATTTCTGTACACTTGAGCTGGACTGAGGTGATGTGCACATTTTGATATGTCTATTGAAAGGGACACTTGCATGCATCTTACCTTGTGATGTACTGGCCGCTCCGGATGTATCCAACTGGGTCACTCCCACCACAGCTTCAGGCTGGAGTGTGGACTCAACCAGGTCCTCCATCGGTGTATTCCCAGGCAGTGTTGCTGGTCCCCCTCCAGTCTTCTTGGCCTCCTTCAGCCTGTCAGCAATCCTCTCCTTGGCATGGCTGCGCAGGTCATACCACCGTTTTTTCAGGTCGTCTATTGTGCGGTGGGTGACCCCCACTGCATTCACTTTATTCTGGATCCTTAGCATTATTTTCCTTTTCTCTGCCTCTGGTACCTTGAGAGACAGTTTTCCAAATACCTTGTCGTGGCTCCTGACTACCTCCTCTATGAGATTTTCAATTTTTCTCTCACTGAACTTCATCTTGCGTTTCCTGGTTGATGCACTCTCCCCTGATGCTGATGGATCCATTTTTTCTCAATAGACAGGTCTGCAAGCAAAGAAGTTGGTTGTCCTGCTCTGCTCCTGCACTCAGCCTCCTCCTCTCACTCTCTCTGAGCACTCAATGATGCATGGGCTGGATGACTTCCTGGTTGTGATGTCATCAGCATGCATCAAAAGCGACGCACTATTTGCGATTTCGCTAATTGCGATTTCACAATTTGCGAAATCTCTATTAGCGAAATCGCAATTAGGGATTTCTCTGTTTGCGCGTCGCAGATGCATTCTCGCTATTTGCGTTTGCGATTTTTAGCGATTCGGTAATTAATTGCTAAAACGGTCATGCATTGGAAATAGCAAATTCTAAATAGCGATTCTTTAATTTTCGCTATTTAGGAATCGCTATTTCTAGGTTTGATGCATGTGCCCCTATGTGTCTAACCTGATGTTGAATCTTTTTGTGTGTTGTTTTTCTGTTTTACTGTTTGAAGTGTTGCACAAATACTTTGCACATTCCCTCTTAAGTTAAGCCTAACTGCTCTGTGCCAAGCTACCAGAGGGTGAGCACAGGTTAATTTATGGTGTGCTTGTGACTTACCCTGACAAGGACTGTGGTTCCTGCTTGGACAGGGTGCACACCTCTGCCAACCAGACACCCAATTTCTTACATGTGGGCATTGGGAACTCTGCTTCTCTTCTCCTGGCTCCTCTGCCTCCTGTGAATTGTGGACCTGTTTCTTTATGCTGCTCCCTGTTATTGGGGAATACCCTGCTGGATATCTTGACATTTTTGCTGATGTGGACTCTTCTTGGGATCACTTGTCAGTGTTTCCACGCAGAATGGCACACAGCAACTGATGCCTGCCAAGATGTCTACTACTTCCATGAAGCAGCCTTATCTTAAATAAATAGAGGCTCTGTTATCACTGGAATGATACTTTGGGGTAGATGTACAAAGGGCTTGCAGTGCTCTTGTGTGACGCAAGTCATTGCAAGGCAAGGCCTTTAGTGAAACTTACTAAGCCACACAAAGCCACCCTGTGTAGCTATGCGTGATTAGGAAATCCAAAGTACCTCAATGCAACCCATTTCACAGCCTTGCGTTACCTTGCAGCTGGGACGCATTCCACGGGTGGAGTGTGGGCGTTCCCAAGCATCCCCATAAGTCTTTTTACACAACCCCAGATTTACAAATGTTTATAAACCTGGGATTGCACCAGCATTGTGTGCCTCCCCGACTCTTTGTTTCTCTTTGTTACTGTCTCTTTGTATGTGTACTGTATTCAGCAGCACATATACAAAGAGGAAAATGCCTTTCAGGATTGTTTCTGTGCAGGAAGGTGTGCCTTGTACACAGGGCCTGTAATATAGATGCTACTAGTGGGCCTGCAGCATTGGTTGTGCCACCCACACAAGTAGCCTCCCAAACCTGTCTCAGGCCTGCCGTTGCAGGGCCTGTGTATGAAATTTACTGCCACTTCGACTTGCCATTTAAAACCACTTGCCAAGCCATAAATTCCCTTTTATTACACATAAGTCACCCCTAAGGTTGGCCCTAACCGACCCTAAGGACAGGGTGCTGTGTAACTAAAAGGCAGGACATGTGCTTTTAAGTCTACATGTCCTGGCAGTGACACACAGCTAAATTTGTTTTTCACTGCTGTGAGGCTTACTCCTTCCATAGGCTAGCATTGGAAATTCCTTAAAACACTTTTTAAGCTGTAATTCCTGATTGGAAAGGAGTAGCTATTTCATGTTTAATATCTTTGGAATGGTGGTGATAAATCCTCTTTAATGGTAAAGTTGGATTTGACATTACCGTTTTAGAAATGGGACTTTTAGAAAGTGGACATTGCTCTGCTCTTAACTTTGCTCTGTGTGCCTTCAGCCTGTCTCCATTAAACGTCTGCGCTGGGTGACAGCTACACTTTGTGCATTCTCTCTAGACAGCCACAACACAGGAAGGGCTAGATGTGACAGGGGATTCATCTGCATTCATCTGCATACTAATAGCCATCCTGGGCAGGAAGGGGGAGATGTAGTTCACACTTACATTTGAATAGTTTGTGTCCTGCCCTCACAAAAAGGGCTGATTTACCCCTTCCTGTTAGTCTGGAGCCAGGGCTGGGTTGAAAGGGATTCTTGTGCACTTTATAGAACTCCTTTAAAGTCACCCCTACCTCAAAGGCACTTTTTTGTATAAGTACCAGGGCTCTGACCCTATCAAATCAGTACACTACAGGGCATGGGAAGAATTCTGCTGGATTAAAGACTGCTGTGCTGAAAGGATTTCCTCCTTGCTGTGATTGACTGTTCTGAGGAAATGCTTCTCTGTTTTGACGAGCTGCCCTGCTGCCTGGTGATCTCAGCCTGCTGAGGACAAGGACTGGAACCATTTCTCTTGAACCCAGATTGACTCCAAGAGCTTGTTGGCTTGCCTCCTGTTCTTTTCTGAAGTCTCAGGGACACAAAAGGCTTCCTGCAATCCTGCTTGTGCTGCTGGACTCTGCCTTCTGTGAGTCCTACCTTTGCCTGAGGTGCCCCCTCCAGTCATCGGCCTCGGAAGTGTGTTCTTCAACTGATTTCTGCTAATAACCAATGCATTGCCTCGACTGCAGGAGATTTTCCGATGCATTGGCTGTTGAGGCAGAGACTGCTCAATGATGAATAACCCACAGCCTGCACGGCTCGACGGCAACACAGAGGCTTCTTGACGACAAAACCTTCCATTGAATTCAACGGAGCTGACGATGTTGTGGAACCCGCTCTGCGTGGCTCAGTGACAATGCAGTGAACTCTCGACATCAACGAAAGGTCCATCTAAGCTATTTCTTCAGAGGGACTTGTCTGGGTCCTGTAGCTGGCCTGCTCTGTGTTGCAGTCAGCCCGGACTTTGACTTTGCACCAGTTCATCGTGACCTCACATAACTTTTTGACCGCTAGTGACTTCTAAGCACCGTTTTCACATTTAATCTCTAAAAATTCATATCTCAACTTCTACTTATTGGATGTTTGTCATTAGATACTGCTATATCTTGGCATATATCGAATTATATAGAGAATCGTAGATACTCATAGTAGGTGTAGTGAGGAGATCACCCAAAAGGAGAGAGGAATTGTCACAAATCCCTTCATTAAAGTTACTCTGATTGACATCTTTAACAGCCACATCTGCCTTGCAATGTAAAGCAAAGATAATCAAAGTAACACTGGTTCCATGGATAATCAAATACATAACAACAAAGCAAGTTTCACTTATTGCCTCTCGATTTAATGAGGTAGGGGTGGACGGAGTTCGTGGAGTCCTCCTACATGGAATTCTGCAGAGGCAAAAAAACTCTGCCACACTCTGCGGACTTCCGCTTGCGGGCAGAGGCTGCCGGCGCACCCCTTCGCCTTGCATTGGGAACGCAAAATCACATGTGAACAGCACCACGCAGTCCGCATGGGCGTGGCCATCTTGTTTTTCTGCTCTCTGTTATGGTGCTGAGCCTTAATTTTTCTCTGTTCTTAATCTTTGTAATCCTCCTTTATTACTTTTTTACCCCAAATTTTTATTTTTATAGTAATGTGTGTCTTTGTGTTTGTGTATTTTATGTTTTTGTGTAAATTTGTTCGTGTTTTTGTGACTTTTTTACTTTATTTCCCCTTCTTTCCTTATTTCTTTATTCTTTACTTTCCCTTCTATTTCCTTCTTATCACTTGTACCCCACCTAGCGCCATGGCAGAGGGACAACTTCCTTTCGGGCGGCGCCACCGCCCAGTTGTGCAGCCCTGAGCGATCTTTGGAGAGGAGGAGGTGGCAGCACTAGTTTTTTTTTGTGCAGCGCCACCTCCCCTCTATGCTGGCAGCAGGAGGCAGACCTGGTAGTGACTATCCCCTGTGGGAGCATCGGCAGCACTGGGGAATGGTGCGCCCGTGCGTGCGGCGCACCAGCCAGGTTTGGCGCACCGCCCAGCAGCTGACGCACCGCTGGGCAGGCATTCTGGACCAGGAAAAGGACCTGCTCGACCTGCTAGATGTCGAGATTCCGGGGCTTGTGAGTATTAATTATTTGTTGTGTTTGTATTTTACAATGCTAAAAAAAAAAATCCGAATAGCATGCTGCTCACACTCATCGGTAAGTTATGTTTAGTTTACGCTGGTATATAATTGTGTGATCCAGTTTCTAGTTTCTGGTAGGCAGGTGCTCAACGCTACCTAATTGCACTGATGCACTCAGAAGGCACTCGCTTTGGCTGATTAAGAAGCCATTGCAGACTGTTCTCCTGTCACTATAGTGAATCAGTGAGTAGTGCGTTCTCTCTGTGACTTTGTTTAAGTAGCTCGTACAGGTTCAGGTTATTTAATTGAATTCACAGTGATGTGAAGTATGCATCTCTGCATTGCAAAAAGGGAGTCTGAGTTGGTCCGCAAAGGGTGTTGAGAAATGGGAATAGAATCAAAGATCATTCACTGCAATACATTAGTTCCAAATGTAGTTTTTGTTAAGGAAATTTAGAATATGGATTTACCGACAGTCAATAGACTCGAGTCGAAACTAATAGTACTATAGGTGATCTGTTTTAGTGAAGTATGTGACTGCGTTTGCTCTTCATAAAACATTTTGTGGAGAATATTAAATGAATCGCTAATCTATTTTTATTTATCTTCTTAATTTCTTTCATCAGTGCCCAGGGGCAAGAAGAGGGACGTTTCTGAGGTTCCGGGGAAGCTGGTCAGCTGGCGCCGACCACCAGCGCTGCTGCTGAGGGATCTGCTGATCCCAGTGAGTCCTTTAATGATTGTTGTGAACTTCTTAGGGTAGAATCTTGGGGTATTGTAATGTTGGTGGTGTCTATCGTGAAGATTCAGATAGCAGGCCCAAGTAAGCCAGTTTTTTTGCCTAGCTCTAACAAAGTTCAGTTCACGAGAGAGTGGCCATGGTCATCATGGACCCCCCCCCAATGTTGTGTGCTGCAGACTCATTCATTTATAGTTACAGTATGCCAGCAGTTTCCCATGACAGAGCAGCAAGGCTGGAAAAAAGTGTGAGGTCCCACTCCCATTGCATTTGCCAACCAACACCATATGTCTTTCATTGATCATTATTCAACGCCTGGCTTGTCTAACTTTGTGAACCAACCAATCAAATGCCCAGTGTGATATGTGGAAGATACTGACGTGCTAACTGAGCTGTAGTGCTGCATTGCAGTTGTATTTGAGGTTGCGTATCTGGGATCTAAATTATGTGTAATGTTTTATTCTAGCCACACAGAACATCGGTGATGGAAGCTCTAGTGCTGTTGGAGGAGGAGACGGGTCAGTTGGAGTGGGAAAAGCGGCAACAGGGATGGGTACTGGTAAGTCACATAGGGGCATATTAGCAAGACCCGCGTTAAAATTATCGCCGTTTTAGCGGCAGGAAACTGCAGCTAAAACGGCGATAATGGGCTTGCTAATATGCGTTATAGAATTCAATAGAAGCCCAGGTTAGATGTGCAGGACATCTAACCTGGGCTTCTATTGGAATTCCATAACGCATATTAGCAAGCCCATTATCGCCGTTTTAGCGGCAGTTTCCTGCCGCTAAAACGGCGATAATTTTAACGTGGGTCTTGCTAATATGCCCCATAATTTCTTGCAATTACTAGCTATTGCCATGGCATCGCTCGTCATCATTAACAATGACCGTTAAGTGACCCCACCCCCCAGCTTTACCGGCCAAAGCAGTGGTTGAGTTATTATGGCCTCTTCTATCTGTAATGCAGCAAAATCTCACATAATGAGCTTTGATGGCTTGAGGGAGACATGAAAGAATGGAAGGTGACTTAAAAGACAGGAAATGGTATATGAGTGAAAGAGTAGGTGGGTGATAGAGTGCACGGGAAGGTATAGGTATGGATGGGTGAAAGGATGGTTTGAAGAAAGGGTTGCTATTGAATGGGTGTATAATGTATTGGAACTTTAGGTGAAAGACTGGATGGGATTAAGTAAAGCTTAATCATGGTGGCTATGGGTGAATTAGAATGAAAGGATGAATGAATATTAGGATTGTTTGGATGAATAAGCAAGGCAGCTCTTTTCATGAGGAGCATGGTGCTCACCTACTTTGCTTACTTGGTTTAGGTAGGGTTATCAATAACATTCAAAGCTATGGTTCTAAGTGGTTTTATTTATTTGTATTCTTTGTTCTACTCCCATGATTCGCTGTATTTAATAAGTGAGACAGATCTATCCTACCTATCATTCACCATCTGTCCTCTCTGTCCATGGCATTTTTTTGCCAACTATGACCGAAGTGCAGTATGGGTCAATCAATTTGTGACTGTAGTGTTGGCTGTGTAATGTGCGTCTGCTTCAATTAATGCAGCATTTACAAAGTTTTCAATGCATTGCAAACCGAACACACAAGGAGTGTTGTTCCTTCGCCCACTCAGTCACCTCTTAGCACTTCACTCCTTTATTTTGTTCATAAGTTCTTCTGTCCCAGCCTACCATATTGGAAAATCCATTCTTGGCATGTGCCACATTTAATGAAATACCCATGTGAAGTGATTCCAGAATATATTTCATGGTTCCCCATAACAGACTTAGGGGCATATTCTCAAGGAGCTATCGCCGAGTTATCAGCACTTTAACGCACCCAAAGTCGCGCTAACTTTATCGCCCCATTCACAAGCTGGTGCTAACAGCCCATAACACCAGTTTACCTGCGAAAGCAGTCGCAAAAAACATCGCCACAGATGACCCCGGCAACTAACGCTAATGAGATGCAGAGTAGGCGTTCCCGAGCAAAAAGCCGCGACAACACCACAACGCAACATTCTTAACGACCAGCCACATCGGCGATAGGAACACAAAACAGGCGATACGGCGCGTTACCAGCAGGAAATTAACGCCTGCTCTGACCTGGTGCAAAGTCGGACGTCAACCTGCACAAGAAAAGGGAGCCCAGCCCACAGTCACACCTGAAGAACAACAGTAGCCATGGAGCCACCCACCATGCACCCCGGAGCCCAGAGGGCAACAACACCCACTGCCACCACCCCCAGGACCGCCACCACCCCAACGGACCCCCCCTGCCCCCCTCCCAGACCACCACAGAGGCAGCGCAGACAAAGACAGCGGACCTTCAGGAAATGCACCAGCCCCACAGACCTAACACCGGACAATGCCAATGCCCACTACAGGCACAAAAGGACAACCATCCTCCGTATCCTGAACATCATTGCCCACAGGCTGACAGTACCAACACAGCAGACAACCAACATCCCTCTGCAGACAAAGCTGCTGGCTGTGCTGCACCTGTTGGCCTCTGGTATCCTCCCAAACAACAACCGCCCAAGTCGGAGGAGTCTCACAGCCAGCCCCATCCAAGTTCCTCACACCTGTCCTGGATGCCCTAACCAGCTAGGGACCCCAGCACCCATACGTCCCCCACAATGCGCAGGAACAGCTGGAGACCAAGATAGGACTATACGCCATAGCTGGATCCCCGCACGTGTCGGGGGCAATCAACTGCACACTTGTCCCACTTGTGCCCCCTGCCAACACCGCACACAAGTACCGCAACAGAAAGCACACGTATCCCATCAACATGCAGGCAATAGTGGACCACAGGGGACTCCTCACCAATGTCATAGCCAACTACCCAGGCAGTGTGCATAAACCCTTCATCTTCCGACAGTCCAACATCAACCAGCGCTTTCAGGATGGCACCCATGGGAATGCACTGCCTGTTGGCAAGTACCAAATGAACACACCACACACCTCAACCCCACAATCATGCAACTCACAACTCTGGCACTGCACACGTCACAAAATCACATACAACATGCCAAACAACATGCCCCCCCACCAGACACAACAGCACAACTCACCGTGGCAACCTTGGTCAGCCATGCACATGAGCCATCGACGGCATGGCACCTCAGCCACACAATACCGGAATGTGGGGAGAGGTGGGAACCAGGCATGTGCGAAGGAGGCAAGTGACCCATGAATGAGTATGTACACAATGCCAAGTGTGGCAGAGATGTGCTGGACAGACTGCAGTATGCAGACCACAGACATAGCCATGTCTACATGCACTGCTGGTGTTTGGAGTGTAGTGGACAGTGGACGCAACCATGTCACCCCAGCCAGTGGGGAAGATGTAGCTTGTGACATCCCCTCTGAAAGCGTGTGTGGAGTGGGCTGGCCCGGCATACGCCAGGCCAGCGCAGGGGTGTGAATAAAAAGCACGTAGCTCTGGGCGTGGTTCTCTTCCGGAATGCCCAACGTGCCTGCCAGGGCGGCACCTCCCACCCCGCCACGAGGACGACGCCGTCGCCGTGAGCGGTATGGCCTGCGATCCTGTGCACCTGCTGCACCCCGGGCCACTGGTCCCCGGACCCGTCATGCCCGCCCTTCGCAGCCAGGCCTCACTACTCACCTGCCGACACCAGCGTGTGTCAAAGAGGGCCCACCACGTGCCGGCGCAAGCTCCAAGCCCAAGGCCAGTGACCTTCGCAGCCTCCTCAGACCATCACAGCCTCTGCGACACAGGCCCGCTTTACTCCTTTCTCGTTGACGTACTCCACCGCTGCCTCGGGCCTACACTACGCTCAAGTAGGTCACACATTTGGAACTGAGTCTTGATTATGCTATGGCAGAGTACACACTTTATGGCAGCGTTTATATCACTGTACTCCCTTCGATGTGGTGCCACCAACTCTGTGCATAGCATCCCAACCACACGTGTCTGTGGGCCCCTGATGACTACGCCTTCGGCCTACACTGTGGACGAGTAGGTCACACATGTTGAACTGATCCGTGATTTCTGCATGGCGGAGTTCATATCATTGTACGCAGGGAGACGAGTAAGAGGAAGACGCGGTTCAGTCTGGAGGAGAAAAGGACCATCGTTACGGAGGTGTTCTAACACTGCCGACAACTGCCCTGGTGTCACCAACCCTGTGCATCATGGGCCAACGACACATGGCTGTGGGCCCCTGCTGACCGCTGCCTCGGGCCTACACTGCGGTCAAGTTGGTCACACATTTGGAACTGAGTTTTGATTACACAATGGCCGAGTACACACTTTATGGCGGAGTTTATATCACTATACTCACTTCGATGTGGTGACACAAAGTATGTGCATGGAATCCCAACAACACGTGTCTGTGGGCACTTGATGACAACGCATTCGGCCTACACTGTGGTCGAGTAGGTCACACATTGGGAATTCAGTCATGAATCATTTATGGCAGACTTGACATCATTCTACTGGCCTCATTGCAGACTGCATCCCCTTTCAGCTCCGGTGCCACTAAGTCTGTTCCCCGATATCCATGGACACTTTCTGGTTGAACTTGGTGGTGACTGAGTCTATGGACTGGGGCTTGTCTTCATCATCATGTCGGTGATACTGACTTTGTGGCAAAAACGAGGCTGTGGCATTCCACTCCTCCATTTGCCGCTTCCGGCCGGCTTCTGCCCTCTGCATCATGCCCTGGAGGACACCTTCCACTGTCCCCCGCAAACCTCCGCTACATTCACCTTCGACATCGACGAGGACCCGCTCACCTCGTGTGGCCCTATCTCACTGCACCGCAAGTCACCATCCTGTGCTGATGTGCCTGTGCCGGCCGCAGTGCATCCGGGGCCACTAACTCTGTGCAGCTCAAGTCATGGACCCTGTCTGATAGCATATTGGATGGCCTCTGGGTCGATGGACTGGGGGTCATCAAGGCCATGTGTCTGTGGCCCTGCGCTGTCTGCTGCCTCCGGCCTCAACTGTGGCCCACCTGGGCTCACACATCAAATCGAGTCCTGGCCTGCCTGGACGTCGCATCACCGCAGGATGCACACGCCACCACCGCCAGGACCAACTCCAAACAACAGGTGCCAAAGTCGTAAGTGTCTTACTGCCAGACTATCAGAGTTGCTCACACCAGTCGTGGGTGCCATCATCAGCTTGTTCCCTGCTCAGCTCTTCAGGTGCCACTAACTCAGTGCACCACAAATCATGGACCATTCGGCTTGCATGTTGGGTGAACACTGTACTTTCTCTGGCTACCACCATGATGCTTCACAGTTATTTCTGTTATGCTGGTGTTTTCTGTTTCCGCTTTAATTGTGATCACTGTTCAAGTTGTTGCCAGCACCAACAACTCCATGAGGGCTGGCTTACACTCACCCCACACACATCCAGCACATGCGTCACTGTACATGTGACCATGCTAATAAAGGTGTCGAGCGCACGTGCCCGTGGCCAGTTCAACGAACTATCTGAGTGTGTCCGTGTGCTCATGATGTATGCATTTGTGCCCCGGGCACTACAACATTACATTGTGCCGTGTACTGAGGACGCAGCCATGTCACCGCAGGCAGCGGGTGGGACATTGCACATGTAGCTTTGTCGTCCCCCACTCCATACGTAAGAGGAGTGAACTGGGCCGGCGTACGCCAGTCCAGCATGGGGGTGTGGAGGATCATCCCGTGGCTCTGGGTGTGGTTCAGTACTGGAAATGTGCAAAGGCATGTGTCTCTGTTGCAGTGTGGGTCTCCGTTGGGGAGTGTAGGTGGGCCCTGATGGGACTCAGACACCCACGTATGTGATCTGGTTCAGCTTCCATGAGGTGGTACCCCACTCGCACATGTTCGGCCACCCCCTTTTGGCAGTCTGTCACCTGGCCTTGGAATTCGATGTGTGCTTGGGTGGGCTGCTGGGAGCCAGCCGGGGTGGTGGGTGCGTCCAGCTGTATTGTCTGTGCAGGGGGTGGGGTATCCTCGATGCAGCGGTGCTGCCCTGTTCCTGGAGGTCGATTGCCTAAGATGTCCATGGACTGTTGGGCGTAGGTGTCGGAAGTGTGGTGGTCCTCTTAAGCATCACTGTAGAGTTGTCTGGTCTGCTCTGCTGGAGGTGTTGTTTGTCCCTCTGCAATGTGAAGGGGAGATGCTTGTTGACATTGTGTTGGCATGTATGTTGCCGCATTGTTCAGGTTTACATTCAGACTTCATGACAATGTACATTGTGACTGTTTGGGAGGGGCGGACTATTTGATGTGGGTCAGTGGACATTTGGACTACATGACGTAGGTGAGGTTGTACACGTACATTTGCATCTCACAGTTTCCTGCTATGTCAGATGTGATTGGCCATTTTCTACGCACAGGCGGACCCAGTTGTGTCCTCTGTTCTGCAGTGTAGGTGTTGGACTGTGTACCACATTGTCGTCCATGTGGGTGTGCTGTCATTGCTATGTGTGTGTGCTGCTTTGTGTGGGAGTCGCACCTGCAGCTGTGATTTTGCTGCCCCTTATCCCTTGGAGGTGGTGTGCCTTTGGCTTTTGTGCTTTTGAGGTGCTGTGATGTTGGCAACTTGGGTCATTTGTGCTCTTTGACGGTTTTTGTACTCTTGTGCATTGTTTGTCTGCAGATGTGGTGTTGACGTCAGTGGTTGTTTGTGCAGGTGGATGTGTCAGAGTGCGACCTGCTCCTTTCCGGATGTGGTCCACACTCAGCCACCTCAGTCTCGTGGCGTTCACAGTGTCATGGTGATTGTACTCCAGCCATGCTGCTGGTCATGTGGTGTCACTTGCATTGTCAGTGTTGCTCTCACATATGCTTCTTTGCTGTGTTTCGCACGGGTGCATGTGTGTGTTGTGTAATTGGTGATGTGTGGGGTGGGACCCCTTTGTGCACATGGTGAACGGGGGCCTACTTGATGTTTGTATGTGTGCTGCAGTGTGCCACGGGGATCAGGGAGTTGACCCAGGGTTATTTTGGGTGTGCGGTGTGCAACACGTCGTTGTGCATGTGTGCCATTGTGCCCGTCCCCACAGTCCCTGTTCGTTACTCACCCTGTTGCTGTGTCAGGTCATGTCGAGCAGTGTCCGGACTCCCGACTCCTTGCACCGTCTCCACACTGATGACTGTGGGTGCCATTTGCTCCAGCTCCTCCTGTGGCGCAGGACTCCCACCTCCATTCGCCGTTGCTGCCTTCCTATTGGCAGCAGGTTTCTGCTTGGTTTGGCTTTTGACATCGTGCCACCGCATCTTGGCCTCCTCGGCACTCCGACTGCATTCACGATGGGATGCCATTTTTCCGTTTGTATTGCCAATGACACCGTGGTGGTGACGAACAGTTGTTGTTGGTGCTCTGTCACCTCCGTGACAACGATCGGGTTTTTCTGCGGACTGTACCCAGTCTTCCTCTTCCTGTTCTCCTTGGCCTTCCCCGACCCCGAGGTTCATTGCTGGTGGTCTGTGGGGTTTGTGGGGTTCGCGTTGACCTGGGCACTCGTTCCGGGTGCATCCATGTTGCTGCGCAGTTTGATTTGTTTATGGTGTGTTTTTCTTGGGAAGCTTTTATGGTGCATTTTCCCGCCAGACGCGTGGGGATTGCAGGCCTATCGCTGGTTGTCGCTGTTTTTTTTTTCGTGGTTGGCCTCATCGCAAATTTATTCGCGTTGGTGTTTCCCATTTTTTCGGCGTCGCGTTGTTTTTAACGCGGTCATTTGACGCGTTATCGTGGGACTATTGCATGGTGACGCCAGGTTGAGAATGCTACGTTAACACAGCGTTGTTTTCCCGCGATGGACTGCGATGTGAGAAGTTGCGTTAAGCTAAACTTGCGGTGGTTATCACACGTTCTTGTGAATATGCCCCTTAATTTACACTTGTTCAGATTTTTCCCTTTCGAATTGCACCATGACTGAATAAGCCAAAGATGATCAATCAATGATCAGTGTTGTGGTCCCTCTATTATATATAAAAAGCTCTACCCTCCCCTTTTAATCCCTCTACCCTACCCCATGCAGTAGAGAAAATGAAGTTTGCTTTCCTTTGTTACTGCCCAGCAAATGAATTTGTGGGTAATACGTGGTGGCGGGCATGGCCACAGAGTAAAGTGGTAGTAAGTGCATGATTTGATGTCAAGTTTGGTGTATGGGAAACACAGTGATGAATGTGCCAAATAAAATCTATATTCCCGTTCCTTTACCTGTAGTGCAGTCCATTAGATTTATTTTCCTCAACGTCTACTTACAGCAGACAGGATAATATATTAACATTTCATACAAGAGGTGTGTGATGTAGCATCTTATTTATTATTCATCCGCCTCTTTGGAGACAGGGTAGAAAGAGAAATGCATTTGGCGAAGAGCAGGGCCATTTGAACTAAAAATAGATAATTGTCAACTACAGCTGCAGACAATAGCAAACTAGCCGAGGCGCTGGCTAGCAATGAGCATGGCTTAATTATTTTAGCACCACACACAACTTGTACTCCATATAGTGCATAATGCCATACTCATTAATGAGAAGTCATTTATTTTTCAACTCAAAGTGTCTGACTCTGTTATAGTTACTTGAAAAGCCTTTAGAAGAAAAAAACTAACCAAATCACTGTTTATAATCCTGTGATGTTATCATCTGCCTGTTAATACATTTCTGCCACACAGTCAGTGCTTTTTTTATGTTTCTCAACATGTGTGGGTAAAACATAAAATTGGCCTTGTGATTCTTCTAATCATAATCACATCAAATAAGGGAAACAGCAATGTGCTTCTACTGTGTGACCACCCAGTAATTTCAAACAATTGTTTGCACAGAGCATTATTTACAATTTGTCTTTTTTGTTTTTCTCAATATAGCTGCTACTCCTGGTCCAGCCGGACCACCCGACAGGCAGGAGAGAGAGGCCTGTTTGCAGCGTCAGAGGGTGGAGTGTATCCAGCTGGAATACCGGTGGCTGGTGGACCTGGAAGAGGAGAAGGAGGAAATGAACGCACAACAGCCGGGCCCCAGTGTAGCCAGTTCCCCTCAATCTCCAGCCTCTTGGTCATCCCACCGCCAGCGCCAGCCAACTGCTACCACCCCCCACCACACTGACAACACCAGTCGATTGCTGTGCTGCATCCTGCAGTGGCTGGACACCATCGAGGACCAGCTCAACATGATAGAGTAGAGCATGGACCAGCTCCGGACCAACATCCATAATGCCCTCTTCTAGCCCTTTTTTTATGGTGGGAGGGATTTGTTATTTGATGGGGCCCGGTGAAGACGGTGGGAAGGGAGTTGGGACTGGACTCTGAAGAGACTTTTTCTTGGACATTTTGAGATTTGGGGCATGGGTCAGTTTTGGGTGAGGAGAGGGGTAGGCATGTTGTTTGGTTGGAGAGGGTGGGTTTCTTTGAAAATAAATAAAGTGGAAAACTATTTTATTCAATCTGAACTTATGTCTGAAGCAGTTTCTTTTACTTTTACTTTGCACTGCTGCCTTCAAGTAGTTTTACACAGCCTCTTTATGTGCTTGTAACTTAAGAGAGAGCGTAGCACTTAGTTATAGAGTCTAGATTTATACTCCTCTAACTATCTTGACAATTATGGGGAATGCTGCCATGATGACCTATATTGTGTACAACTATCTAGATAAAAAAAGTAGCAGTTAATGTATTTCTTACTAAGTTAAATTTCACCCATACTAGTTGTCTTACCTGAATATACATGCAGCAATAACAGGGGAGACATCACAAAGTCACAAGCGAGGTCCCACTTCTAGTTCCACCCAGGTGAGCTCCAACTGTAGGATTGATCTGAATGATTGATTGATTATTCATCGTAGGCAACTAAATGGAATTAGAAAGACTGAGTTAGTGGGCTATATATTTATCAAAGATTTACAAAGAATTGACACCAGCTACTTGATAACACAATGAGAATGCCTGATTGTGCTAAAATAGAAAAAATAGCAATGCTAGTAAGTTTTGCCTAATGTGGAGCTAGCAGTATTATTTGTGAAATCCTCAAGTTATAAAAAATGGACTCAAAGTCTGGAGTGGACAAGCTTAGGCGTTTACGGTTAGGCAACACAAGGCCTGAATGATGGTGCTGACGACTGATGTTCTTCATTCTATATCTAAAATATGGATAATTTTTAATGCGTTGGCTGGTAATGGGCTGGTGTGGGCTACTGCTTAGAAGATTCTACAGTAATTTGACTTGCTTTCACCTCATTAGCCCCACCAAGTGTGTGACCCATTGATGGTGTAACTTAAGCCACACCTCAATAAATCACGCAGCTCGGGGGAAGAGGGTTAGGGGTTTGATGAATGGATGGGTAAGGGGATTTGGGGAAAGGTTTGACAAAGACAAACACTACAACACAAGGCCAACATTCATCTGAGCAATCAGCAGCAGCACATCATTCGCCATCAATCTGTTGTTAGAAGAAAACAAAGTAATGAGTATTACAGAGCACAGCTAAATGCATTTCAAACAGTCCTTCTGCCCCCAAGACCCAATTTATCAGGTATCTAAATGTTCTGTCTTCTAGGTTGGGGAGTGAACCCATCCATCCACTTCTCTTAGTTAATGTGATTGTTAAAAGAAAAATGATACTATATTGCAAAATTGGTTGGTGCATCTGCATTCTCCTCGGCAATGTCCACTCTTTGGGGCCTGTCTGCACTGGTCTGGTAGGTAAGCAGAAGTGTTGTTGAGCTCAGCTAGCTTTCACCTTTCGTTCGTGAAGGAAACTAAAAGAAGGCCTGTGGATTGTAAAAGAGAGACAAGAGTCAAGGAGAAAGCCAGAAGGAAGGTAAGCTTAATGAGGAGTGTATCAAGAAGACTCAGAGGCAAGCCAAAAAAATACAAAAGGAGGACTCAGCGTATTACTTTTGCCACAAGTCCAACACACACAGACACACATACACACACATACAGAGCACCATTTCACAAACGCACCTCTCTCTCTTCCACACAGCTGAGTACTAGGCCTCAGAATCTTGGTTTACCTTTGAACTGAAGTCAATACTCAATGGGCCTGATTCACAGAACTAACTTACGTCAAAAACGTAAAGTTAGTACTTTTTGGTATTCACAGAATACACTTACTCATTTTGGTATTCACAGAATGAACTTACTCATTTCGGTATTCACAGAAGTTAGTAGTCCTAACTTTAGGACTCCTAAATGCCTTCTGTGAATACCGAAAGTCTTAAAGGTAGGATTTTTCTCAGTTTAGGAGTAGTAAAGTTAGGACTCCTAACTTTAGGACTCCTAAATGCCTTCTGTGAATACTGAAAGTCTTAAAGTTAGGATTTTTCTCAGTTTAGGAGTAGTAGAGTTAGGACTCCTAACTTTACTACTCCTAAACTGAGAAAATCCTAACTTTAAGACTTTCGGTATTCACAGAAGGTATTTAGGAGTCCTAAAGTTAGGAGTCCTAACTTTACTACTCCTAAACTGAGAAAAATCCTAACTTTAAGACTTTCGGTATTCACAGAAGGCATTTAGGAGTCCTAAAGTTAGGAGTCCTAACTTTACTACTCCTAAACTGAGAAAAATCCTAACTTTAAGACTTTCGGTATTCACAGAAGGCATTTAGGAGTCCTAAAGTTAGGACTACTAACTTCTGTGAATACCGAAATGAGTAAGTTCATTCTGTGAATACCAAAATGAGTAAGTGTATTCTGTGAATACCAAAAAGTACTAACTTTACGTTTTTGACGTAAGTTAGTTCTGTGAATCAGGCCCAAAAACATCTTGCTTCTAGCTGTTGATGAGGTAGTCCTGCAGCTCCCACCCTGAGTTCTTCTATGATACTCCTCCTGACTCTGAGTAACGGCGTCCCAGACCAGTCATCATCATCATGAATCACGATGACCAGAGCAAGATAGTTGTGGAGTGCACTGTGTTGAAGAACAAGTAGAGAAACAGAACTGCAGTATTTTGCATAGATTTTTGTTTGTTAACTAAAGGGACTGTTCTCTGAAGAACCAGAAAAAAGGAGAATACCCTGCAATTAAATCTGGCTAAGTGTGAAAGGTCTGACTACCTACAGGGAAAAAAAAATGAGTGCCCATCACTCAAGCCCCAAACAATGCAAATCAATAATTATCTCAAGAAATTTCCCATATTACAGTTCAACACACCCTCCCTCACTTTAAGCCTCCACATCAATCATCACTCATAGTCACTCAATAATCTGATGACTTATTGGTGCAATGGTTACCTGTTCTACTCCAAGCACGGTGGTAGGTACACTTTCTCCCCTTTAATGCAAGCAACAGATTGGAATTTGGCAGTCTTGTAAATAAAATGATTGTCTGGGGCAGCCATCCTAGATGATGAAAAAAACTGAAGGATCATAGGAGCGGACCATACAGGTTAATTCATTTTTGCTAAGTAAGTTTGTGAATGCCAAGCACCTCCAGGGGAAAAATGAACGCCCACCCCTCAGGCCCCAAACATTGCAAATCAGTCATCCCATGAAAGTTCCCACATTACAGTTCAACACCCTCCTTCACTTTCTGCCACCACATGAATCATCAATCAACTTAAATCATCACTCACGCAATCAGTCACTCACTGTTGCAATAGTTGAAGTTACCTCTTCCATTTCATGCACGGGTAGTTTAAGTATTACGTATTCAATCATCTTTGATGCAGGCAACACATTTGAATTTGGTATTGGCAGGCAGTCTTATGGGGCAGCCCTTCTAGTGCTAAGTGATGCAAAAAGGGATAGGCATTAGGCAATAGGTATGTGAGAGGGGTATGCATTGTCCCCAATGTCATGAAGGAATTGTGGAAGCTTCTTCAATGCACACTGGTCCAACTGACTAATAAAAAAGGTGGGGCAGCATAGATCTGACACAAAAATACTAATGTTCCTCTAGCTAATTTTTTTTTCTTCTTTTTTTTTTACAAAGAAGGAACTAAGTTTAATGAGAAAAAATGTAAACGTTTTATGGGGGCCACTGGCATACTTAGTCCGCGAAGTAGAGTTCACCCTCAAACTCAGGTGGGTCACCCAGAAGTTGGTCAGCTAACACATTTGATTCAATTTCGGACAAATCACATTCCTCCTCCTCCTCCTATGCTGCTGTTTCAAGAACTGTGTAATTGTGTGGTATAAAATGTTGGTTCATTTTGATCATAGTCAATCTCTCCACGTTTTGAGGTGAGAGACTGGTCCTTCTCACTGTGACAACCGCACCAGCTGCATTGAACAAACGTTCAGCAGACACACTGGCGACAGGACAAGCCAGATACTTTATTGCCAGCCTGCTGAGCTCTGGCCATTGGCGCATCTTCCCATACCAATACATCAATATATTTTGATCCACATAGACCTGTTTTGGATCATCCAGATACTCCTGGAACATCCTCTGGAGGGACATTGGTGCTGCCACTTGCTCAACCTGTTTTGCCATCACCTCTGCACTGGTACTGGCCCTGCCAATTGAAACCAATACAATGCAGAGGTTAAGTCCAGTTGTTCTGTTGCTGTTGTTATCGGTGTTCTGGTTGATTGTGTTGTTGACTGATGTGAGACAAGACTGCCCTCTCTGGAAGTTGAAGGCGGCACCCCAGAACTGCAGGATGGGACTCAAACTTCCATCCGTTCTTCTTCCAAGTCTCCGGCTTGCTCTTCAATCCACCTCTTGTATTTTAAAACATCTCCTTCAGAAAAAGAAATGAAAGTGGTCAGAATGTGTTTATATCATGGATCAAGTAGTGTGGCACAGATGTCCTCTTTGTACTCGAATATTTATTGTTGCAGCCTTATATTAGAAGCCAAGCAAAGGACTAAGGTCTCAACCAAGGCATGTGCTTCTGTGTTTTCATTCACACCTGCGGGGGCGAACCTTTCAGACACCTTCTTTACCTGGTCTTGTAGGAGATGCAACAATGGGATAGCTTGTCCCATCGTACTGTCCTCCTTGCTAACTTCCAGTGTGAAAACCTCAAAAGGGAGTAACATCTGTGTCAGGCATTTGACTAGGCCTCATTTGTGCGCATCCATGGTCATAGTTTTCTCAACTGCATCCCCTCATCTTTGAATGACAGTCATTGATCTGTTTGTACTGCTCAAACACACATTGCAACATGTAAAAGGTGGAGTTCCAATGTGTTGGTACCTCCTGTATCAGGGCTTTAACTGGCGCTCTATTATAACACTGAATAATCCGCAACCGCTTCCGGGCTTTAAAAGAATGGCTGAAATGAGTGCAGATTCTTCTACAGATGGTCAGTATGTTGCTGATTATGTCTTCCTTTTTAAGGAAGTCTTGCACCACCAAGTTGATGCAATGGGCCAAACACGGGACCATGAAATAGCCTCCGTCTGGCATGGCCTTGACTATGTTACTAACACATAAACAAAGGGGGGACCACGGGAAAATAAAGGTCCGGCATATGAGCCCCAAGGTGTGAACTACCAATCATGAGGTGTGCTGTGCCTAACAGAAGGAGCGAAATCAGTTTGGAGATCCAAACGGAAAGGGGGATAGCTCCTATGAGGAGAAAGGGCCCTCTCGCACCCGGGGGGGGTATCATGCTTCATCATAGGGCAGCTCCTCGTTGGGTCTGCGCTGCAATGCCCAACAGGCCCCACAGGGGGGCTCTTTGCCGGAGATCTTTTCCCTATGGTTTCAGCCATAGATGAAGTGGGTGGGTGTGGGAACTGTGGTGTATGTACATGAGTGAGTAGAGTGTGGGGTGGATAAAGTTACAAATAACTATGGGAACTAGCTGTATTCACTTTATTTTAAAGGGTTCCATGTCATGATTAAAAACCTGTGATACTTGCATAGAGAGATTTATAATGGTCACACCAAGCGTTATGAGTCAGGATAATGGTCAACATGTTTCATGCCCTGTGTGTCATAAATATTGTGGCATTTCATCAGTACCTAGATACCCTACTTGCTACTCCTAGAGGGTTGGTACGTATATATGTGTAAAGAATTGTAACCATGCCCTCACCAAAATATGCCAACTGCAACAAGGTTCGTCCTGAGTAGCGACCTAAATAGAGAAGGGGGACAAAAAAATGGGGGGATGGAGGTGGGGTTGAAGGGAAGGGAATGGGGGGTTGCGGGAAGGTGGGGGGGGAGGAAGGTACAATTAAATAGACGAACCTCCAAGATTCCCTGTCGGCAGTGGAAGGTGGAGCTCACAGTCTTAACACTTAAGTGGTTATTAAGGATATAGGGTGTCAAGCATCCTCATGGAAGGACATAAGATAGATTCAAATCTTGACTTTTCTACACGTCATCCCCACATTTCTCAATTCAATTCGATATACTTTATTTCGGTCAAAGACCATAAAAGTAGCAAAACATATAAAAATAATTCACATTGTTTGAAAACCAACAGTACAACAGTCTTAAATTGCATGGTTCACAAAACATTTACAAATTCTAGGCCTTATACGAAAATTGGTGCCATATTTAGAAAGAGGAATATGAAATACAACACAGTCAAATATAAAATATTGCTTCCATAAAATGTTTTTAAAAGCTTACGTATAAAAGTACCAAAATGAGCAATTGTCTAAAAAACAGCAGTCATTTATCCAACACGAGTAATTCTATGTAGGCAATGAGTCATTACGGATGCAAAGGTTCATTCTAAGATGGCACTGTTGCATAAACTATATGAACCGACAGAAACTATCAAATACTTTTATCCCAATAGTTAATTACATCTTATGCATGGGAGAAGCAACTGCAAATAGGCCAAGCTGATTCTAAGAATTTGGCAACAGAAAACACAATGCACTGCCCGGTATCTGGACCACAGATCCTCAGGGCCAGCTTGTAGTGATGTATTCCCAAATATCTGCACAGGGGCACCATCCGATGCCTTCATTGTCTCTTGTATCTAGGACAGAAAAAAAGAAAATGGTCGTCCATTTCCAGCAGCGGCCGGCACAGGTAAACGTGGTAGGGTGGGGCGGGGTGGGAGCGCGGGGAAGTCGACAGGCGACAGAATAGGCATAATTAAATAAGTAAATAACACCTATTCCGTTGTCTGTTGGCTTCCCCCCCTGCCGGCCCTACCGTGTTTACCTGAGCCGGCCGCCGCTGTCCATTTTATCAACTTTCCTACAACGAGTTCTGAGTGCACTGCCTTCTTGACAACACCTCGAATTGCTAGAAAAGGATGCTAGCAGTAGTATAGCCAGCCTAAATCTTATGTACAGTGACCTAGTAAATAGAGGGTCAATCTCAGCAAGAAATCTTTCAAAGTTTGGTTCATACTTTCAGAGGAACTCAGCCACCCTGCCACAGCTTGTGGATAGGATACGTTTCGACCATTCACTATCCCACAACACTAGTTGTAGTTTTTAGCAGAGAAAGAAGTAATTGGCTTTATGTGATGCAAGAGATCAGACAATCCCAATGCATAGAGGGACTCTTTTAAAAACTTCGCCATGGCAATACAGTAGTGCTCCTAGGTAAGCCAAGGATTTCCTTCAGCCCACATATCTCAGTTTGCAGGGGCAGGTTGTCATATAGATAAAGTTGGTTGAGTTACAGTTTGTGGCAAGGACTCTATGAGGAAGCATACCACAGAGTAAAATCCAGTGGGTGAGTGTCCTTTAAACAAACCAGATGTTTTTCTTTACTAGTAGGACGTACCAATAGATTTGTTTTAATAAAAGTGGCCTCTCTCTTATATGATTGATCTAAATCTCTGTACATTGATGGCTTTTCCTTTCTTGTCTGTGCTGAATTTTGTCTTGCCAAAAAGAAACATTGTTCACTGATCTGTCAGCTGACATCTCTGCTGCAATCTTCTTGGGCAACTGATTACCTGCAGGAGCTTGCCAGACTTAAATCGGTTATGATCATCACATATGTTATGCTGCAATGGAAGCTAAAGCCTATGGAGATCTCAAAAGCTGTTGGAGGAGTGTCACCTCAGATATGAAGTAATTCCTGATTTATAAGCTGATCGCTCATAGAAGAGTGTGTTACTTAACTAATAAATTAGCCACAAAGGAGATGTTAATGATTGTCTTGAACTATGGTTTAATGATATTTCAATTTTTTCTATTTTTTTCTCATTGTCCCTTTTATTTTCTTCGTCCAAATTTATTTAGTTATTTTAATATGTTGTGATCTTATGCATTGAATTGGGCAAATAATGTGTAACATACTTTATCTGTTAATAAGGTTATACAGGGAGTGTTCAGGTGTGTTTTCCCTTCAGAGGGCTGTTCATTGGCAGATATCCAGGTAAAGCTCTTTTCTTCCCTCAGAGGGGTTGAGTAGAGTTGGACCTCTTGATGAAGCCCTTGGGAGGATTGCTGTGTGCTGAGGTCTAGTGGTGGTAGTTCGGGAGGAGATTAGTATTGGCTGATGGGGAAGCAGTAAAAATTGAAAAGAACAGTACTGCAAGCTATAATAGGTCCAACACCTGGCTATTGGATTTAAGTAAGAACTTAAAAAATGGTAGTCAATTAAGATGCTCCATAGCTAGAACTTTAACTTGGAATGTTAGCAGCCTAAACATACTCTGTAGAAGAAGTAAAGTTCAAACAGAATTAAAACAGTTAAAGCCTGAAAAGGTTTTTTGCAGGACACTCACCTGGCCACTCATGATTACACTTTGGTTCACTGCCTAGATTATTTATTTATTTTGGCCGCTATTATGCGAAATGCCTCTAAAATGAGCGTTGCTATTTCTTTAAAGCAGCAACATGCCTGCTCTGAGACTATTAAAGAGGGGTGCTGAGCGACAGCAAAGTTGGGAATTGAAAAGCAATTAGTGTTGATATTCTCGGTTTTTAGTCCAAACATTGATGATTCAACAGCGTATAAACATTTTCTTTTGGAACTCTCAGTGTAGGAGGGGGTTATTAATGTACTGCTAAATTCTGAGATCGATTTCTAAAGTAGAATGGAGATTCATGGTTGAGCAGGGTTCATGGGTTTAGTCAATATATAATTGAATCCTATGGGTCAAAGGACTGTTAGCCTACAATAAAGAGCAATAAGCCAGGATATACACTTTTACTTAAATCCATGCAAACGCTACTAAAAAATTGATGTCTTTTTGTGTAGAGTTGTTCATTCAACATACGACATATATACAAAAATATCCTGAGATAATATCTGATCATAATCCAGTTTGGATAGACTTCACCAGGTTCTCCCAACAGATTTGCTGACAGGTTAACCCCTAGATGTCAGTGTGTTCAGTATTATAAGATAGTACTTATAAGATCAAAATGCTGTATACTAAAAAGGAGTTTATAGATATGAATGTGGTGATTGCTCCAGCTAATATTGGTAGGGACACTTTAACCATTGCAATTTAGAGGAACTACATTATCTTATACAATTGGCGGAGATAAAGTGGCCCAGCAAGAGAATGAAAAGCTTTGACTTCAATTCTATCGTTTAGAATGTAGACCTGCCTTTGTAGTTTCTTCCCATCAAAAAGCTGTGGAGGAAATTGAGATTTATAAAAAATTATTCACTATTCTATCCCAGCTTATCAAGCAAATCAGGGATAAAGTGTTAA
Source organism: Calotriton arnoldi (assembly GCA_963921515.1). Lineage (NCBI taxonomy): Eukaryota > Metazoa > Chordata > Amphibia > Caudata > Salamandridae > Calotriton > Calotriton arnoldi. The sequence goes on from CAWUFW010013857.1 coordinate 77,099, forward strand.
AATCGTATCACCAACATTGGCAGCCCATGCTTAAGCACAGTGAAACAATGGGTGAAGGTCTTGTACTGGAATTGGAAAGAGAAAGTGACAGTGACTACCATACCTGCAGTTTGTAACAAGGCAGTTTGTGAAATCATAGAACCCAAGGGTGAAAGGGAAGTCCTTAGTGATTTCTATTAAGAGCTATATTCAGAGGAAACAAATTCTCCTAGTAAACTATATGAAGAGTATGTACAAGAATTTAATATGGCACCCTTATGTTCAGAGAATAGGGTTTTACACGAGCAATCTATCACACAAAAGGAGGTAGCAACTGCAGTTCAGAACTTACCAGCCAGTAATGCAACAAAAGAAGACTTTTTACACTGGAAACATTTTCAGGATAGATTTAATACTTCTTGACTGAGGTGATCAATAATCTGGGTTGGGTGCATGACATTCCTCCAACATGGATAGAAACTAACATTGTAATCTTTTTTTGCAAAAACAATCCTAAGCATTGTGGCTCTTATCGCCCCATTTCGTTAATGAATTCAGATATAAAATGTATTTTACAATTTTGACTAACCTCCAATCTAAAGGTATTCGTCAGATAGTTACGCCTCTACAACATGATTTTGTACCCTATTGAGATTCCACAGCTCAATAATATGGCAATCTCTATATTTGAAGTGTACCAAAAAGTGATAGATGGAAAGGTGAATTAATCTCAGCCACTGGTAATTACTTGGGCCCCATTCGACTCCATCGTTATTTTACACACCATGCCACCTTAATTTGGACCGAACCATATGCAAATCAGTCTTGACCCTGCTCCGATAGGAGCAGTCCAGCCTGAACTGCCAGGTCATGTCCTCCCCAAACTGGAAGACAAGCAACCTAAGACAGGTTTCGCCCTTATTAGGGCTCACCACTTGGGCATAGCTTTATTCCAATGGCACAGTATTCACTGGACCCACATCTACGCATGCACTTCCCACTTAAAACGTCTAACTGAAGGAGACAAAAAAGGGAAGGTTGGAGTGATTTAATTAATCTCGGTCACTGGCAATTATTGGGGGCCACATCCCAGTCCATAGTTATTTTGCACACCGTGTCATCCCAGTTTGGACCCAGTTATATGCAAATCAGTCTTTGGCCTACTCAAATAGGAGCAGTCCAGCCTGAACTGCCAGGTCAGGCCCTCCCTGAACCAGACGACAAGCAACCCAAGACTGTGTTCCCCCTTATTAGAGTTCATCAGTCAGGCATAGCTTGGTTCCAGTGGTGTAGTGTACAAGGGACCCATGCCTGGGCATACCCATCCTACTTAGGGTGTCACAATAAAGTAGACAAAAAGTGATGGATGGAATGCTTGAATTAATCTGCACCACTGTTAGTTACTCAGGGTGCATTCCAGTCCATCGTTATTTTGCACCTCAATTTGGGCTCAGCAAACTACTCATCTCAAACCTGCTCCTGCTGCTATGATCTCCAAACAAACTCTTTCTAGACCCTTCCCTTTGCTATCCCTCCACTATCCTTTTCAATCCAACTAACAGACTCACATGTCCACTGCTCAAATTAATTTAATAGTTCCCTATACTAATTCATCACTAATCCTTTTATGGGTTCCGGAGTAGCGTGCTACTCACCGAAAAGCGTTTTGATGCCCCATGAGGGGTAGTAAGCGCTATATAAATGCAATTACAATTACAATACGCAAATAAGTCTAGACCCTGCTCCGATAGCAACAGTATAGTCTTAACAGCCAGACCAGGTTCTCCCCAAACCAGAACGTAGCAACTCAAGACCGGTTTTGCTCTTATTAGGTCTCATCAGTTGGGTATAAGTTGGTTCCAGTGGCACAGTGTGTAGGGAACACTAATGTGGGCATACCCGTCACACTTAGGGCATTGAACTGAAGGATACAAAAAGTGATGGATGAGATGCTTGAATTAATCTCAGCCACTGGCAATTACTCAGGGCCGCATCCCAGTCCATTGTTTTTAGACCTGGCTTTTTCAGTGCGTTTATCCCCAGACTTTTTTGCTTTTTGGCCTCCTGTTTCTGCCCTGTTTTTGTTGGTTTTGTGACTCTGGGCACTTTATCACTGCTGATCAGTGCTAAAGTGCATATGCTGTCCTTGTAAATTGTTGTTATGGATTAGTGTTTCCATGATTGGCTATTTGATTTACTAGTCAGTCCCTAGTACAGTGCACTGTGTGTGCCCAGGGCCTGTAAATCAAATGCTGCTAGTGGGCTTGCAACACTGATTGTGCCACCCACATAGGGAGCCTGTAGATGTAACTCTGGCCTGCGATTGCAGAGCCTGTGTGCAGTCTGGTACTGCCATGTAGACTTGGCAAGTGACCCCACTTGCCAGGCCCTAACCTTCCCTTTTCTTGCATGTCAGTCACCCCTAAGGTAGGCCCAAGGTACCCAGTGTATGTGAAAGGTAGGACATGCCCTGGTGTGTGGCATGTCCTGATAGTGAATTGCCGCCAATTTCGTTTTTCACTATTGCAAGGCTACCTGTTCCCATAGGACAGAATGGGGAGTTTGTTTATAACATCTTATAAACATAACTGGCCCTGGGAACAAGGTAGGAAAATAAAGTTTAGTATGCCTGAACTCAGAATGTTAAAGTGCATCTTTTAGTGAGGGTGATTTTTACATTCTGTGTTTGAAAATGCCACTTTTAAAAAGTAGGTATTTTATTGCTTAGCCATCCAGTGTGCCTCTGCTAGGTTTGTGTATTGCATGTCTGGCTTTTGGATGACAGGGGCTGGAGAGGGGCAGTGGTTCCAGAGAGCCTGATGAGACAGGGATGGGCTGAATAGACCTGGGCTGCATTTAGAGTAGGGGGAGGAGATTTCCTTTCACCTGAATGGGCCTGGTCTGCCAGGGACAATGATGTCTCCTCCTCCTGCCAGGAAGCTGCACCAGAGAGGACAGAATCGGTTTTGACTGAGCACAGGGCTTTTCTGCCACTAGAGAACAAAGGTTTTTGGGATATAAATATTGGGGCCCAGACCCCAGAACTTTAGATCACTTCTGGGAAATCAAGATGAACCTTTGCCAAGGAGAAGAGCCGGAGAAGCTGAGGAGGACTACTGCCCCTGTGCTGTTTGCTGTCTGGGGTTGGCCTGCAGTGGCTACTTGCTGCAAAGGAAAGGAGAAAAGGACTTCGCTGCTTGCTTTTTCTCCTGCTTGAAGAAAAGATCTCCAAGGGCTTGAACTGAGCTTGCCCCCTGTTCTCGAGGTCTCAGGAACAGCAAAGACTTCACCATGTTTTGGGCACCGTCTCTGATCGTCTCCGCAGAAGGAAAGGGTAACCGACTCTGTCATCGAGTCCATCACAGGATTCCGTGTCCTGAAAGCACTGCCGAGAGCAACGCCTCGTTTCACAACGCAACCCTGGTCTCACCGACTTCATCAACGAGCCGCTGCTCGCACCGCGTCCTGAGGGCTCCGCACTCTGCAACGCTTCGCTACACGCTGCAAGGACGTCACCGACTCCGTCGTTGCCCGACTCGAATATCGACCGGCTCCATCGCCGCACCCTGACCTGCCAGCACCGCAGCGAGGACCGTCTCACCCTTCAACGCAAGCCCTGGTCTCACCGACTCCATCAACGAGCCGCTGCTTGCACCGCATCGTGAGGAGACTGCCTGCCGCAACGCTCCGCTTCACAACGTGACCGCGACATTTCCCTCAACAGACTTGCATCGATGTGTTGGTTGCAACAAGAAAGGTACTGTGTCTGAGTCTGTCGACGCTTTAGCTGGCCCGTATCGACGTGGTCGGCTGGAATTGTTAGACTCTGTCGTATTCAGTATCATGGTAGCTCCAGGAGGAGCTACTGAGTCGGAGAAACTGTGTTTTATTGATTTACCTGCAATTTAAAGGTTATTTTGCACAAGTACAATTTTTCAAGAGTATTGTATGCTGGACTTTTTATCATATTTGGTCTTGTTGGTTTAAATAAAGATTTACTATTTTTCAAAACTGGTGTGGTGTCCATTTGTAGTGTTTTCACTGTAGTACTGTACGTGTTCACAAATGCTTTACACACTGCCTCCGAGATAAGCCTCTCTGCTCATGCCAAGCTACCAAGGGGGTGAGCAGGGCTTATTTTAGGAGTGTATCCTCCTTACCCTGACTAGAAGCAAGGGTCCTTATTTGGAAAAGGTACCTACCTCTGCCAACTAGAGACCCCCATTTCTAACAATTGTTATTTAACAGACCATGCCACCTCAGTTTGTCCCAAGCATATGCAAATCAGTTTTAGACCTGTTCCAATTTGAACAGTCCAGCCTGGACTGCCAGGTTACGCCCTCCATGAACCAGAAGACAAGCAACCCAAGACCGGCCTCACCCTTAATAGGGCTCATCAGTCAGTTATAGCTTGGTACCAGTGGCACAGTGTACACAGGACCATTGTCTGGACATACCCAACCCATAGCTGCCAAGGTTCCAGATTGCCATGTGGGACATTTTCATAATTTCAGTGTAATTATGAGTGACATTTCAACAACTATGAGTGACACTTTCTTGCGAAAAAAATCAAGCAATAAAGATGAGGAAAACATATAAATATCAGAAATTACATCCCTTTGAGCAACGAGAAACACTAAGAAGGTCTTATAACTGCTGAAAAGCAGCAGAAATGGAAGAGCAGTAATTGGAGACAGACTGCAGTTTTCAGTAACAGACAGCACACGCTTCAGCTATCATGCTGCATAGATCAATAGCAGAAGGCTGATAATAATGCACAGAGAACTTAGAAGCTGCATGCCAGAGGCAGTAAACAATAATTAAATATGCTATTAGGGATTCTGTGTTACCCATGTGCTAAAATAATACAAACAAGTACGTCTGTTATTTATTGCGTGTCAAAGGTGGAAGCCACAGACAGTATACTCAATATATCCATTACATCAGGGTTTTACCAGGGCTGGCTATGTACTCATATTCTCGAGTCACTGTTTTGTTAATGTATAAAGTAAAATTAACAACTGCCTTTTTACAGTACATTAAAACATCAAACCAGAAGCAGTAAGCGCTGCATTATTTGTAAACGTGCAGATTTACGCATCTGGTGTCGCCGTCACTTGAAGTTGCCAATAGCAACAGCTCCTGTAATTGGGCTTTGAATATGCATGCCTGAAGTTGTAGGTCTAGTATGAATGTAATTAGGGTGGCATGTGAAAGGATATGTTCACACAACCGTTCACTACTATGGCACACCTTACAGTCCTCATCTTCATCTGTGAGGGTCCTTGCACTGCCAGAAGTCCGACTATTTGAGTGCAAGTAATGTGTTATAAATAAAGAAAACTCTGAAAGTTAAGTGAAAACCTCTTGAAATCAAGTGGCTGGGTGCGATGGGTAGACTACTTACTGTTCAGTTCTCCTGATTCATCTTCAGAGCCAGCCCGCTGCAGCAGCGTGGTCTGGTGCATCGGCTACCGGACTCAAGTCAGGCAGCTCTGCTCAAGCTGGCCGCCATTGACTCCCACAGCAACTATCCACCTCAGTCGGTCCAGCTGAGGCTGCGGCCAGCTGTGTCCTCCTCTACTAACTGTCTCCAATGACAGTGGCTGGCGGCTGCTACAGCGACTCTGTGACGGTGACAAGTGACCATTCACTGGCTGCACTCCAGGCAGCACTCAGTCACTCTCCAACTCCGACACTCGGCCAGGCCGCGGGGGCCCGGAATTTAATTCGCTGGCAGCCATAGAATATAATTTGGCCCCAACACAGTGCGGGTGGCCCGGCCGGGCTGCTGGTGCGAACTGCACAGTATGTTGTGCTGGAAGAGCGGCCTGAGCCGAGCATGGTGCACCATTGCCGCTGCAAGGCACGAACAGGCAGGCACAGTGAGCAGCCACGGCACTGCCGACCAGCCCAGACAGGACTTGGTCACCCTCGCTTCTTACATCACTCCCGCTCTCTCTGAAGTGATGTCACGTCCGTCCCCCACGGTGCCACAGTAACGCACAAGTTACCTGACTGGGGCATACTACACTCAGCCGGACTTGATGTCACGTCAGGCTGCGTAGTAACTCAGCGACACCATGGGAATCAGTGCAAAAGAATACATTGTAGCAGCACAGCCTGCAGCTGCCGCCTGGAGCGCCCCAGGTCAGCTGGAGCAGCTGGCGCAGGCCACAGGCACGCCCTTCCAGCTGCATGGGATGCTCACACACAACAGCTGAGACTATGCATTAATATGCGTGACAATGCATTTCAGGGCGGTGATGCGGAGCACCACACTGAAATGCTTTAGTCTAACGCCTAATGAGTGGTACTTGGTAGGACTGCCATCCCATTTAGGGCATCACAATGAAGTATACAAAAACGTGATGGGTGGAATGCTTGAATTAATCTCAGCCACTGGTAATCAGATGGGCTGTATTCCAGTCCATCATTATTTTGCAGACCATGCCACCTCAGTTTGGACTCAGCAATTCGCAAAAAAGCCTTTGCCTTACTCCGATTGGAATAGTCCAGCCTGAACTACCAGGTCAGGTCCTTTGAAGTAGGGTCCTGTTCTACCATATAACAATACCCCATGCATAATCCTGCTCTGCTCATTGAGCATGAAGCTCCCATATAGGCCCCACCAATCAGGCCCTAACAAGTGTGTTAACTTGACCATTTTTTTCGCCAAACCTGATGATAAGCAACCCAAGATCTGCTTCGCCCTTATTAGGGCTCATCAGTCGGATATAGCTTGGTTCTAGAGGCACAGTGTGCATGGGACCTGTGTCTGGCTTTACTTAGGGGTTCACACTGAAGTATACATGAAAGTGGTGGATGGAATGCTTGAATTAATCTCAGTCACTGGTAATTACTCGGGCCGCATCCCAGTCCATCTTTAGTTTGCATATCCTGCCAACTTAGTTTGGATGCAGGCATATGCAATTCAGTCTTGACTCCGCTCCAATCGAAACAATCCAGCCCGAACTGCTAGGTCATGTTTCAGTGTAATGCCCTGTTGGACCCTGAAAAGGAGTTTGACAGGGTCACCTGGCCATATCTCTGTGCTAGTCTGGTAAAGCAAGGATTTGAGCCTAGCTATATTCAATGTATTAACATACTTAGGCTGGAATTTAATGTCAAGAGACGTATGTATGGGGGCAAGCTCTCAGCCCTTTAGTATCACACATGAAACAAGAAAAGGATGCCTGCTCTTGCCATTTATATTTGCTCTTTATTTCCAGGCTTACCTCTGACATTTAAAAAGACCTTCAGATATCCCTTCAGTCATAATACAATGGTCAAGATGAATGGTTGCTGCATATGGAGATGATATTTCAATTTTCACCACTAACCTGGCTGTAGCCTTTCCGTTTATGGAATGGCCTGTAGATTTGGGCAAATATCTGACTACTTATTGAATAGATAAAAACCTCAGATTTTGGTTAAGTTACATTGAGATGAAGAAAGAATTGTTTCTAAAGCTTAAAACGAAGGTGCCATCAACTCCCCTGAGATAGACCAGATAATTGATTTGATTATTCGTCTGTAAAACATCATAACAATTGCCTTCCTTTGCAGGTTTTATAGCTCTATATCACCACTTTTCACTGAAGCGTTTTCTCAGACAGAAGAATTCAATTAGTTGAGCTTCATTTGGATGTATAAGAAGTCTCATAAAGCACTGGGCTATCTTAATCTTCTATTGGTTGAAGGAGGCAAGGCTTTGCCAGAACTCAGGGCCTATTACTAGGCATCCATGGGTTATACAATTTCACAGATATTAGGGTTACAACTCATAATAATGGCTAGGCTCATTATATTGAGTAATTCAGTAGACTTACTTACAGAATATAAAACAGTGCTTTTTATAGCAATATTGGTAGCCAAACTATGTATCCCAAAATGTTGGCTCGACTGCGACCCACCCAGCTTTCGACTTTGGTGGGCTTGCTTCATGGATAATTGTAGGCAAGAGATGTCTATCTTATTGGTTAATGGAAAAAGGCATTGCTTGTGCAGAATTTGGGGACCCATTAAGTAAAAATGGCATTATTATGACAACGGAGCACGTTTCATTGGCTTCTACTGTCTTTTAATGTAATATTTATTAATGGATTTTTGTCATTAATGAAATGTACAATAATTGATCAAACCTTTGTGTATGTCAGGTCGAGGTAATTTATTTAATGTATCTATTTTTTATAATTGTACTATATTTCTAATTAAAATTAAATACATAACTTTCTGAAATTCCTTAAGAACATTATTAAGTTAAGTGATTTGAAGGTGAGAGATATTGAATATGTAACCTTTCAGTTATTTGTAGTTTTGTTTATTACAGACTATGTTCGGACGGTATCAGAGAACTCTATAGAACATCACAGGAAACAGAGAAAACTTTTAGATAGATATGAAACTTCAAAGTAGAGCAATATTACATATTGATGAATGAAAAAGACAATTTAAATACAGAAGCAATTACTAATCATGTACAGTGTGTCTATAGTATGCACCCCAATTCCTTTGATTCAGCGGACTCGAAGCAGGTGCTCTTCCCACCACGGTTGGCTTGTCGGAAAGCCAACTCGTAATTCGGACGGCAGAGAACTTCTCTGTACCACTCTCTGAAAGCTGCTTTTCCCCTACCGCCTTTGAGGCATTCGGCAAATAGCTGGTGGTGGTGGCGGAGTGCCGGCAGTCTTTCCTTCAGCAAACCGCCAACATCATAATATGGTGGGTAGACCACTAACTGTGCTATGGGGTTTCCAACGCTGTTTCAACGGTGGTTCACTTACCGCCAAACTTGTAATCAGTCCCTATGTTCGGAGGGTTTCAGAAAACTTTATAGAACATCACAGGCAACAGAGAAAACTTTTAGATATGAAACTTCAAAGTAGAGTAATATTGCATATTGATGAACAAAAGAGACAATTTAAATACAGTTTTCTTTTCCAGTTTCCAGTTAGTATGCCCGGATAGATAGCACCTCACAGAGGGGCCGATTCATAGAACTAATCTGAGATAAAATCCTAAACTTACTACTTTTGGTATTCACAGAAGGCATTTAGTGGTAGTAAAGTTAGGACTCCTAACTTTACTACTACTAAACTGAGACAAAATCCTAACTTTACGACTTTAGGTATTCACAAAAGGCATTTAGTAATAGTAAAGTTAGGAGTCCTAACTTTACTACTACTAAATGCCTTCTGTGAATATCAAAAGTTGTTTAATCAGACAGACTGGCATCTTGGGCAGGGAGGGAAAGCCCCTGTAAAACTTGTTTTCCCAGGAGAGTGTAACCCCCAGGTAGCCACACCTTTGGGATGGGCTAGGGAGCTTCACACACCAAGAGAAGTGTCTCACCAAGTTGGGAGTGGGCATAATGGTGCATTCTTGGATAGTTAGATGCCACACTTCACAGGAAGTAGTCATCAGGTGGGAGGGGACCTGGTAGCCTGTTGGCTAGTTAGTTGCAGCCACTCCTCCCTGAGTTTGGAGTGGGCATAAAAGTGGCACCCCTAGCACCCAAACTCCAATCACTACTAGACTGTAAAGAAGACTGAAGAGTTGCCTTGCTGTTCATTGGGGACAGCGAAGAGAGGCTACATCAAAGAAGGGACTGCACATTCTACACCTAAGGCCTGGCAAAGAAAGGACTGTGCCTGCGGTGCCCACTCATGGAAAAGTTGCCCACATGTGCCAGACAAAAGAAGTGACACCAAGAGTCATTTGGCTGACTCCCTGTTACAGACACAAAGCAATAAAACCTTAGAATCCCCCACCCCTGAAAGCCCAGCACCAAGAAGCCTGACTGCTTCTGAACACTGAGGTGCAACATGGGAGAACTGACCCACAAAATGTGCACCTGAGGTCGCTGGACCCGTGAAGGCAGTCAAAGTGTGCTCCGGTCATCCTGCCAAAAATGTGTTGCAATTTAAAGGAAGCCGCTGGGTTTGCTGTAACTAGAGCCCAGTTGACCAATAGCAGCTGGACCTGCACTGGGCTAAGCAATGACCACTTGAGGATCCACTGCACCAGCTCAGCAACCCCAGCATCTTTAGCATCCTTCAGCATCCTGTGTCCCTTGCATCAGGACCACTCCATTTGCTTCAACAGCGGCCCAACCCAAGAATTTAGAACTGGACTGGAGGCTGCAAAAAAGTTACAGCTTAGATCCCTGTGACTGGCTCCTTTTCAGAGTTGGCCCATCCAAAAGTGACTAGATAGCCATTTTTAACTTGCTTGTCATGGCTTTTCCTAAAACAATATTGTGGTTGTACAATATTTTATTGCATTGATTGAAACGCAGTGATTTATTGCTTCTTCTAAAATGCATATCTCCGGATCCCTCCAAGGATTTTTCTTTCAGGTGTCCATCTAAAGAAAAAAATATAGCTCATTTTAATAAATTAGTGTTAGATTTTCATTGTGTCATGAGTTCTTATTTGCTGTTTTGTTATTTCTTAATGACTTACACTTGTTCCTTTGATAAAGCCTGACTGCTCCGTGCCACAGCTAGCCAGGACAGAGCTAGGGTTTTACAAACGAACCTGACTAGATCTGATATGAAACTGTGTCATTCTTACATGTTGAGGTTGCACAGCCAAACCACATATTAATCCATGGTTTCTCACTATAACCACACAATTCAAGTACAGTTCTGCTAAAATGCATTCACAACTCTCTGAAAACCCCAGTGGAATGCTGAATGGATGGAGTTGTGACCATAACGGGCACATGCAAGCTTCATAGTAGCCAAAAGGCTGAATGCCATGTTTGAAGCCTTGAGCCACCTTCAGCCAGTCCTGCTGTTTAGCAGACAACACTTAATATGCTAGGGCTTAAATACTCATGCTTTTAATGGGGAAAGAGAGGGATTTAACACCTGCCTTTTGCTGGTGTTAAGCAGGTCGACTACCTGCAGTATGAAAGGGAGCCCAGCCCAGAGCCACATCTGAAGACCAACAGATGCCATGGAGCCAATGATCATGCAGATCGGAGAACCAAGAGGGCCACAACACCCACCGCCACCACTCCCAGGCCCCCCCCGGACCATCCCCCCCACCGGATTACCACCTAGGCAGTGCAAGACAGTGAACGACCCTAAAACGCACCGGCCCCAGAGACTCAACGCCAGAGGAAGCCATTGGCCAACACAGGCTCAAAAGGACAACCATCCACCGCATCCTGACCCACATTGCCCACAGGCTGACGGTACAAACACAGCGGACAACCTACATCCCCCGCAGACAAAGCTGCTGGCTGTGCTGCACCTGTTGGCCCCTGGTACCTTCCAACCAACAACTGCCGGAGTCGGAGGAGTCTCACAGCCAGCCCCATCAAACTCCCTCACATATGTCATGGATGCATGTCCACAAAAGCAACGGCGGGCCCCTGTATCTGCACCACACGATAGTTCCAATTCGTAGTGTACCTGCGCAACCAACCCCAACGCCAGCCGTGCTAGATGCCTCCGTGCCCCAGACCCAAGATCGTAGTAACCAAAATGTGGGTGTGCCAGGTCATGAAGTCCAGTAGTCAACAGTAGTGCAAAAACAGAACTTTATTACAAATACACAAACAAACAAAATGAAAAGCTCAGCCAACACGTTCCATTCCCAACGGGGAACTTCAACAGGGCAACGTGTCTTCAGAAACCTGTGGGAGAAATGGTGACAATGGTCAAACTTCCGTATAGTCACATGCCTAATCTGGTACAGTGTACTGCACTTGGACAAACCGGAATGCTCACAGGCATGACAAACCATGCATGAGAAGACTGTAACAGAAGTACGTGTGGCCGTAACCGTCGTAGGAATGAAGAGGAAGGTAATGACCGCACGAACTGCTGTTAGGGTCACATCATGCAGGACTCATCATACCTGAAAGCATCACGGTGTGTGTCAGCTCGATACCCCTGCCCCTCACTTCCCCACACTGCGCAGGAACATCTTGAGACCACGCAAGGGAACTATGCCATAGCTGGCGTCACACAGGGGTTGGGGCAATTCACAGCACACGTGTATGACTTGTGCCCCCTGCCGACACTGCACACAATCACCGCAACAGCAACCACACGCATGCCCTCACTGTGCACACAAAAGTGGACCACTGTGGCCTGTCCACCAATGTCGTTGCAAACTCCCCAGGCAGTGTGCATGATTCCCACATGTCCGCAAGTCCGCCACCAACCAGTGCTTTGAGGATTGCCCCCATGGAAATGCACTGCCCATCGGCAAGTACCAACTGAACACACCACACACCTCAACTCCACAATCCCCCAACTCACAACTGTGGGAATGCACACGTCACAAATCCACCACCAAAGTGACTACTGCGTGTGTCTCAGTCTCCGCCACAACCTGTCCATAGGCCTACACACACGTGGCCGACCACCTTCAACTGGCACATTCACACTGGAGACGAGGTGGCTACGTCCCAAACCAACCTGTGCACATCACGATCATCGCATGCAGGGTCGTGTCAGCAAGGGCGGCACCCCCCACCCAGCCACGAGTCCGCCGCCGTGACCGGTGGTGCCTGCGCGATCCTGTGCGCCTGCTGCACCCCAGCCCTGGTCCCCAGACCGGTCCGCCGCCCAGCGATTACTGGCCGCCCCTGCACACCCAGGCCTCAATGCTCACCTGCTGCCACCGGCGTGTCTCCAAGAGGGCCCTCCACGTGCCGGTGCAGCCTCCTCAGCCGGTCGCTGGTTTCCATGCCACAGGCCCCCAGCGCACCCTGCGGCACCACACCGTGGAGTCATGTGTGTGCTGACTGCTGCCTGCGCATACACTGCGGTCCAGCAGGGCACACTGTTCAATTTGAGTCTTGATTCGCTGGACGCCGCATCGTGGCCAGCGCATCATTGCAGGCTGCACACCCTCTCAGCTCTTCAGGTGCCACTAACCCTGTGCAATGCAAGTCATCGTCACTTGGCGGTAGGCCCGTGCCGGCCGCAGTGCATCAGGTGCCACCAACTCAGTGCACCGCAAGTCATCGTCCTGTGGCGGTAGGCCCGTGCCGGCCGCAGTGCATCGGGTGCCACCAACTCAGTGCACCGCAAGTCATCGTCCCGTGGTGGTAGGCCCGTGCCGGCCGCAGTGCATCGGTTGCCACTAACCCAGTGCGCCACAAGTCATGGACCCTTTATGATTGGGTCTCGTGGTGCGGACACCATCATGTCATCTCCGGCAGTGGGGAATGTGATGTGCTAGGCCCCTTTTATTGGCAGGGTCACATGTCCTGTGACGCCTGTGCTGGATGGGTGTGGGTGTTATCCAGCCCTGAGGGAGTGGCTGTGGCATGCTGACAACTAGACCAGTGATCAGCAGATCACTACAGGGAAGACCTGGGACATGTAGCTTTGTCCCCCCCCCTCTGAGCGTAAGCGGAGTGGACTGGCCTGGCGTATGGCAGGCCAGCGTAGGGGTGGGAACAATGAGCCCGGGGCTCTGGGCGTGCTTCAGTTCTGGGCTGGACAAGGAAGTAACTGATGCTTGTGTCTCTGTTGTAGTGTCTACGCCACCCGGACCGCAATCGGCAATGTTGCACCCTGTGACTCAAGTCCCACGACATGAGCAACATGGTCGTAAGGGGAAATCACTGACCCTACATTCATCCATACTTCCATACTTGAATGATCAAAGACATGAAACTTCTGTGCGATTCTGAATGTTTTATTCACATCTAGTGGAGTGTTGCAGCTGGAGCAGTACAGGGCCATGCAAACCCCACTTCACATTATTGGCCCGTGGAGGGCTAGCCAGAGTCCTTCAGGGAATGACAAGTACATCGGAAGAGGAAGAGTTCAGTCCGCAGTCTGATCGCTGTGTCATTGGTAACCAAACAGAAAATGGCAGTTCATGTCGAGGTCCAAGGTGAGTGTCGTAGAGTGTATCGGGGGACAGTAGAAGGTGATGATGCAAAGGGCAGAACCAAGCAGAAACAGGCCATATGGCGGAGATGAATGCTACTGCCTCCTCCTTACCAGTAAGGTTGATTCACCCGCACCTTCGTCCTCTGATGTCACATGTGCCTCACACATGGGTGGTGGTGGATTGCCTGCCGCACTGTGTGCCACTGACACATCGGGGGCCGGAGGTGGATTGCCTGCCGCACTGTGAGGCACTGACACATCAGGGGGCGGAGATGTGGATGTAGAAGCAGCAGCAGCATTCATCTGCGCAAGGCCTTGAGGCAGCAATGCCATGACGATGTGCTGCAGGGCATGGAAGGTCCCAGCCACATCTCGCTGGTGTGCAGCCGTGGCAGCCATTCTTTCCGCCGTCATCCGCTCCATGTTCTCCATGAGTCCCCGCATGTGTCCCAACTCCCGGCTGACATCGCTGGAGCCACTCTGACTGGACAGTTGTTCTTGTCTCAGTATCATGACTCCAGCGATGTCAGCCATGGATCATTGGAGAGCATGGAGCGGACTGTGGGTGTCCGTTAGGGACTGTAAGTGGTCCCTGATGGGAATCAGACACCCATGTATGGCATTATGTTTGGCTGCCATGAGGTTGAACCCCACCCGCACCTGATCAGCCATCTTCTCCTGGACCTCTAACACACGGCGTTGGAAGGCCATGTGTTGTTCGTGGGGGTCCTGGGAGACAGCCGGGGTGGTAGGTGCTTCCTGCTGTGTGGTCTGTGCAGGGGGTGGGGTCTCCTCGATGCAGCTGGGCTGCCCTGCTCCTGGAGGTGGGGTGCCGAAGCTGTCAATGAGGATTTGGAGGGCTTCGGTGTCGATGTTGGGGATGTCCTCATCGTCATCAGTGAAGAGTTGTTGGGGCTGCTCTGCAGGAGGTGTTGATGCTCCCCTGCAATGTGAAGGGGAGATGCAGTGTTACATTGTGTTCACATGTATGTTGACGCATTGTACAAGTTCACATGCAGACTGCATGACAATGTACATTGTGACTGTTTAGGAGGTGCTGCCTTTTTGATGCAGGACAGTGGACATTTCGTCAACATCATGGATATGTGTTTGTACTTGTACATTGACATCTCACATTTCCCTGCTATGCCAAATGTGCTTGGCCAGTTTCTACACACAAGCGGCACCTGTTGTGTCCTCTGTCCTATGTAAACGTGTTGCAGTTTGTACCAAATTGTTGTCGATGCTGATGTGCTCTGAATGTCATGTGTGTGTGCTGCATTTTGGGAGAGTCGCCCCTGCAGCTCTGATTTTGCTGCCCCTTGTCCCTTTCAGGCGGTGTGACTTTGACTTCTGTGCCCATACAGTACTGAGATGTTGCAGACTTGGGTGAATTTGGGTCTTGGTGGGAGTTAGGACTTTGGGGCATGGTTTGTCCGCAGATGTGTTGTTGACGTCAGGGGTTGTTTGTGCAGGTGGATGTGTCAGAGTGTGACCTGCACCTTTACGGATGTGGTCCACACTCAGCCACCTCAGTGTCATGGCGTGCAACATGTCATGAGATATTGACTGCAGCCATGCTATTCGTCATGCAGTGTCACTTGCATTATCAGTGTGGCTCACAGACACGCCATTTTGCTGGGTTTGGCACATGTGCATGGGTTGGTTGTGAGATTGGTGATGTGTGGGAAGGGGCCCCTCCAGGCACATAGTCGACGGGGGCCTAATTGCTGTTTCTAGGTGTGCTGCAGTGTACCAAGGGGATCAGGGACATGATCCAGAGTCATTGTGGGTGTGCACTGTGCTGTACTTAATTATGCATGTATGCCATTGTGCCCATCTCCTCCTGTCCCCCCAGTCCCTGGTCGTTACTCACCCTGTTGCTGTTGTGTCAGGTCATGTTGAGCAGTGTCCGGTCCCCCAACTCCTGCCACCGTCTCCCCACTGATGACTGTGGGCACCATTTCCTCCATCTCATCCAGCTCCTCCTGTGGCACTGGACTCCCACCTCCAGTCTGCATTGCTGCCTTCTGGCTGTTGGCGGGTTTCTGCTTGGTCTTGCGCTTCACATCATTCCAGCGCCTCTTGAGCTCTTTCATTGTCCTCCTCAACACTCCGACTGCATTCACCTTGTCCAGGATGGACTGCCATGTTGCATTTTTTGTTGCCAATGACACAGTGGAGGTGATGAACAGTTGTTGATGGTGTTCTATCACCTCCGTGATCAGGATTCTGTTTCACTGCGGACTGAACTTCGTCTTCCTCTTCTTCTTGTCCTTGCCCTTCCCTGTCCCCGAGGTCCCAGGCTGCTCCTCCGGGGGGCTTGTGGGGTTCTGGTCATCCTCTGTACCTGCTCCGGCTGCCTCCATTGTGCTTCGCTGTAGTTTGGTTTTTGTTTGTGTTTTTTTTCTGCTTTTGTAGTGGTTTTTCACGCCTGACGTGTGTGAATTGCAGGCCTGGCGCTGCTTTTCGCTGTTTGTCTTATCGCGGTTGGGCCCATCGCAACTTTTTTCGCGTTCGGGTTTGGATTTTTTTCGCCGTCCCGGTACTGTTATCGCGGACATTTGCCGCGTTATCGGGGTACTATCGCATGTTACCGCCGTGTTGAGAATGCCACGTTGACACGGAGTTATTTTCCCGCGATAGACGGCGATATGGAAACTTGTGTTAACCTATTTTGGCGATGTTTATCGCACGTTCTTGAGAATATCCCCCTTGGTGTTGTAGAAATAACTCATTTGCTAGCAGCACCAGACAGTTCAGGTGGTAAGATTTAGGGACAAGGCAGCTGTGAAGTCTATACTTCAGATTGTAATTCATGTGGCTTCGCTTTTCTGATGCTTTATGAGAAAGTGGCCAGGGGAACAAATGTGTGCATTGTGGCCAAAGACGCCTGTACTCTACGCACTGACTTCCTTACTCTGGTTGCTTGGTTAATTCATGGTAATGTGATTGTGGTAGCAGGTCTGACTCTTTCTAATCCTCTTACATATATTTTCTCCCCCTCATCTGTCCCTTTCCTCTTTCTTACTTCGCCATCACCCATTCTCTGTTCCGTCTACTGATCATCATACCCTTTAATTTTATTTCTCTGCTGCTGTCTCTTTATTCCACAATATAGCATCAATTTACTGCTGTCTAGCTCTCTGTCTTGTGTTATGTCGTATATCCTTCTCTCGATCTTCTATTCTCCTGGTAAACCTAATTGACTTTAGTGTGCGGAAAATGCAATGAAACTGAGAATTTTTCATATGTTCTTTCCCAGAATCGGAAACCGTGTGTTTCAAAGGTATTTTTCTTACGCTTAGAGTTCAACCGTACAGTTTTCATTGGGCATATAGTATAAGCTATCAGACCTTGACTATGTGAGACTTTTATCTACTGAAGAACTGCACAAAGTTTTCACTCTTGAACATTCTGCTTCGCTTCCTCAATCATAACTGCAAAATGCAGAGAGAAAGGGACAGGAAGATAAGTATACAGCTAAACAGTTGGGTAAACAGACAGTTAGATAGCTAGATAGATAGGTAGGTAGGTAGGTAGATAGATAGATAGATAGATAGATAGATAGATAGATAGATAGATAGATAGATAGATAGATAGATAGATAGATAGATAGATAGATAGATAGATAGATGCACTGTTGGTTGTAAGGCAGGAATAATATTACACATATTACCAACCATAATCTGAAAAGAGCGTTTTGGGAATAAGCAATGATTACAACTATCTTGATGTTTTTTTATTTTTTTATCTGCATGTAGAAAGTACGTCCTGTTCAAATGCATTCCTTTTTAAATAACGTGCGACTTACTTGGTTCTCACTGGAATGTTACTAGGATTTCTGAAATATTTTTAGCATCTCATTTAACAAAAACACCCCAGAAAAGTTGGCTATGCTAATGTGTGCACCAACAGGGCATGCAATTTGAAATCTGAACAACGCTAATAATTAGAAATGATTACGGTCGAAAATGACATACTTTGAATTGTTCACTGTTCCTTAAGTGCCACCTGAAATGACAAATTATCTACCCCCTGGCTGCGGAAATTATTGCTCTGAAAATAACTGATTTCTCTGCTTTTAATGCCCTGCATGAATTTTCACTTTGAAATAATTAATAGTTGTACACTTTTCACTTAGAATGTAATACTTCATATTGACCCATAACATTCAATCACACATTATATCAGCATTTCGTTCAACTCTTCTGACTTAGAGCAGTGAGACTTAACTTTAATGTTGGAAATATGCATGCAGACATCTATTGTAATGTATGGGATCATGCAATTCCTGAGTAAAGGCCCATCTCTAATTTTCTTATTGCACACCTTTAACAATTAAATAACGTAACTGCTCAATTATAATACTTATTAGAGTTGAGTTGTGGTGTCATAATGCTTGATACCAGAATCAGCAGCCAAGACAAGTCACAAAGCATAACTACAGCTGCAGTTTGAACAACCGAGAACTGTTTTTTCCTTCTTATGATGTGTATGTTTAAAATGAACAGCGACCAGTAGAAATGAGATATTTATAGCAATGTCTTTTGCTCACTATTTGTCATTACAAGAAAGAAGGAATCGCTCCACACGTTTCTATACTTTGTGAGCTTTTTTTAATGTGACTTTCATTAAACTGATTCTAATATATTTTTGCAACAAATTATTAACTGCTTTGTTATGTGTTTAATTTGGCACTACAGAGTAATCTTTTATTCTTCATGTCTGTAACCGCAGCATCTCTTTCAAGTGAAAGAGCAAGTAACCCAAGATTTAAGTGGTTTGTGGGAGGGGTGATGGCGTGATCTTATACTATAAGGAAGAAAATGCACTATTTCATATGCTTCAAAGTTTTTGCAAGTCCCTTCGGAGTGCCATGACCTGTTAAATGGAATTCAGCCTTCACCCTCTTTCAGAGAACACCTCAGTGACTGCAATATACTCATAATGTGTGACAGGGGTACTTTATCCCATATATAATGCCAATTAAGACTGGAATCTATTTATTAATGAGTGAAAATCATGATCTCTTTACAGGCAGGTTTGGTTGTCAGAATGCCCAATAAGAAAAAAGTCACTATGCACCTGCAATAATCTAATACACATTAAAGAGAGAACAATGAAGGTGCTGATTACCATTGACAGGGAGCAGACTGTGCCAATTGACTCCCTCTCTCCACCTGCAGAGATGGCACAATAGAACAGATGAGACTAACAGTGTGTGGCATTTACAGTAACATTTTCCACACCGTGCCACCACATTCTCCTCACAACCTGCCATTGGCTCAATGCATTTTTAATGGAGACCTGAAAGAAACTGAGACAGCTGAGGAAGTTGTAAAAGTAATCACTAGCAAAGCCAATAAGTCTCGTCTTCAAAATAATGGCAAGCTATTGGCTTTGCCAATGCTTGTTAGCATTGGCATTAAATAATGCCAAAATAGCTGCCAGTATGTAACAATGCAAGCACAAACATGCAGAGGCATGGGCAGCCATATTGAAATGGGTTTGCTCTTAAAGTAAAGCTATTTCAAGATGGCCACCGATTCATACACATGAGAACAAATGCATTGTGACGCATGCAGGTAATGTGCCAGGGACCATTTTGACATATTTAATTCATGGTTCCAAAACGGACGATGGCCGTATTAGACCAGTATTTGAATTTTAATGTATTTATTCATGATCGATTACTTAAAATCTTTACATGTAAACACCTTAAAACAAGTTTGGCAATGTATTATTCTAGTAATTTAAAAGTAAAAAAGAAAGTGTGCAGTAACAGTAAAAAGGTAGCAAGCAGATCAGCAGCACTTTTCAAATGCTGCATCCTTGTAAAAATAAAAATCAAACTAAGGAGCACTGGGAACCAACAGTTAAGTGGGGACGGTAGAACATAGAGAGTATCTGCAGGGGACCTGGATAAAGAAAAAGACTGGGGCAATAACAGGCAGGGGGGAGTGGAAAGAGAGCGAGGCAGGGCAGTTATGTCATGAGAAGCAAGTAATTGAGGGAGAAAGCAAAGAAATACATGCACAGGAAATCTGAAAGGGAAAGAAAAAACTCAAGCCAGCAGTGGATGAATACAACTCATCCAATCAGAGCTATGTGAAACCAAAAGGCTCTTATGACATCCAATAATTCACATGGGGCTGACCCAAAGTCCAGTCTAAGTATGTGTAATTCAGTTATAAGAATAGGTCCACGACAGACAGCAAAAGCTTTCTGCAGCCAGATGTAAAAGTCCTTTTTAGGACTGGTTAAAGACAACTTTAGCCATCTCTTTCACAAAAGGTACAAGACCATTGGGAAAGCGTTTTTAAGAAAAACAAATAATATAGTTTATGATGACTGTGCAGTATTAGCGTGCAAGCTTGAATGAAACCAAATGCATTTAAAATTATGACAATATGCACGCAGCCACCATACTCATATGTTCTAGGCCTCAAATGGCTAAAGTAACACTGCTGAAAGCCTAAATTGCTTAGAAAATGCTTAAACACACAAAATGTTATTTGTTTAACAGAAGATGATATTATCCAGGAATGTAGATATAACGAAAGTGTTTAACTATTGACCACTACATAAAAATGCTTTTCATAAGAAGTAAACGTTTTATAAAGTTTCATATATTTCTGCATGTTTCTACTTAAACAAAGCTTACTGCCTCAAAATACTAGAAATTAGTCTTTTAATGGAAGAGATTAAATCATACATGTAGAATCAGCATTTAAACTTGATCTTGATTCTTTTGACTAACTTGTATTTCATTTTCAGTGAATGTCTGCTGCAAAATGTTCTCTTTTGTTATAGAGAACTTTTACATAGCCTATTGTATAGGTATTAGATTAGAAAGATTAGAAGTGTACAGGTATACGTGGTTAAGTGACTCTGAATGAGAAGCTGAACCATTCTCAACATTTGTTGATACAAAACTAACATAGTAACTTGAAGAAATATTGTTCACTCAGTGTTAAGATCAGGACTGATCCTGTTTCCAGGAAAACATTGAACACTGATTGGGTGGCAACAGTTGCATCTTCAGTCCACTGATTGGACTGAAGATGCAACTGTTGCAGACTTTCATAAAAATGTTTTGTTTATATGTGTGTTTTCGTAGAGTAAGTTACACCAACCTTTCCCCATCTCCTTGCCAGACTTTACTGGCTATGACCATTAACCCAGACCTATGCCACGTTGTTCTGAGACTCTACTGAGTTTCTTGAACTTCTATTTATGGGATGTTCCGCTTTGATATATTGAGCTGATTTATTGCTGAAAGCTTTATACTTACTCTCACTCTTTCTCAATTTAGGTCTCTTTATGGGTTCTGTCTGACTCCTTTCTCTCATATTCCCATACTCCCATATCCCCATATTGTTAGAATAGGGATTATTTCCTTTATGGAACGTGCTTAATGCATTTATTAATATTTGACTACTGATTGATTTTCACAAGATTCTAATAATGAATTATTGATGAATTTATCGATGACTTAATAAAGATGCTCTACTAAAAGATTTTACCCTTAAAACTTTACCTAGCTCTCTTTATTGACTCAATATAATATTGATGATTTGTGATGATAATTTACTGGATGTATTGATCTTCTCTTCTCAAGACAACGGCAAAGATCCACTTCAACCTGATAGAATGGGAATTAGCCCAGATAATGGTAAACCAAAAACGTTTAATTTAAACCCGATTCTCACTCCAGCAAACTTGGTAGCAGAGTTATGGTTTACTTTGTGAAGAGAAGCTGCAAATAATTACCCAGAGTTAGAGAAATGCCCATGTCCCATTGACCAAAGCCCTAAATTCTAAGACTGACATGGTGCGATTTTCGAATGTGGTTGCTGTATTGGAGGTGTGAGTATCAGTACGGTTATGCGCTGTGAATAATGATCATTGTTGTGTTTCATTGGTCTACTCATGTTGAATGAGTTGGTGATGTTTATATGCTTATTGTAAAGAAGTTGAAAAGGTTTTTGGGCTTGACGTAGCCTAAGTTCCCGGGATAGATAGATAAATGAGAATTGATATATGAATTTTCTTTTCTGCTGGATATTTGTTGTGTAGGTTGTGAGGTACCGTTGACAACACAATTGAGGTATGGACTGTAAAGATTTGATGTTACTGTACTACTATTGGTTGATGTTAGTGGAACCTACCCACGCATAGGTGAAGCTGCATTGATTATGGTGATTTCCCGCTGATCAAGAATTTATTCACATATGTGGAAACTCTTTTTGTGTGAAAAAGTTGGAGGGTGTTACAACCTTAATATTATGCTTATTGAATTGTATTCATTTCTTTAGAGGAGCAGATGAGGGTTTGTTTATTTTGCATTCGCATAAAGCTGTGAAATTGTCTGTACAAGTGAAATTGTAAAGGAGGGTGAATTGCTGTGAGGAGTGAGATCATACATAATAGTGTGCTGTGCTGCGATTGGTTGGTTGGTGTACTGTCGTGCTACTATTAGTTCATGACGAAACAGAGTGGCACACTGTTATAGGTCAATTGTTGTGTAAGTGCTGCATTGAGATTGGTTAGCGAGTTTTCAAGTATTAAAGGTTTAACAGCATTGGAGAAAAGAAATCTGACATTTAGGGAATAGAATCAAAACAATTGAGAATCTGAATTACACTGCCTGCTATTTGCTGAATAATCTGAAATCATGAAGTATTCAAAATGTTGTGATAGGTGATGTGACAATTCCAGTACAGAAAGGTGAAGAGGCACTTCCTGAGGGTACACCTGCACATTATATGACAACAAATATGGAATGCACATGTTTATTGCTCTGTCAATGGTGCAAGAGCACTGAAAATGAGGGTCCTTTTAGTTTTTCCAAAATATGGTACATTTGAACTGAGAGTTATTGAAAGATTGAGGGACAAGCTATATGAAATTAAACCACCACCTAGACTCACACAGTATGAGACACTAAACATTTGAGAGAAAATAGCACATGCTAGAGAGAGAAAACTACCAAAATAAGGCTAGAAGAGCAGTGCGTAATTATGCAGATGGTTGATGGGATGAAGCGCAACAGAGATGAAGGAAAGCTATAGTAGAAGGGACTCAGCTGTATTTAGCTATTACTGCTGACTAACCTGAGAAGCTGAAAAAGGATAGGACACAGGAAAAAGATGATGAGGAAGCTGCAACGAAATAAGATACTGAGAGTGATTCAGGGGATGAAATTTTGGATACATTATTAGCCATGCGTCCACAACCATATGAGGCTCCTGCAATGAATGTTGAGGGAACTTTGACAGTGGCTACAGCCCCTGTTGACCCGAACACAGTTCCAATTGAAAGACCTATCACAATTTCTCAAGTGGGCATGGACTATAAGATCTGGCTCAATGTAAGTTCGGGGCAGAGATGACCCTGTTATATTTAGCCGATGGATTGTCAGATTTCTACATATTAGTTGGAGATCAAATTAAGATTGAGTCTTCTGTTTGTCTGGTTGATATTCTTATTGCACTGCTGAGCTAGTCAATTTAGATCTATATGACCACTGAGGGCTTCATTGCTATGTCGGTCCGACTGCAACTGACCAGCCGTCGGTTGCGGTACGACTGACATCTGCCCCTGTGGTCCGACTACCATACTATGATGTGGCATCAGAGGCAGCCGGTGGAGGGACTGACCGCTTGTTAGACTTGGCATCTTTTGGCGTGTTTCCCCTGACTTTTTGCTTTCTGACCTCCCGGTTTTGACTCTGTTTTTGCTGGTGTGATGATTCTGCGCACTTTCCTCACTGCGGTCCAGTGGGAAAGTGCAAGTGCTCCTGTATAAAATGTGTTATGGATTGGTGTTTCCATGATTGGCCTATTTGGTTTATCTGTCAGTCCCTTGTAAAGTGCACTGCGAGTGCCAGGGCCTATAGACCAAATGCTGTTGGTGGGCTGCAGCACTGGATTGTGCCACCCACGCAAACAGCCCGTAAAATGTAACTCGGGCCTGCCATCGCAGAGCCTGTGCGCAGCCTGGGGCTGCCATGTCGACTTGGCAAGTGCACACACTTGCAAGTCCCTAAACCTTCCCTTTGCTACATGTTAGTCACCCCTAAGGTAGGCCCAAGGTACCCCTGTGGGCAGGGTGCGGTGTATGCGAAAGGTAGGACATGCCCGGGTGTGTGCGGCATGTCCTGATAGTGAACTACAGCCTAGTACGTTTTTCACTATTGCAAGGCTACCTGTTCCCCCTAGGCCAGAACGGGCAGTTTTGATTATTACAGTTTATAATCCTAACTGACCCCGGGAACATGGTAGAAATTCGAGTTTAGTATGCCTGGACTCAGAATGATAAAATGCATCTTTTAGTGAAGTTGGTTTTAACATTCTGCGTTTGAAAATACCACTTTTAGAAAGTGGGTATTTTCTTGCCTAACCATCCAAGCCTGCCTCTGCGAGGTTGTGTATTCCTTGTCTGGAATGTGAGTGACAGGGGCTGGGGGATGCCAGGAGACAGGGTGAGTCAGCGCAGGGCTGAATAGCCAGATCGACCTGTAGATGGGTGGGAGGGGTCGCACCTGGGCCCTGAATAGGACAGTGCCTTCCCTCCACAATGCTGGCTCCACCTCCTGTGGTGCGTCTGATGTCCCTGGCCTACTCACTGAAAGAAGGGACGGAGACTTGTCAACAAAGTGCTCCAGAACTGGTTTGGACTAGGCGAAGGCCTCTCTGCCTCAGAGAACAAAGGAATTTGGAATATAAATATTGGGGCCCTGACCCCATGAATTTAGATCTCGCTGGAATCAAGGAACCTGCCAAGACGAAGAGCTGGAAGAGCTGCCAGGAGGAGTACTGCCCCTTTGCTGTGTTGTTGCTTTGTTGGGTTGGCCTGCAGTTGCTGCTTCTGTCTTGGGCAGTGAAAGGACTGGACTGAACTTTCTACAAACTTGTGCTGAGTATCTCCAAGGGCCAGGAACCGAGCTGGCCTCCTGTTAAGAAGTCTCAGGGACTACAAAGACTTCACAAGCCTCTGGGTACCGCTTCTGGAACGCTGTTTCAGTCGCCACAGAGGAAGGGAACTGCAACCGACTCCGTCAACCGAATCCATCCCTGGCCGGTGACCTGTTTGCACCGCAGACCGCATCGCCCCGCTTCGCATCGCAACCCTGGTCTCACCGTGGGCGACGTCCGACGCCGCCGACATCGAGCCGCTGCTTGCACCGTGACCTGTGGGCACCGCAGTTCGCATCGCATCGCTTCACTGGGCCAGCCGGACCAGACCGACACTGTCGCTGCAACTGGCTCAAGAGTCGAGACCGCACCGCATTTGGGGCACCGCTCGCACGTCTACGACGCACCGCTCCGACTCGCACCGCTGTCCGACGCCAGCTCCCGCACTCCGGCTAAGTCGCCTGCATCGCAACCTGTCAGCACCGCATCGAGCATCGTCTCGCCCTGCATCGCACGCCTTGGACTCACCGACTCCGTCTGCCCGACGCTCATCGAGCCGCTGCCTGCACCGCATCGAGGGACACCGCACCTTGCATCGCTCCGTCTTGCACCGCAACCGCGACGAACGCCGACCGGCTCGTACACTCCGTACCAGCCACAACGAGAAAAGGTACTGTGACCGAGTCTGTTCACGACTCTGCTGGCCCGTATCGACGCGGTCGGCTGGAACTGTTAGACTCTGTGGTTTTCAGCATCACGGTAGGCTCGGACGGAGCTACCGACTCGTACGAACTTTGCTTTTGTGCTATTCCTGCAAAGAAGAAGTTAACGTATCAAGTATTCATTCGTAAAGTATAGTATTGTGGATTTTTGTCGTAATTGGTCTTGTCTTGAGTATATAAAATATTGGTTATTTTTCTAAACTGGTGTGGTGTCCGTTTGTAGTGCTTACACTGTATTACTGTTGGTTATGTGCAAATGCTTTACACACTGCCTCTGAATTAAGCCTGACTGCTCGTGCCAAGCTACCACGAGGGTGAGCAGGGGTTACTTCACGAGTGTAACAACCCTTACCCTGACTAGGAAGAAGGGTCCCTACTTGGACAAAGGTGCAAGCCCTTGCCAACTAGAGATCCCATTTCTAACATTGGTTGTCAGCGGTGAGGATAGGACTTGCGTTTGCACTTGACTTACAGTGATTGGTGTGCACTACTACCATATCGCAGACCATTACGTACCACATACTGGTTCTTTTTCTTTTGGCCTATTTTTGATCTTGCCAGTTTTCAACTCACGACTTTTGTCATGCCTGAATCAATTGCATCATCCGTTGCATCTCTGGAAATTATCTTTGAGGAGGACAGGTTGGAGTCCTACGCCGTAAAGGAGTTACGAGCGATTTGTAAAAACCTGAAAGTCCAAATTAAAGGCCTCACAAGGAAGGAGGAGCTACAGAAGGCACTGAGGGCCTGGGTAGCAGCCAGACATGCCAATGGGCAGCCTGGTGATCTCAGTGAGGAGGTGGAGGAGCCTATTTCCAGGGTAGATGTGCTTTTGGGTAGGGGGAACCCGCCAGGTCAGGCAGCAGCAGTCTGTCCCCAGAGGAGCTGGAGGACAGGCGGGAGGCAAGGCAGTTCGAGCTGCAGAAGCTCAGGCTGGAGAGTGAGAGGGAGGAGAAGAGATTGGCCATAGAGGAGAGGAAGATGCTCTTAGAGCATGAGAGAGAACTAAAGGAGCTAGAACTTAGGAGTAAGTCAGGCTCAGATGGTGGCAGCAATTCGTCCAGAAAGGCAGACAGGATTGTGCACATTCCCAAGAACGTAGGCAAGGAGTTCAAGAAGGGGGATGACATACAAAGGTGGTTTCAGGGTTATGAGGCAGCCATACACATGAATGGGGTCCCTGAGGAGAATTGGGGAGCAGGATTGTGGCCACTTTTCCCGGAAGAAGCAAGGGATGCTCTGATAGCTTTGGGTAAGGGTATCACCTCACCTATGCTGACATGAAGGATGCCCTTCTCACGAAGTATGGTCTTACTCCTGAAAAGTACAGGGATCAGTTCAGGTCCAGTAAGAAGTCTGATGCCAACACTTGGTTGGAATGTGCGGATGTGTTCTGCAGGTCTCTGGATGGTTGGGTGAAGGGCAGTAGTGTAACATATTTTCAGGGGCTCTACAACTTGATTGCATGGGAGCACTTGTCTAGTCTATGTTTTGCAGATCTGCGCCAGCACCTAGTAGATAGTAAGCTAACTGACCCCAGGAAGCTTGCTATGGAAGCGGACCGCTGGGTGAGTACCAGGGTCCACAAGAAAGCGTTTGGGGGAGACTCAGCCAAAGGTGGGCAGGGTCCCCAGCAGAAAGGTGGGGGGACAAGGGTAAAGCACAGGAGTTCTCTAAAGGGCCCCAAACTAGTACCCAGGGTAAAGGTTCCCAGCCCCCGGTGATAAGAAGAAAGGGGTCTCTACAGGGAAGCCTGTTGAGACCGGCCCCCGCAAGTGTTATGCATGTGACCAGGTAGGTCACTTTAAGGGGGACCCCAAGTGCCCGAAGGGGACACAGCCACCCACCGGTGGACAATCCAAAGTGTTGGCTAGTGTAGCGCTTGGGGAGGAGGGGTGCCCACAGGAGGGTGGGGATCCCGCAGAAATGACCCTTGTCTCACTCGGGGACAGTGAGATGGTCCCAGGAAACCAGGTGCCCCCTAACACAAAGAAATATAGCACCTGGGTGACCATTAATGGGAACAGGGTAGAGGCTCTCAGAGATACTGGAGTCAGTGTGACCTCAGTCCGGTGTCACCTGGTGTCTGAGAAGCAAGTAGTCCCAGGAGCATTCCACCAAGTAGTTGCGGTCGACAACTCAGAGCGCCAGTGTATGGTGGCGCAGGTTCCCTTTGAATGGGGGGGGGGTCTCAGGTCCCTTAAGGGTGGTTGTGAGCCCTACCATGCCTGTAGCTTGTCTGCTAGGAAACGACCTGGAGCAGTCCTCATGGAAGGAGGTTGAGCTCAGGTCTCACTTGGAGATGCTTGGGTTGCCAGAGTGGGCATGCGTGTCTACTCGGTCAATGGCAGCCAGAAAGGGTGATCAAAAGGACTTGGAGCCTGAAACAGTGGCCCAAGTCCCTGCCAAGAGAAAGGGCAGGGGCGCGGGAAACCGGCCCCCGAAGTTCCCACGGACCGGGAGGAGGCGGACCTCGAGGGGGACGCCCCGGTGCCTACAGGGGAGCAGGTAGCCGAACTGGGAGACATCTCTGAGCTGACCCATTGGCAGCAAGAAGGGGGTCCCACCAGGGAGGAGTTCTGCAGGGAGCAGAACGAGTGCCCTACTCTGGAGGGTCTGCGGCGGCAGGCTGCAGACCAGGCAGCTGGTAATCAGTCCGGGTCACATCTGATCTACTGGGAGAGCGGTCTCCTATACAGTGAGCCTAAGGTTGCTGAGCCTGGGTCAGCCCGTGTGCTGGTGGTACCCCAGCGCTTCAGGACCTTCCTACTGGGTCTGGCTCATGACGTGCCTTTGGCAGGACATTTGGGGCAGGACAAGACCTTTGACAGGCTTGTCACCCACTTCTTTGGCCCCAAATGCGAAGGCAGTCAGATGCACACTGTAGGTCTTGCCAAACTTGCCAGGCAAGTGGTAAGAGTGGGAGGAAGGTCAAAGCTCCTCTCCAACCTTTTCCGGTTGTTGGAACCCCCTTTGAAAGGGTAGGGATGGATATTGTGGGGCCACTGGATCCCAAGACAGCCATGGGCAACAGGTACATCCTGGTCTTGGTGGACCATGCCACCCGGTACCCGGAGGCAATCCCTCTCAGGACAACGACGGCGCCAGTGGTGGGCCGGGCGTTAATGGGGATCTTTTCCCGTGTGGGATTCCCCAGAGAGGTGGTTTCTGATAGGGGGACCAATTTCATATCGAAGTATATGACATCCCTGTGGAAGGAGTGTGGGGTAACCTACAAGTTCACCACTCCTTACCACCCACAAGGAAACGGTCTGGTGGAGAGATTCAACCAGACCTTGAAAGGCATGATCAAGGGTCTAACAGAACCCATGAGGCGTAAGTGGGACGTCCTCTTGCCATGCCTACTCTTTGCATACAGGGAGGTGCCTCAGAAGTCTCTTGGGTACAGCCCCTTTGAGCTCCTGTATGGCCACCCTGTCAGAGGACCTCTGAGTTTGGTAAAGGAAGGCTGGGAGGCAGCTCCCAGGAAAACTCCCAGGATGTATTTAGCTACATGCTGGCCTTTAGAAACCAAACTGCCCGCTTCAGGAAACTCGCTCAGGCGAACCTAGAAGCCAGCCAGGAAGAAATGAAGAGATGGTATGACCAGAACGCCACTCTGGTCGAATTTCAACCTGGGCAGAAAGTGTGGGTAATGGCCCCAGTGGCACCTTGTGCCTTGCAGGACAAGTGGACTGGGCCATATGAGATAAAGGAGCGCAAAAGTGACGTCACCTACCTGGTGGATTTGCAGGCTCCTAGGAACCCGTTGAGGGTCCTTCACGTGAACCGCCTCAAGCCCCACAACGAGAGGTCCGAAGTGAGTATGCTCTTGGCGACAGATGATGGGGTGGAAGAGGAGAGCGAGCCTCTCCCTGACCTCCTGTCTACCAAGGAGCATGATGGGTCAGTAGAGGGTGTGATCCTCTCCCCTACTCTGACTCAGGAGCAGCAGGGGGACTGTCGCCAGTTGTTGGGACAGTTCGCCCCACTGTTCTCTCTGACTCCCGGTGTTACTCACTGGTGTACCCATGGCGTGGACACCGGTGACAGCCATCCTGTGAAGCACAAGATTTACAGGTTGACTGACCGGGTCAGAGCCAGCATCAAGGAGGAGGTCTCTAAGATGTTGGCGTTAGGGGTGATTGAGCCCTCCCACAGTCCTTGGGCCAGCCCAGTGGTCTTGGTCCCAAAGGCTGCGGCGCCCGGTGCCACTCCAGAACTCCGGTTTTGTGTGGACTACCGTGGGCTCAATGCCATCACCAGGACTGACGCGCACCCCCTCCCCAGAGCTGATGAGCTCATTGATCGGTTGGGAGCTGCCCGGTTCCTCAGCACGTTTGATTTAACGTCTGGGTACTGGCAGATTGCCTTAACCGATGGGGCCAAGGAGAGATCAGCATTCTCGACCCCAGAAGGTCATTACCAATTCCGGGTGATGCCCTTTGGGTTGAAGAATGCCCCTGCCACCTTTCAGAGGTTGGTCAATCAGGTGTTGGCTGGGCTGGAGGATTTCAGTGCCGCCTACCTGGATGACATTGCTGTGTTCAGTTCCAGCTGGGAAGAACATTTACAGCACCTTGAGAAAGTGTTGAGGGCTCTGCAAGGTGCAGGCCTCACGATCAAGGCCAGTAAGTGCCAGATCGGGCAGGGTTCTGTGGTGTACTTGGGACACCAGGTAGGAAGCGGCCAGGTGGCGCCCCTACAACCCAAGATTGACACCATTCTGGCTTGGGAACCCGCCAAGACCCAGACAGAGGTGAGAGCCTTCTTAGGTCTCACCGGCTATTATAGGAGATTTGTTAAGGGCTATGGCACCATTGTTGCCCCCTTAACAGAGCTGACCTCTAAGAGGCAGCCCAGGAAAGTGATCTGGACTGAGTCCTGCCAGAAAGCTTTTGATGCCCTGAAGGCAGCCATGTGCACGGCGCCCGTGCTCAAGGCACCTGACTTCTCCAAGGAATTCGTCGTGCAGACTGACGCTTCAGAGCATGGTGTGGGAGCGGTGCTCTCACAACTGAACGAAGAGGGCCTGGATCAGCCTGTAGTCTTCCTTAGCAGGAGACTACTTCCCAGGGAACAGAGGTGGAGTGCCATAGAAAGGGAAGCTTTTACTGTGGTCTGGGCACTGAAGAAGTTGAGACCATACCTGTTTGGGACTCACTTCCGGGTTCAGACAGACCACAGGCCCCTCAGATGGTTGATGCAAATGAGGGGTGAGAATCCAAAACTGCTGAGGTGGTCCATCTCCCTACAGGGAATGGACTTTACGGTGGAACACCGTCCTGGTACAGAACACGCCAACGCAGATGGTCTGTCCAGGTTCTTCCGCCTTAGTGAAGAGAACTCCAATGGGGTTGGGTAGTTCTCCCTACTTTCAGCTGGAGGGGACATGTGTTAGACTTGGCATCTTTTGGCGTGTTTCCCCTGACTTTTGCTTTCTGACCTCCCGGTTTTGACTCTGTTTTTGCTGGTGTGATGATTCTGCGCACTTTCCTCACTGCGGTCCAGTGGGAAAGTGCAAGTGCTCCTGTATAAAATGTGTTATGGATTGGTGTTTCCATGATTGGCCTATTTGGTTTATCTGTCAGTCCCTTGTAAAGTGCACTGCGAGTGCCAGGGCCTATAGACCAAATGCTGTTGGTGGGCTGCAGCACTGGATTGTGCCACCCACGCAAACAGCCCGTAAAATGTAACTCGGGCCTGCCATCGCAGAGCCTGTGCGCAGCCTGGGGCTGCCATGTCGACTTGGCAAGTGCACACACTTGCAAGTCCCTAAACCTTCCCTTTGCTACATGTTAGTCACCCCTAAGGTAGGCCCAAGGTACCCCTGTGGGCAGGGTGCGGTGTATGCGAAAGGTAGGACATGCCCGGGTGTGTGCGGCATGTCCTGATAGTGAACTACAGCCTAGTACGTTTTTCACTATTGCAAGGCTACCTGTTCCCCCTAGGCCAGAACGGGCAGTTTTGATTATTACAGTTTATAATCCTAACTGACCCCGGGAACATGGTAGAAATTCGAGTTTAGTATGCCTGGACTCAGAATGATAAAATGCATCTTTTAGTGAAGTTGGTTTTAACATTCTGCGTTTGAAAATACCACTTTTAGAAAGTGGGTATTTTCTTGCCTAACCATCCAAGCCTGCCTCTGCGAGGTTGTGTATTCCTTGTCTGGAATGTGAGTGACAGGGGCTGGGGGATGCCAGGAGACAGGGTGAGTCAGCGCAGGGCTGAATAGCCAGATCGACCTGTAGATGGGTGGGAGGGGTCGCACCTGGGCCCTGAATAGGACAGTGCCTTCCCTCCACAATGCTGGCTCCACCTCCTGTGGTGCGTCTGATGTCCCTGGCCTACTCACTGAAAGAAGGGACGGAGACTTGTCAACAAAGTGCTCCAGAACTGGTTTGGACTAGGCGAAGGCCTCTCTGCCTTCAGAGAACAAAGGAATTTGGGATATAAATATTGGGGCCCTGACCCCATGAATTTAGATCTCGCTGGAATCAAGGAACCTGCCAAGACGAAGAGCTGGAAGAGCTGCCAGGAGGAGTACTGCCCCTTTGCTGTGTTGTTGCTTTGTTGGGTTGGCCTGCAGTTGCTGCTTCTGTCTTGGGCAGTGAAAGGACTGGACTGAACTTTCTACAAACTTGTGCTGAGTATCTCCAAGGGCCAGGAACCGAGCTGGCCTCCTGTTAAGAAGTCTCAGGGACTACAAAGACTTCACAAGCCTCTGGGTACCGCTTCTGGAACGCTGTTTCAGTCGCCACAGAGGAAGGGAACTGCAACCGACTCCGTCAACCGAATCCATCCCTGGCCGGTGACCTGTTTGCACCGCAGACCGCATCGCCCCGCTTCGCATCGCAACCCTGGTCTCACCGTGGGCGACGTCCGACGCCGCCGACATCGAGCCGCTGCTTGCACCGTGACCTGTGGGCACCGCAGTTCGCATCGCATCGCTTCACTGGGCCAGCCGGACCAGACCGACACTGTCGCTGCAACTGGCTCAAGAGTCGAGACCGCACCGCATTTGGGGCACCGCTCGCACGTCTGCGACGCACCGCTCCGACTCGCACCGCTGTCCGACGCCAGCTCCCGCACTCCGGCTAGGTCGCCTGCATCGCAACCTGTCAGCACCGCATCGAGCATCGTCTCGCCCTGCATCGCACGCCTTGGACTCACCGACTCCGTCTGCCCGACGCTCATCGAGCCGCTGCCTGCACCGCATCGAGGGACACCGCACCTTGCATCGCTCCGTCTTGCACCGCAACCGCGACGAACGCCGACCGGCTCGTACACTCCGTACCAGCCACAACGAGAAAAGGTACTGTGACCGAGTCTGTTCACGACTCTGCTGGCCCGTATCGACGCGGTCGGCTGGAACTGTTAGACTCTGTGGTTTTCAGCATCACGGTAGGCTCGGACGGAGCTACCGACTCGTACGAACTTTGCTTTTGTGCTATTCCTGCAAAGAAGAAGTTAACGTATCAAGTATTCATTCGTAAAGTATAGTATTGTGGATTTTTGTCGTAATTGGTCTTGTCTTGAGTATATAAAATATTGGTTATTTTTCTAAACTGGTGTGGTGTCCGTTTGTAGTGCTTACACTGTATTACTGTTGGTTATGTGCAAATGCTTTACACACTGCCTCTGAATTAAGCCTGACTGCTCGTGCCAAGCTACCACGAGGGTGAGCAGGGGTTACTTCACGAGTGTAACAACCCTTACCCTGACTAGGAAGAAGGGTCCCTACTTGGACAAAGGTGCAAGCCCTTGCCAACTAGAGATCCCATTTCTAACACCGCTGCTGTCCTAAATCGGACCAGCGGTCGGAATGTATTCCCTACAATAAGGGCAGTGCCTGCTCAGGCACCGCCATAGGGATTACGATGTCCCTTTCAGTCTGCCTTTCTATGGCGGTCCGACCGCCATAGAAAGGCAGACAGATATTGACTTTGGGGGCCCCTAGCAGGGCCCCGTCCTCCACGGTCTCCACTATGAGGCCTGAGGGCACCTGTGGTGCCCCCCTATACCTCCCTGCACCATGTGGCAGGCACCGCATGGTGCCTGCCACACAGTGCAGGGATGTTTAAAAAGTACATGTTTACTATTGCTGCTTGTGCTGTGGCTCACAGCACAAGCCGCAATAGTAAACATACACCGTGAAGGTGGTTGCATCATAATTCGGAATACGGGACTTCTGACTCCTTGTCGGGCAGTCATGTTTCCAACACAATGCTGGTTCGTAATAGGGCCCTTAATCGGGCAAGTGAGCAAATGAAAATTAATCTTTATTGGCCACGTATGTCTACACTAGTATGGTTGCTGTTTTGCTGCACTAGCCACTTTTGAGTCATATAATTCTTTAACTGGGCAAGTGTGCAAATGTAAAATAATTATGACTGTCTATATCGGGCAACATTCTTGTGATTACTGCATTTGATTTCCTTGATCTGTAATCTTGACATATGAATTTGATGATGTAACTAGAACATTCTTTAGCTCTTGGACTTTCACACAAAATCTATATTTGGCAGCTGTCAACCCTGTGGTTTTTATCTATGTTGTCTTTTACTTTACATTAATGACAGTAGCCAATGTTGATGGGTGTTGTTTTTATGATGTTTTTGATCATATCTTGTTTGAATCATACTTTTCTAGGTTGTTTTAGACCAAAATAAAGTGGTTTGGTGAAAGCCCATTACAAATGACACAGCCCATTCTACAACCTGTTATATCAAGTATTGTGCCTCCAATAATTGAGACTGCTCCTACAGTAATCACTCCTGGTGTTACTGCTCAAATTGTAACTGTACCAGCACCAATGACTAGGGTTGTAACATCACAACCAGAAGAGATTCCCACCACAACTACTCCTATTAATGTCCCAGATACTGTAGGTCAAGGAGCTGTTGGAGTAGCACATGTAACAAGGTTTATCTCAACATCACAGAATTCACAGATTGTTACTTGGACACCACTGCAAACTGTTCAGCCATTAAGAGAAGGGAGAAAGATTTATCTTACAGCACCAATGAAACTGGGTGAGATCAATTTATTTGAAGATGGGATTTTTTCTAACATTCGTATGAAGAGATGACAGGGGATAAAAAGCCATACAGTCAGGTGATCGTTACACACAGACAGAGAGGGAGAGACCATAGAATGTCTCATTTTTAAAAATAGAATTAGAAGAAATGATATGGGGTTGTTTAGAACTTGAACATGTGAACCAATACTGAGAGAAAAACCTAATATATTAGTGCAAAGAAATTGCCATACATGCAGCAGTCACACATGATAAATTGACAGATTTGGCCAGAAAATATGATGTCTATATTTCAAAAAGTATTCCATTTTCAGAAAAGTTCAGTGTACAATTAAATGAAGAGTCTATTGAGACAATGCATTCTTCACGTCACTGAATTAGTAAAATGCATTCGTAGATGCAGTGACTTTGAAAAATCAGAAAGCAAATGGGCAAAGAGGACTGAAAAGAAAAAGAGGCAATCATGGGTAGAGGAAGCAAACAAAAAACCATCAACAGGTTTCCTGGATGAAGGAGAAGCTTCAGCTTATCTGTTGAGAGAAATAGAGGGAGGAACATATGTTTATGTACCTTGGAGCAGAGGAGATCTTGCAGCATTCATGAATAATTTTCCAGAAATTGAGAGACAGACCCATGCAGTGGTGCACACAAGTTGACAGATTTGTTAAAATTTCAAAAGTACTGTGGATTGATTTGAATATATTCTTTGACATCGTAGTGCCAAATGATTTTTGGGCTGAATGCAAAATTGCTGTATATTGATTGGGTAAAGATTAAAAGAGCCAAAAGAGTCAGTGTTTGATTACTACGGGCAGTTGCTTCAAGTGTTCCAAAATCACAGTGGAAGGGAGTATCAGAATCCAGTGATATTGGATTGTTGGTGTCTCAGTTTGTTATTGGGTTGAGACCATAAATCAGTACGCCCATACAACAGAGTGATCAGTTGGCAAACAAAATAGTTGGATGAATTTTTGAGATATGCACAGTATTGCAGTGATGAACAAGAGATGAAGCAGAAAAAGAATAAGGAGAAATTCATGCTAGCTCAGATGAAGCTTGTTGAAAACGGTTTACAGAATCAGTCATTTGCAGGAAATGTAGTAGAATGTAAGGTGAGGGTTTACAAGCTGGAGTACAATCAATCAATCAATCATGATTTATAAAGTGTGGCTAATCATTCAATAGGTTATCCAGGCGCTTGCAGGCCTTGGAGGCTTATTCGAAACGCCAGGTATTGAGGGCTGCCCAGCAGCATTTGGAACCTCCCCCACACCCACAGACTACGCGCGGAACCTCAGCATCATCCTGGACTCTTCGCTCACCATAAGCCGCCAGATCAATGCCATCTCATCACCCTGCTTCCACACACTACAGCTGCTCTGAAAGATCTTCAAATGGATCCCCACCAAGGCCAGAAAGATGGTCACACATGCACTCGTAAGCAGCAGAATTGACTACGGCAACGCACTCTATGCTGGCATCACCCAGAAACTCATCAAGAAACTGCTGAACATCCAGAACACCTCTGCCAGACTCATCTTAAAATTCCCCGCTGCAGCCACATCACAAGCCACCTAAGAGACCTCCACTGGCTCCCTGTCAACATAAGAATCACCTTCAAGCTCCTCACACATGCCTACAAAGCCCTACATGACACGGGACCTGCATACCTCAACCACTGTTTTGCATTCCACATACCCACCAGAGACCTCCGCTCCACCCAACTGGCCCTGGCTACCATCCCAAGTATCCACAAGACCAAAGCCAGACAAAGCTCTTTCTCCTACCTCGCAGCAAAGACCTGGAACACCCTGCCTCCTCACCTCAGGCAATCACCGTCACTGCCCCAATTCAGGAAGGACCTCAAGAACTGGATCTTTGACAGAGCCACAGCGCCTCTACGGACCAGCAGCTCTCCTCCCCCCAGCGCCTTGAGATCCTCACAGGTGAGTAGTCACACTTTACAACCCATTGATTGATTGAGGGCCATTCGAAATTCCGAAAGTGAGGTGATGGTCCGGAGGGGCATAGGAGCCTGTTCCAGAGCTTTGCTACGATGTGGGAGAAGGAGCGTCCACCACTTCTGCTTCGGTAGATGCGGGGAGTATGGGCAAGTGAAAGGGAGGCAGAGAGTAGTCTTCTTGATGGTTGGTGGACGTTTAGGGGGTGGTTAATGTAGGCAGCTCCTTGGTTGTGTAGTGCTTTGTGTGCGCGGATCAGCAGCTTGAATTGGCATCTCTTCTGTACGAGGAGCCAGTGGAGTTTCCTGAGGTGGGGTGCGTTGTGGGTTCATCGGGGAAGGCTGAGGATGAGTCTGGCTGCAGTGTTCTGCATGGTCAGAAGTCTCTGATGTAGGTGTGTGGCGATTCTTACATAAAGGGTAGTGCAGTACTCCAGTCAGCTGGTGATGAGGGCTTGTGTCATGGTGCGTCTCGTGTGTAGGGGTAGCCACTTAAAGATCTTACATAGCACGTGCAGAGTGAGGAAGAAGGCAGAGGAGACAGTGTTGATCTGTGATTTCATGGTGAGCTTGTTGTCAATGATGATTCAGAGGTTTCTGGCGTGGTTGGAGGAAGTGGGTTCAAGCCCTAGGTCTGATGGCCACCAGGA
This sequence comes from Calotriton arnoldi, assembly GCA_963921515.1. Taxonomy (NCBI): domain Eukaryota; kingdom Metazoa; phylum Chordata; class Amphibia; order Caudata; family Salamandridae; genus Calotriton; species Calotriton arnoldi. The sequence goes on from CAWUFW010013857.1 coordinate 114,245, forward strand.
GTCATTCTTTGTGTTGCTGCTGTTGCAAGGATCAGTACTACTGTCTTGTCTGTGTTAAGCAGCAGGCAGTTGTTCTTCATCCAGTTGGTGATGTTTGTCATGCATCTCTGGAAGTTGGTTCTGGTGGTGGTGGGGTTGTTGGTGAGTGAGAGGATGATTTGGGTGTCGTCTGCATAGGAAATTATGTTGAGACTGTGGGATCTGATGAAGTTGGCCAGCGGGGTCATATATCCGTTGAAGAGCGTGGTGCTGAGGGAGGAGCCCTGGAGGTCACCAGAGGGGATCGCCTTGGGTTCAGAGTTGAAAGGAGGAAGGTGAATCCTCTGGGTTCTTCCGATGAGGAAGGAGGTGATCCATCTGAGCGCTTCCCCTTGGTTGCCTATGTGGTGGAGTCCTTCGATCAGTGTGTGGTGAGATATGGTGTTGAAGGCTGCCATGAGGTCGAGTTGGATCAAAGCTGCTGTTTCTCCTTGGTCGAGGAGGGTTCGGATGTCGTCGGTGGCTGCGATCAGGGCGGTTCGGTGCTGTGATTGCTGTGGAAGCCGGATTAGAGGCGTTGAGTATCTGGTTCTGCTCCAGGTGTGTAATGAATTGATTGCTGATGCTCCTTTCCAGTACCTTCACTGGGAATGGGAGCAGGGAGATTGGTTGGTAGTTTTTGAGTTTGCTGGGGTTGGCAGAGGGTTTTTGAATAGTGGTCTGACTTTGGTGTGTTTCCAGGCATCTGGAAATGTTGCAGTGATGATAGAGGTGTTGAGTAGTGTGGTGAGTTCCTGGACAATCCTTTGATTTCCGAGGTTGAAAATGTGGTGCAGGCATGGGTCTGTGGGAGCTCCCAAGTGGATCAATTTCATGGTGGAGGTGGTGTCCTTGGTGGAGAGGATGTTCCAGGTGGTTAGTGCCTGGTTCGTGTCAGTTACGGTGGTGCCATATCTGGTGAGGAAGTCCATAGGTATGGGTTGGGGTCTGAAGTTTCTGTATATGGTTGCGATCTTGTTGTGGAAGAAGTGGGCGAGGTTGTCCCACAGCTCCTGTGAGGGTGTGATGTTATTTTTGCTGGCAGCTGGGTTAGAAAATTCCTTGGTGTTGTTGGAGCTGGTTTTGATGCGTGCGGCAAGGGCTGTCTTCTTTGTTGCCCTCAGCAGGCTGTGGTGGAGTTCGAGGGAGGTCTTGAAGACTGCCCTATTGGAGGTGTCTTTGCTGGTGCGCCATCTCCTCGCCACTTGTTTTCTGCCTCGTTTTGCTGTTCTGAGTTCTTGGGTGTACCAGCTGGCCTTTTTGGAAGATTTTATCTGGATGTTGCTCCTGATGGGGATAATGCTCTCTGTGCAATTGGTGATCCATGCGTTGAAGTTTTTCACTCCCTGATTGAGGTTGGTGGCGGTAGCAGGGTTGGAGGTGTTGAGGGTGTTCGCCTAGCTGGTCTCTGAGATTTTGTTCCACCTCTGCAGGGGCCATTGGTCATCTTGGGGGTGGCGGTGCGGGCTGGAGATGCTCAAGGGAATGATAGAGTGGTTGGTCCATGTGAGTTCTGTGACATGGCTGTATTTGACACAGTTGTTGGAGGTGAAAATTGGGTCCAGCGTGTGTCCTGCAGTGTGTGTAGGGTCGTGGATGATCTGGGTCAATCGTAGGCTGCTCATACTGTCGATCAGGTGTGCCGTGTTTTTGTCATTGGGGTCATCAATGTGGAAATTTAGGCCACCAAGGAAGATGTAGTCCTTGGAGTCTAAGGCTAGGGGTGCAATGAAGTCTGCGATGGTGATGCAGAAGCTGGAGCACAGGCCTGGGGGTCAGTATGTGAGGGTGCCTCTGATGGTTGTCTTGTCATCCATGTGGAGCTTGGAGTTGAGATGTTTCATGGGGGTGATGGTGTTGTCGGTGCTGGTGCACTGCATGGTCTCTTTGTGGATGATGGCTGTTCCTCATCCCGGCTTGTTGTTGTGGTCAAGGTACTCAAGGAGATTTTGTTTCACAGGGTAGAGGAAGGGGTGTTCTTGTTGATCCGAATTCTGGTGTAGATATTGCCACGTTGAAGAAAATGAACCCTTGTCGCCTTTGTAATAAAATCGGGCTTTAGAAGAGGGAGTGTAGACTTAATCCAGACAGAATGAATGGAAGTGTTCAAATGCAAGGAAAAAATCAGAAGCAGATGCAGAATGTGCCCGTCAGCAGATGCAAATAAAAATGAAAAAATAGGTGCCAATGATGCTGGTTCCACAAGCTCAGATGGTCCCATAAAATATGGGAAACCCTAGATTTACCCATAATCAGATGCCCATGGCAAATTTAAGTCCATTCCAGAATCTGAACACATTTCAGCAACTTCTGATGTTAAGTGACAGTTTCAACTCTTCCCAATGACGGTGCCTCAGGGGGGAGGAAGATTGCGTGCTTGATACAGTCTTGGAGGTAGACCAGAGTGGACGATTTGTAGAAGGAGATGTAAGTGACCACAAAGTGTCATTTCAGATTGACACTGGTGCTGCCAGATCCACTGTTACAACAGTGGAAGTTCAATCCCTCCCTCTCTTGGGAAAAAAGAGCCAAGCTGTAGGAGTTACAAATAAACAGATAACTAATCTAGTTTCAGAAAAGGTTCCTGAAAAATATGTTGGCTTGAACGAAAACCTTCAGTTTTTTGTTTGTGATTCTAGCCCTGTAAAACTGTGAGGGAGAGATTTATTGTGAAAGTTACATTGCACTATTTAATGTGCTCCAAATGGTATTGAATTCCAGACACATAATTAAGATGTGGAGTTTAAAATGGCCCAACAAGAAACAGCTATTCAGTGAGAACAGAATCACAGTAAAACCTAATGTTGTGTATCAGAGAAAAACACCATATAATTTGACTTCAGAAACAAATGCAGGAATAACTCCTGTCTTGAAGAGATGCTGAGGAAAGGGATCTTAAGAGAAATCATCTGAAGCCCTTGCAACTCTTCGATCATGGGTTAACAGAAACCCAATGGTAAATATTGGATTGTGCATGGCCTCGAAAAGATTAACAGCATTGTTGTTCCATGTTGTCCCGTGGTACCGAATCCAGTCACCAAACTCTTTCAAATTCTATGCACTACAGAGTGGTTCACAGTAGTGGATCTGTGTCAGGCTTTCTTTTCTGTTCCATTGAATGAGGACAGCCAATACCTGTTCTCCTCTATGTTCAGAGGGAGAGGTTTGGCATGGTGCTGAGTTCCACAGCGGTATACTGAGTGCCCATCCATTTTCAATGAGATCTTGATACAGAATCTGGATTACCTGGAGATGCCCTACAGATAAGTTTTCATACAGTATATTGATGACATACTTGTGGCATCAGACACACAAGACATTTGCAGAAAGGATACAATTGCCCTTTTAAATTAAACTGCAATGATGTCGAAAAGAAGTATAATACTTGGAACATATCATTGAAAAAGGAGCAAGAAAAAAGTCACCAGAGAGAGTGGAGGCCATTTTGCAAATGAGCCCACCCATAACACAGAGAGAAGTCAGAATGTTCCTGGGAATGGTTGGCTACTATAGACAGTGGATACCAAACTTTTCCCTGGTGGCTAAGCCTTTACTAAGACACAAAGATGTGCCGGGCCTGCTTCCATGGGCCAACGAGTGCTTAAGAGCTTTCCTAGAGCTGAGAGAAAGTCTATTGTGCCTCGGCATTAGGAATACCTGATTACAGTGAGACATTTACATTGGTTTACAGTGAGAGGGAGGGCTGAGCTCTCTCAGTGCTTACTCAGATGCATGGAGATTCAAGAAGACATGTGGCTTATTTTTCAACCACCCTTGACTTTGTTGCTGCAGGACTACCTGGCTGCTTTAAAGCGGTCGCAGCAGTGGGGGTTAGTCTTGAGAGATTTGAGAGTATAGTGATGTAGAGATTTTACTTACCAAATTGAAAGCCCAATACATGACAAATACTAGGCTCACCAGGTATGGGCAACAGTTGCTCTCTAAGGAAAATGTGGTTTTAAAAAGATGTCAGATTCTCAAACCTTCAACCCTAATGCCTGTATGTTAGGATTTCAATGATGTTGTTGAGCATGATTGTCTAGATGTCATGGACTTATGCACCAAGGCAAAGTTTGACATAAAAGATGAACCCTTAATTGAGCGAGCCTGATTATGCAATTTTTGTTGATTGCTCATGTTTGAGAAACAATGAAGATAACCCGAGAGCAGTTTACACTGTCTGCACAATTCAAGAAATTGTAGAAGCTTCATGGCTTCGAAATGTCACCTCCGCACAAGTTGCAGAACTGATCTCCCTTACAAGAGCCTGTAGCCTAAAAGCCCAATTGAGAGTGATAAATATTTACAGATAGTCAGTATGGCTTTGGTGTGGTCCATGATTTTGGACAGTTATGATCCCAAAGAGGTCTCATGATCTCTTCGGGAACCCAATAAAAAACAGGGAACATGTAAGGAATTAGCTTGAGGCACTAAAGCTGCCAGTAGAAGTGGCAGTGGTTAAATGTACAGCTCACAGGAGTGGCAATGGATATACACAGTGGAAAACAGATATGATGACGAAGTTGCATGATATTGTTCACTTTATGGGGCTTACGCAAGTGAGTCGGAAGAAGACACTGCTTAATCAATATTGTTGTCAGTAACTGATACATGGGAATAATTAAAAGAATTCCAGGAAAATATTTCAGAGGCAGAACAGCAGGGTTGGACCAGGGCAGGATGTGAGAAAAATGCATATGACATCTCACTAACAGCAAATGGAAGACCAGTATTGCCAGACAGTTTACTATTTCCCATGACACGACAATTCCACTTAGGGCGAGATGTAATGGTGGGGCTGTTCAGGTAGAATTGATTTAATCCCAGATTTAGAATGCTTGCAGAAGAATTGTGTCGTTGATGTGTGACATGTCATCAGATGAATGTAGGGAAAAGGATACCAGTAACACAGAGTCTTGTAGGGAGATCACGTGGTCCCTTCAAAATTATGTAAATGGAGTTTATCAAGATGCCTGTTTGTAACAGGTTGAGATATGTCCTGGTTACAGTGTGCATTTTCTCTTGGTAGGTGGAAGCCTACCCAGGATGGAGAAATGACAGTCTCACTATAACTAAACTGTTGTTGCGTGAGCTAATAACTATGTACGGCTTACTGGTGCCTCTGGAATCAGATCAGGGATCTGTAATGAGATCCCGAGGATGACTTGCCCAGCATTACAGATTGAGCAGAGATTACAATGTAGCTATCAACCAGAGGCTTCTGGGATAGTAGAACAGCTTAACGGAACTATAAAGTCCCAATTGGCCAAAGTTTGCACAGACACTTCAATGAAATGACCTGATGCTTTGCCTTTGGTGTTGATGAGTCTCTGAATTATTCCTGACAGGAAGATTGGGTTATCGCCTCATGACATACTTAAGGGGCGTGCAATGAGACTGACTGCTGTGCCTACAAATACACTTTTGAACATTACAGATGACATAATGCTCAACTACTGCAAAGGATTGGCTGATGTGGTGCGTTCTGTTTATCACCAGGTTGAAGCTGCCACTTTAAATCCCCATCAAGAGCAGTGCCACGACCTCAGTCCCGGCGACTAGGTGGTGGTGGAAAAACATGTACGGAAGTCTTGTCTGGAACCGAGATAGAAAAGCATCTACCAGATCACAACGAACACTGCAGTTAAATGTGGCGGAACATCAAACAGGGTGCATGCTTTGCACACTCGAGTTAGAAATATATATGAAGAAATAGCATTCTTATGAGTCAAAACTGGAAGCACTAGTGACAGAGCCATCACAAGCTGTACCAGCACAGGGAGTGATACAGCAAGAGAGACAACAGTGAGGAGGAGAGAGGGGTGAAGAAAGACAAGCAGTCTCACCAATACAGGTTCCTGTGATTACACAAAGTGGCATTGACGTGTCTAGAGAAGAAGAAGCGTCACAAGAGCTCAACCTGAAGAAGCAGTTGAGACAGCACCAGAACACGAAGAAGATCCAGGTGAAGGAGCAATTGCTGGAACGAGAAAAGTCACCCGCAATACTGAATGACAAAAAACCTATGGTCACAGAAAGCTGAACTCAAGTGTGTCAATTGACCACATACTGCAAACAATTTTTAAAGAGACAGAGTCAAATGGTGTAAGTGACACTGAAGAAGATCAGCAAACAACAAGGAGATCGAAAAGAGCACAAGTGCCTTGTCAAAGGTATTCTGCATCTGAATAGACTTATGACATGAATCAAGTGTTATGAGATAAAGGTGACCTGATATCCGAACTGTATGAACCACCATGACAACAAACTGAAAGACAATTTGGAAAAAGCTGTTTGAAAATAAACGAAAAGCTTGAGAGACATTATGAAAGGGAAAGATTTGCAAAAAGACTGAAATAAACAATTATTTTGTTTGAAGAAGATTTCCTCGGTCCAAGGTTGCTGAAGAAGAATAGGGTTAACATTTTGGAGATGACAGAGTAGGGCTAAGGATGACTATATGAAGATCGCTGTAAATACAGAGCAAAAAGAACTAATTACTTAAGAAAGAATATTTGTTTGAAAACTAACAACAAAAGAAACTGCTTGAAATAATCTAGACTGAACTGCTGAATTATTGCTGCTGTGTTTTTGCTTAACGATCTGATTACAGACAAACGTGTTGCCTAAATAGAAATAGATGCAAGATTAATATGGGTATTACATTTTTAGTAACAGTATTAGTGATCATAATAGTATTAGTAGGGTATAATTTTACATCAGATCAGGAGATTAGGTCGACATTTGCTCCTGTGACAACAACACACACAACAGATGAGACAAAGTTAAAGGTATCATTCATGAATTACAAACATGATTATTCTACAAATGTTTATTATAGATTGGTTTAAGAATACACACAAGCAATGGAAACAACTGACTGTTATGTGTATGCCCATTTGCCTTCATCCGCTGCAGAAGAGGTGACTTACCACCACCTTCTTTTATCATATGTGATAACGTGGTATTCTGCTTACATTAATATAAATGAGAGATAACTTTGAATACTTTTACCCAAACTATGATCTAGTTCTTTCAAGAGTGCCATTACAGAAAAGCCTGAATTTACACCCTTGAGCAAAAGACATGTGCGCAGCTTGGTATTATTTACCTTCTATTCCTATAGATACTTTTGAGGCTTACAAAAACAATTTACCCTGCTTAATGAGACCCTTAGAGAAATCATTCATCATGACATTAGAGAGAAGAAACATAAACATTACACACAGTAAAAATAGAAAGGAAGATGTTTTGAAAAGCGTTTAGAAGAAAGAACTAGATGAACTTAAAAAAGAAAATGATTTACCCTAAATTAAAAATTATACAGAAGACAAAAACGAAAAATATGTATTTACAAAAGAAGAACCCAGAGTAGATGTACACTTGTAGGAATTAGTAGTTGGGAACACACATTTGAAATCATGGGAGGTGAATGGCAAATTTCACATGGAGAACAAACAGTTATCCCTTGAGATTATTTTGTTTGTGGAAAAGATGCTTATTTTCAGTTACCTGTTTATTGGGTGGGTGTTAGCTTTTTAGCTATATTGTTCCCGAAGATGTATCATGCATATAGTATACATTCTCTGACCATCACACCGGCACACAGAACACACGTAGTACACATGACAGAAATCAAATAGTTGGAGACATTTTTAGGGCAATAATTCCACCAGCAGGAGTTATTTTGAATGATAAGAAAATTAGAAAACTCTCAACAATTGTCGACAAACTAGCAATTAGTACTTCTGGAGCTTTCCTAGTTGTAAACACAGAATTAGTGGCAATTAGATCAATGGTTTTACAAAATCGATTAGCATTAGAGATTTTACCCGCATAAAAAGGCAGTCAGCAAGATGCTGAAATCTCAGCATCGCTGCTCATATATCCCAGATGAAAGTAGGAAAATTCTAGAATTTGCAAAGAACATTTCTGACCTGTAACCTGAATTAGAAACATTGGAGACACCCAGGGGCATATGAACAAAGAACTGGTGGAACGCGGGTTAGCTCCAGAATTGCTAACGCCGAACTCCGTCTGTTCAAAAACACAGGGATGCACCATATTTACAATGTTATGGCACACCCCTGTGTTTGCCCTAGCGCTGGCGCTATATTATGCTGCCTAGCGCCAAGGCGCCCTTGCACCATAGTGCAAGGTTGCATGCGTTGGGCTGAATGATTGTTTATGTGCAGGAAGGTGTCCCTTTCTGCACATAAACAATTCAGAATGGTGATTTGTAACTTCTAAGTGTGCTGCATTGTGCAGCACACATAGAAGTTGCAAATCGTCATTTTTTTTATGATTGTTTATATGCAGGAAGGGACACCTCCCTGCACATAAACAATCATTCATGGTGACTTGCTGTTTCTATGTGTGCAGCACAATGCAGCACACATAGAAACAGCAAAAACGAGGAGAAATGAATCAGGTTTTTTTGGTCTTAATTTTGACACTGCCCCATATTTACACAAACCTTGTAAATAGGGGGCAGCATCAAAGTCAATGGGTGTTGTGACAGAACGCCCACCGCAACACCCATTGCCTGCCCTTTTCACGCTAAGGGCCCGATTACGATCTCATTAGGAAGGCCTCCAGACAGGTACTGGAACGTGCAAATCCGATTCAGAGCCTATGTTTCCGACCGAGTTGTCACCTGCTCCGAACGACCAAGTACGATGCGAAGATCTCTTCTGCGTCGACCGAATCGTTTCCGGAACCCAGTCCTGTCCGACCGACTCGTTCACAGATGAATCATGCCATGCAATGGAGCCGGATTCCGACCGAGCGAGTACGATGCACGATTCAGACAGCTGTATCGCCTCGGTCTCAGCGAGACAAAACGGCTGTCGGAATCGGACTTTGGGGGGCTGTAGCAGGCCCCCCTTCACTCTGAGCCCTCCGAATCAGTCGCGGCGGTGTGCGCATGGGTCCCCTCAATCTAAGCATGCACAGTGTGGTGGGCAACATGGGGTGCCGGCCACAGGGTGTACGCTTTTCCCCACCCACCCCTTTTTTGCTATGGGAGCCTGTGTACGCGTCAGTACACAGGCTCCCATAGAGTTCAATGGGAGTCCGAGCGAAACGAGTCCGTCAGCATACCACTGCATGGTACTCGTTCGGTCAGTCTCGCACAGCGCCATTCGCTTGGAAAGCCCTCCGGATCCGAGTCGTACGGAGGGCTTTCCTAGCGAGATCCTAATCGGGCCCTATGTGTAGCGTGAAAGGGGGCCTTATTTACAAGGCGGCGTTAAGCCACGTTAAGTGACTTAACGCCACCTTGTAAATAAGGCGATGGACTCAACGCCACCAGAAAGTCTCAAAAAGGTATGTTCTGGTCGCGTTAAGTCCTTGCACATATGCCCCCAGTGTTTTAGAAATTTTTTGAAAAGGAATCAGGAGATGAAGCAGGGAAATGAGCGATAGAATAGAAAGGGAATTAGAATTCAATCATCACATCAATCAAGAATACCGAAAGGTAAAACAATATGAGAGTTAAAAAAGAAAAAGAAAGGACTCAACTGAAGATGAGAGCCACCCTAATGACTCATTTGTGAAGAAATTGTAATGGTTAGATACCCATTAGAGGGAGATTTGGAAAAGTGTTTTAGTAAAAACAAATAATATAGTATTAACGGTGCAAGCTTAAATGAAAGAAAATGTATTAAAAAATATGACCAACTGCACACAGCTACCATACTTTTATGTACTAGCCCTCAAATGGCTAAAGTAATACTGCTGAAAGCCTAACTTACTTAGAAAATGCTTAAACACACAAAATGTTATTTCCTGAACAGAAGATGATATAATCCAGGAATATAGATAAAACAAAAATGTTTGACTCTTGACCTCTACATAAAAATCCTTTTCATAATAAACGTTTTATAAAGTTTCATATGTTTCTGCAGAATGAAGAGATTAAATCATACATGTAGAATCAGCATTTAACTTGATCTTGACCCTTTTGACTAACGTGTATTTCCTTTTCATTGAATGTCTGCTGCAAAATGTTTTCTTTCCTTATTGAGATGTTTCAACTCTTACATAGCCTATAAGGTACATATTAGATTCAAAAGGTTAGAAGTGAACAAGTATACATGGGAAAGTGACTATGAATGAGAAGCTGAATCAAACTCAACATTTGTCGATGCAAAACTAGCATAGTGACTTGAAGAACTATTGTTCACTCAGTGATAAGATAAGGCCTGATCCTGTGCTTAGGAAAACATTGAACAAGGATTGGATGGAAGAAGACTGGAGATGCAAGTGTTGCAGGCTTCTATAAAATGTGTTGTTTATATAAGTGTGTGTTCCTAGCTTAGGTTACACCAATCTTTTCCAAACCTCACTGGCTATTACCATTTACCCAGAACCTATGCCACGTTGCTCTGAGACTCACTTGAGTTTCTTGAACTTCTCTTTGTCGAACAGTCTGCTTTGATATTTTCATATATTGAGCTGATTTTTTGCTGGAAGCTTTATGTGTACTCTCACTCTCTCTTGATTTAGGACTCTTTATGGGTTCTGGCTGACTCCTTTTTCCCATATCCTTAGACTAGAGATTCTTTCCTTTATGGAACACTCTTAATGCATTTATCAATATTTGACTACTGATTGATTTTACCAAGATTCTAATAATTTATTATTGATGAATTTGTTCGATGACTTAATAAAGATGATCTGCTAAAAGATTTTGAATAATAAAACTCTGAAACATTGACCTAATTCTCTTTATTGACTCGAAGATAATATTGATGATTTGTGATTATAATTTGCTGGGTGTATTGATCTTCTCTTCTCAAGACAACGGCAAAGATCCACTTTGACCTGACAGAGTGTGATTTAGCCGGGATGGTGGGAAACCAGAAATCTTTCATTTAAACCTGATTCTCGCTCCAGCAGCATCAATCAAAAAACTATGCTGGGCTCCTCTAACATTGAGAAATGGTACCCATAGAATAGTCAAACCATTGATGGGATGTTCCCTAATAAGGTTGAAGTCCCTCATCCACCAAACTGGCATGCTTCATCATTGGATCACTTTGGTGGGTGAGGGTCTTCTTCCTTTATAGTGAACACCCTAACTAGGGTTTGACTTTTGTATGACCACCCTCTCTCAATGTTAGAGGAACCGAGTAAAGTTTTTGCTTGATGGCCTTAATCATTTTTTGATAGATTTTCTAATTAGGAGGATGTACTAGTGACACTAAAAAGATCACAACCTCTCTTTTCCTCTTTTTGGACAACATTCAGCAATCTTTGAGACAGGAATGCTGTTACTAATTCTCATTGACTATACATACAATGGGCTCAGCTGAGGAGTTCTCTCATACCACTATTGGCACTGAGGTGTATTCTTCAGGCTCCCAACTATGGCTTTGATTGCAATTCACCAGAGATTATTGGACATCTGAAAGATACACTCATTTATCACAAATGAATTGGAAAAGGTAGAAAAAAAGGAAATATGAAACGTGCTCCGAGGTGGAGGAATACATTAAGCGCTGACATTCTGTGAGCACATTACAATAGACAGGATAGAAATTCCTACTGCGGACCCCACCGAAAATTAAAAAAAATATTAGAATTTAGGAAAAAATGGAAAAATATATCAGTGGATAATAGGACATTTACTGACAGTGTAATTATTGCAGCCTACTGAAAGAGGGAATGCAAACAACATGGACAATTTTGAACCACACACGTTGGATCATATCGCATGTCTGAAAATCCGAAGAACCTATTCAGCAATATTCGACAATACATTAGTAACACATGCAACAATTTAAAATTGCAGTGAAACACTTCTGGAAAACAGGTTTACAGTTTTAGGGCGAAGTAGAATATGCAACTATTTAGGAACTGAAATTGTAAGACTAGGATGAAATGAAAAGTACGGCTGCAAATAATCAAGGGATTTTTTTGTAGCGTATTTTCCATAGGACCTGCACGGAGTCGGGGCAGACAAAATCTACATAAGGATATCGAAGGGGACACCCAATGGTACCCCAAAATGGATAATCAGGACAAACCAAAACAGAATACCACTGGTAAATGATGCACATAGGACAACAAGGGCCAGAAATACGAGTGGAAAATAGGAATGGCGGAAATATCCAAATGATAGGCATCTAATAATTTTTTTCAGTATATTTGCCTTCTGGGAGTTTGTCATATTGAATGATAGAATGGGCTCTTATGAAGGGATACGTCAAATGTCTAGATGGAGAATGGCCTGGGAGGAAAGTTGCTCTTGAGAGAGAGAGAGACTATCTTATGATCAATAGCAGAGGTAATGGAATAAACCCAAATGATGACATTAATCAGAGTTGCGAGCCAGAGAGAGTTTGGCTCATATTGACAATAAGTGAAGAATCGGAATACAAATCTCCAAAGTGACAGACATATGACAACTGCTGATGATAGGACAGGCATGCAGCCTTGGGAAATCAGAAATGGCAGGAGCTAGGGGAATAGAGTCAGTGTAAGTCAATGGAGTTTTTGACTGAGTAGAAAATAGCTCATTTCTACTGCTAGAAAAGTTCCTCTTTATCCCTTTCCTTTCTGTGAATGTGTAGAACTTCACAACTGTCCTGAGATATGCTAAACCTTGTGTTCCTGTAGAGGAAGGGTGGTGACCAATCAAAGCCAAGAGTGATGAGGAGCCATAGGGAGCCAATTTGCCAAGGTATGGTGCAGGATGAGCTGGTCATGCTCACAGGAGATAGTATACAAAAATGTGATGGATGGAATGTTTCAATGAATCTCAGACACTGTTAATTACATGAGGCCACATCCCAATCTATCATTATTTTGCACACCATGCTACCTGAGTTTGGTTCCAGCTATATGAAAATCAGTGTTGACCCTCTTCCAATGTTAACACTTCAGCCTGAATTGCCAAGCCAGGTCCTCCATGAACTGGAAGACAAGCAACCCAGGACCGGTTTCACCCTACTTAGGGCTCATCAGCCAGACATAGCTTGGTTCCAGTGACACAGTATGCATGAGATCCACGTCTGTGGATACCCGTCCCACTTGGGGTGACACACTAAAGTATACAAATTCCCATTGCGAAAAAAAGCATGCAAGACTACGTAGCCTCAGTGAGACCTAGGGAAACTTGCCTCACAATCCTTAATACTTGAAAGAGCAAGAAATGGCACAAGCTGATACTTTTCCTACCTGAACACTGACCCCCCCCCAAGCACTGCTGAGCTTGAAAACCAATGAAACAATATTTTTGTGCAAACAAACACCTCAGTAGTAACCAATGATGTCCCATAAGATTTCAAATCGCAAAACCTGACATACCATAACATTTCTTTGTAGTGCTAAAGAAATACATCTTTCCACTGTTCACTGCATTCACATTAAACCAACATTGTTTAGAATGTGGTAAAGCACACAAAGAAAAGTAACAATGAGCACATTTCTAATGAAATTCTGAAGCTATTCAAACAGTCAGTGAGATCGCAATGCTTCAGGAAACAATTCAGGAGAATCCTGAACTCTTGAACTACCCACTCATTATCTACTGAAAATCCAGTCCTTTCTCTTCTGCTTTGAAACCATGAGCCAAACTCAAGTACTTTGGAATCACTGATCACACTATCACAATATTTACAGTCATCAGTCCCTAATAGTCTCAAGCATGTGTTTTTAAACCCATTTCTGAAAAAGTAAATCCTTGATGTGTGAGGTTCTCTCTAACTATTTTGCATTTACAACAACCATTCCTAAAGTAAGGTTCTGTAAGTGGAATTTTCAAAATAACTAAATGGGTTCATGAAATCCCAGCTGGCTCATCACAACCAAAAATTAGGCTTTAGACTTATAATAGACATGTCCACTGCCTTGTTGTACATCAGAGAAGCATTTTAACACCACTAGAAATGCAACCTTCAGCAGACTTGTCAGCAGTCTATGACATGGTATACCACAACAATGTCCAGGATAGATTGAATATTTGGGGGCTTACATGGCCACTTGTGCTGCCGGTAAGTCACTCTTTATGATGCCCCAGTGGCACAGATTGCAGACCCATATCTTCGAGGCCACACAAAGCCACATTGCATGGCTTTTCACAGCCTCGTAGATGTGGTTTAAGGCAACACAGCGCAAGTCACTGTGTTGCCTTACACTGCATCCGGGGTGGTGTTCCATGGGTGTTGCAGTGGAGTTTCCCACACAACACTCATGGATTTTGACACATTCCCAGATTTAGAAGGATATGTAAACATAAGAATGCATCAAAACTGTGCACCTCCCCATCAGAGGCGCAATAAGAAGAAACATCTTTATTTTGTCTGTTTTTGTCCTCTTTCTATGTGTGCTGCATTTTGCAGCACACATAGAAAGAGGAAAAAGCCTCCATGGATTGTTTTTTTGCAGGAAGGTGTCCCTTCCTGCACTAAAGCAATCCTGTCTACAACACAGACATCCTGGCACCATGGTGCAAAAGTGCCTGCATTGACGCTAAGCACCAAATTGTGCGGCGGCGCAGGCAGAAAGAACAGGAATGCACTGTTTTTTGTAAATACAGTGCATTCCTGCCCTTTCGAATAGACGTAGGTCAGCACCAGAAAAGACTTGCAGAGCAGCCCTACGCCAATTCATTGCAAATGAGGCTTGGGATGGTTTGGTTTGGGATGCCAGGCATGTTTCAGTGATGCATTTGCTTGCTGCTCTCTGATCATCTTAACCAATTGAATTGGTACCACCATGTCTGCAACAAACAGTTGACATATAGAACAACCTAAAGCAATTCTCTCTCACTGATACAGTTCAAATCACATAGGAGGAACTTGGCATAGGTAAAATAAAAGCAGGAATGTAAGAATTGGCATCCTTTTCATCATGTTCCCCCTGCTTTTTCCTGTTTCATCTTGCTGTACAGTGTGACAGCACGCATGCTTTTCCCCTAAACCATATACTATGCATTGGCTTCACATCAGGATCACTGATATAATATTGATGCATAAAATATTGGAGATTGAATATCGATAAAAAAATATTGTCTCCCTATACTTAACTATAACAACAACAAATATCGAGAACACAAATATTGTCGTTAAAAATATCAATTTTACATATTTCAAAAGGAAAAATAACATAAAAAAATATTATTACGTTTGAATAAGCATATATGTCTAAAATATCGATTCACACAATATCGACTATAATATTATTGCCAAAATAATTAAATAATCATTGATAAATAGATAAAAACATTTTTCACATAAAAACAATTACTTCAAATAAACCCAAAACTTGTTATACATATATTTAAATGAAATAAAAATATATTACATCAACAAAATATTTTCCCTTCACCCCAAAAAATTATATATCTAAAATATAAACAATAATCCCACCAAAACGTAGCATTATCTACAAATATTTAAACACCAACCTAAATATTAATAAATGTATCTATACATAAATATATGTCTAAAAATATCAAACTATATATCTTACATAAAAAATAAAACCTAAATTACCCTTTACCATAGAAGGACTCAACTGATAAAAAAATTCAAACTGTACTAAACCAACCAATAAAATAAAACAATAAACAACTTTAACCAATAAAATAAAACAATTAAACCAACATTTGAAAAGCGTGACTCAGCACCCACTCATTGTCATACTTTCTAATGATATGCAAGTCAATTAAAGGATTGAAGTTGAATCCCAATAGAGTTACATAATGCACAGACTAAAAGGAACTGTTTCTTAAAAAGGTAATTTCTTTATTCATGATCTTCAATTTTTTTTTTAAACGTCTTCTTTTACTTTGCTTTAGCCAATGTGTTTCATCCCAGCTGGACTTCTTCAGGGCTGGGGTTGGTATATCGCCTGTTTGATGATATGGTCAATTGAACCCTTCCTATTTTGGAAAAGAAAAAGGGCATCTTGGAATTCGGAGTACAGTATGTTCTTCCTCCAAGAAGTGATCTTGTATGAGGCAATTGTGCCTGTATTGGTAAGCCCTTTAAAGGTCCTCCAATAAGTATAGCCTCTTTTGTCGCGGTGTCATGAAGAAAAAAAATTTGCACAACGGTTGCACAGCTATGAAGTTCAAAATCTTCTATATCTCTTTTCTACTTTGTCTATGAATATTCAGTATCATATGGGAGGGGACCCTTGAGTGCCAGGCACTTTGTAACTGAACACCACAAGTGAGTAACTTTACTCACCGGGCCATCAAGGGTCGCCTCCCATATGGGAGTGGAAATTGATAGACAAAGTAGAAAAGGGATATAGAATAAAATAACACTTTTTACAAAACATATTACAACATAAAATATTACATACACAATACTCCATATCCACACATATTATATTTTATATAAAATAAACTAAAATGTACTATTCCCACTCCAATCTAAACCAATTTAAAGAAGGTGGTGGATGCCAAAAAGGTGACATTTACAATATCCACTTCAAAATAAAATATTGTATAAAACTTATTACAAAATAAAATATTTCATACTCCATATTCACACATATCATATTTTATAAAAAAGAAATACTAACATGTTATTTAAAAACACACTAATCTGATCCACAAACCTACCTTAATATACATATTTAAATTTTAAAATTAATATTTGAATTACTATTAAAAATGAATATATTGTTCAAAATATTTACTACCATTCATAAACTTTAAACAGTAAAATTAAATAAAATCTTAATACAAAGTTAACAATCAGATATTTAAATATATTTGAGTACATTTTATATTTAAAAAAATAAACAAAATTACTTAAAATTCAAATTCAATTTTAAAAACAAAAAAACTAAAAAATATACCATTTTAAATATTTTTTTAAATAATGTAACATTTTAAATTTTGACTTACAAATAATTCTAAATATTCTACTTCATTATTAAATATTTCTCTCTTTTAAATATTTAATATTTTATTTTTTCGTATTTAAAAAAATATTTAATACCATTAATATATATCTTGATGAACATAGAATTAAAATATATTAAAAAATAATAATATAATAAAATAAATCAAAAAATTCTACATTATTCATTTGCATATCTTTAACATTATTGCCTTAACATTTAAATTTAAAACATACAACTTTGTAGAAATCACCCAACCCTTAAACCCTAAAAACCCAATATCCTGCTACTAGAAAAAAATGTCAACAATTATTTATATACATTAATACATCTAAAAATGCAAATTTCAACAATGTCCTAAGTAAAAAATTATCTTAAGAAAAACACAAATAAAAAAAATAATCATATACAATCAAACATACTACAATACATTACAAACTAATAAACACTTACAAACGATATTACACACAACAAAACTTTCCATGTCGATACTATTTACAATATTAAATACAGCACTAAAAACAATATTTTTACCTTTGATATTCCTGTCAAAGATATTTCTGATGTCTCAATATTCTTGACACAATATTTTTGTATCACAATGTTTTTTTCAGATATTCTGTCCAAACACTTCACATAATTAGCTTTTTAACATTCCAGTAAGGTCATACTGATTGCGCAGAGAATACACCTGGGTCTTGTAAGTAAAATGTCATATGCAGGCTTCAGTGTATATTTACATCACCCAAATAAGTGACACAAATATATGGCCCCAGAGATCACCATTGTGCTCTGGCCTGGTTGCAGTTAAAATTATTGTAGTGAAACATGGCAAGGAAAAGTATGCTTGCCATGTATGTTCTGTTCTGCTCTGTTCTGTTCTGTTTTGTTCTGTTCTGTTCGGTTATGCTCTGTTATGTCATGTTATGTTATATTATGTTATTTGTATTTATATAGTGACCATCTCACCCGGGAGGGTATCCAGGTGCTAGAAGTAGAAAGAAGGGGCTGTGTCAGCTCTGACAGGGGCATAATAGAAAAGGAAGCTTTTCAGTTTCTTCCGAAATTTAAGAACTGAGCTGATGGCTCTGATGTGTCAAGAGAGGTTGTTTCAGACTTTAAGAGCCAGGTACTAGAGAGTGAGCTTGCTTTCTCTTTGAATGCAGGGGACATCGGCTAGCAGGCGGCTAGCCAGTAGGACGTTTCTGGTCAGGGTCTGGAAACTGATGCAGCTGCAAAGGTATGTGGGGCCTGGATTATGTATAGGTTTGCACATGTGTATAATGAGCTCGAAGAGTGTGTGTTTGTGGCTGGGGAGCCAATGGAGATGGTTGAGATGTGTGGAGATGTGTTCACTGGTTGGGAGTTGGAGCATGAGTCTGGTTGCTGCGTTTTGAATGATCTGGAGTCTCTTGGTGAGCTGAAGAAGTGGTGCTAACATCCTAGTCCTGTTTGCTGAAGATAAGATTCAGCGTGACAGCTCTGCGGGTGTTCAGCAATATCCATTTGAAGATTACTCTTTGGCTTTTGAGGGTGTAGAACAAGAGAAGGAGACCGTGTTAATTTGTCTGGTTATCAAGAGTTGCTTGTCCACCGCAGTTCCTTGGCTCCTACCTTGATTTTTCAGAATGGGTACTGGTCCCAGTTTGGATGGCTACCAGGCTGATGTCCACAGTGAGATGGCTTTTCCAAAGAGGGCCACCTCCATCCTGTCTGACTTCAGCTTCAGGCAGGTGGTCTACATCCAGCTGGTGACTTCGGACATGTATGTGGTGAACTTAGTCCTGATGTTGGGAGTATCATAAGAGATGAAAAGGATGAGATGAGTTTCTTCAGCACACAAGATGAAGCTGATTATGTGGGTTCGGATGATGCTGGTGAATGGTCTATGTAGGTTGAACAGTGTGGGGCTGAGTGAGGACCCTTAGGGGATGCTGCAGATTAGGTTGTCAACAGTAGAGGTGTATGTTATCAGGCTGACTCACTGGGTATATCCGTTTAGGAAGTAGCTGATCCATTGCAGAGTGGGTCCACTTAGGCCATCTTTTTGGAGACTTTGGATGTGGTGGGAGACGGTGTCGAACACGGCTGAGAGATCCAGCAGGATGTGTGCCACAGTGGCCTCTTTTGTATATGATTAGGCAGACATTGCTGGTGGTGATGGTGCTGTGGTTGGGTCTGAAACTGGATTGAGAAGGGTTGGGGAGGTAGTTGTTGTTGAAGTGGTTGGCCAGCTGTTTGTAGACAAGTTCTTCCAGAATTTTAGCTTGGTAGAGAAGGAAGGAGATTGGTAGCCAGAGACCTCTGGTCGCTGAGGGTTTCTTCAATAGGAGTAGAATCAATGCATGTTTCCATGCAGCCAGGAAGGTGGCTGTAGAGATGGGAGTCATTGAGTATCGAGGTGAGTGTTGCGCAGATTCAGTCAAGTGCTTTTGTGAAGATGAAGCGTGGGCAAGGACTCGAGTGGGGTCCTTCAGTTTTGCGGTCTCCCTGCCTATCTGACCACTGACAGTGTTGTTCCTGTTAAGGCTGGGGTGGGACTCAGTCCCCCAGTCTACCACGCGCCTAGAGGTGGGGGCCAGCTTCAATTGCCCTAAAAGTGCGCCAGCACACCCGCAGCGTGGGCACTTCAGTTTTGTGGTCTCCCTGCCTATCTGACTGCCAGCAGTGCTGTTCCTGTTACTGCTAGGGTGGGACTCGGTTCCCCAGTCCACCACGTGACTGGAGGGATGGGCCAGTTTCCATTATGCTGAAAGCGTGCCAGCAAACCCACAGCACGGGAAGCACACGGGACGTGCCCAGGCCAAGACCGGGCCCGTCTATGCCTGTCATCGTCCGGATGAGGCTGGGCTGGGCGCTCCCTTTCGCTTTGCTCCCTGACCATATCCCTTGTGCCCCTGGAAGTCAATCAATCAATCAATCAGGGGTTTGTTAAAGCGCGACTACTCACCCATAAGGGTCTCAAGGCGCTGGGGGGGGGTGCAGGTTCCATCCATCAAGGAGGGGGTCTGTCGAAGAGCCAGGTTTTGAGGTTTCTTGCGAAGATGGGGAGCGATGTTGTCTGTCTGAGGTGGAGCGGAAGGGCGTTCCATGCTTTGGCCGCGAGGAAGGAGAAGGAGCGGCCTCCCGATCTGGTCTTTCTGGTAGGAGAGCTGGGCTGATCGTAGGGTCCTTTGGGGTGCGTGGAATTTGAGTCGGCTGTTCAGGTATGCTGGTCCGGTGCCGTGAAGGGCCTTGTGTGCGTGGGTGAGCATCTTGAAGGTGATTCTCGCCTCGACAGGGAGCCAGTGGAGTGTGCGCAGGTGCTGGGAGATGTGGCAGTGTTTTGGCAGGTTGAGGACCAGTCTTGCGGCGGCGTTCTGGATGTTCTGTAGCTTGCGGGTGAGGTTTTTGTTTATTCCAGCGTAGAGTGCGTTGCCGTAGTCGAGTCTGCTGGTGACCAGGGCGTGAGTGACGGTCTTTCGGTGTTCGAGGGGGATCCATTTGAAGGTCTTACGAAGGAGGCGGAGGGTGTGGAAGCAGGAAGACGAGACAAAGTTGATCTGGCGGTGCTAGTACGTGACGGTTGTTGGAGGTCACTGACATTGGTGAATGTACTGCTACTTTTTGGGGACTATCTTGTTGCCTGAAGGTTAAACGATGGGCAAATGGAAACCACAAGGGGATAAACCAACCAACCAAGGTAAATCCCTAGGGGGGACTACCCTGGACTCCTTCTTGGCTCATGCTGATGGTGTCTCTAAGGATCCAAGTGAACAGAGTGCATTGTTGAAGCAGTTTCTGTTGCAGTTATGGTGGGCCAGCAGGTCGCAGTGGTTTCCAAGGTGCTTTGTTTGCTGTGTTGGAAGGCATTGAGGGTGGATGGGTCCATTTGGGGAGCAAAGTTGTTGTAGATTTTGTTGCTAAAGTAGTGGGAGAGTTCAGTGCAGAGGTTCTGTGGTTAGTTAACAGACATGGAACTGGTGGCGAGGGAAGTTTAGTCCTTCACTATGGAAAAAAATGTCTTTGCCATTGTTGGAGCTGTTCTCAGTTCATTCTGTCAGTGCTGGTTGTTTGGTAGATCTGAGTTGTTGACTGTAGAACTGGAGGACTGATTTGTAGGTACCTTTGTCATTTTCATCGCGTATGTGCCTCCATTGAAGTTCAAGTTTGTTGCAATGACATTTGGTGAGTTACAGTTCTTCTGTGTTCCAGCTCACTTGTGGGGTGATGACGGTCTTGGGCAGGACCAGGTAGTCTGTGCAGGAGGTTATCCAGGCATTAAAGTCAATGATGGATCATGAGAGGTCACCATGGTGCTGTGGGCGAGGGGTTTGGTGCTCAGTGGTCCATGTTTCTTAGTGGATCATGTTCCAATTGCATCGGGTGACTTTGTGGGGACTGATCCATGTTGGTGGGGATGAGCAGGTCAAAGCAGGTAAGGAAGTGTTCAGTCTGGGTAAGGCTGATGGGCTTGTCCACCTTGATGCCAGCAAAGTCAGTGAGGATATGGTAGTGAAGGCGTCCAACAGTTTGGGTGGGGTCATTCACTTACTGTTTGAAACCAAGTGTGTTCAGGTCCTTGAGGAGGTTCATTGTGTTCAGGTCTGTGTGGTCTTTCAAATGGAAAATGAGGTCACATAGTAGGATAAAGGAGCTAGAGTCGAGCTCCAACTGAGCGATGAAGTCCATGATGATGTTTCTGAACCCCGATTGTGGCTGGGAGGTGAGTAGAGAAGGGCCCCTCCCAGGGTGTTGTGGCTGGAGATGTCCGCTTGAAGGCCAGGTATTTCTGGAGATTGCTGAAGTTTGTGGAGAAGATAGAGGAGCTAATATTTCTTTAGAGATGGCTAGTCCGGGTTTAGAGGTTCAGTCCTGTCTTGCGATGTTGAAGCTGGGGATAATTAATGCTGCAATCTTGGAGGCTGACATTAGGGTGAGCCAGGTTTCTGTCAGGAAGAGAAGATCTGGAAAGAGGTCATGCAGGAGGTCCCAGACATCGATACAGTGTCTAACAGGTGAGTGGGTGTTAAGGCGCTGGCAGGTCTGAGCGGCCTGTGTGTGGGTGGGGTATGTGTTGTGAATGGAGGTGTTCTGAAGGGTTCATTCAAGAGCATCAGGGTAGTAGGGGTGGGTAGGGGATTGGGTGAGAGTGGGTACAGGAGAAGAAGCAGGTTGTACTGGAGAATGCACCTTCAGAATTTGGGAAGGAGGCACTGGAGCAGTGAGCGAAGGGTCATCCAGTGGTCAGTTCGCAGAGGTTGTTGGCTGAGTAGTGTCTGGGGGTGTGGTGGATGGGAGGAGGACCAGGGGTCCTGGCACTAGGTGCGGGTGGGGCACAGATGGTTACAGATGGGCTTGTTTTTGTCGTGTGGCTACCAATAAGTAGATCTGGGAGGGGAGGAGATCACAGGGCAGTGGGTGGGGATGGGATGAGTGTGACTGAGTGGCAGGAAAAAAAGCAAGTGCAAGGGGGAAAATACAGGAAGGCTTCAGTGGGGGTAAGAGGCGCAAAAAGGAGGAAATAGAAGGCTACAGAGGAACAGGAAAAAGATGAAACAAGCACAATGGAAAAGGCGAGAAAGAAATTTAAAGCAGGCAGAAAGAGGCAAACAGGCAGTAATTGTCAAATGGATGAAAAGAGGCAAGAGGGCAAAAAGCTGGAAAGAATTCAAGAATGAGACAGAAATCGGTAGAGAAGCAAAAGCTGGAACTAGAATTCGAGAGTGCAAGAGTGAATGGAAAGCAGGCAAAAAATCAAAAGCTGAGAGAGGAAACAAGTGTGACATTATAAGAGTGATATGAGGAAAATGTCAAAAGGCAAAGAGACAAAAGTCATAGACGAAAAGGCAAATGACAAAAGTCAAAAAGACAAAAGGCAAGAAAAGGTCAGAAATGGAGAAGAATGTGAGCGATAAAAGAGTGAGAAGCGGAAAGAGAGTCAAAAGGCAAAGGAGAGAGGCAAGAAAAAGTGGGACTGGGACTTCATAGGAAAGCTGCAACAGAGGATTCCCGAAACTGTCAGGCCTGGTTGGCGGGGTTGGAGAACCGGGCACAGGGAAGGCAAAGTGGCAGCAGAGTCACATCTAAAGTGTGTCTTGAAAGTACACAGGGCTGGATGCTTAACATATAAAAGTGCAGCATGTTAGAAATTGGGAAAAGTATGCCCACACACTGAACAGCTGCAAAAATATGCCTGTCACTATTCAGGTACAACTACATTTTGAACGGACATGCTTGGTTATGGATAAAAATAAATGTATACTTTCTTGGTTTGAGAGAATGAAAAAGTGGTCGATAAAAGTTATTTTTACTTAGAAGAAAAATCCAATTTAATGGTGAAAGTATATTTTTGAGAACTAGTGGAAAAGTAACTTTAGAAAACTAAACTTTGTGCTGCCTGAGAGCTAACTGGTTTAGAACTGGTTTGCCTCACAACCCTTGTACAGAGACTGAATACAAATCCCTGTCTGGCTTTTAACAACCCTCCTTCTAGAAGACAATGGCGTGGTCTCTGGCAACAGGAAGACAGGAGTGGTATTATCAGTTACAAATAACAAGAGAGGGAGTGGAGAGGTAGTGTCCATGAAGGGCACTGGAGGTGGATACATCCTCCTTAAAGACTCGTTCAAAAACAGTAGGATCCACCTTGAAACTGGTGTCTTTCTAAAAAGAAGGTCTCACAGGTTTGTGTGTCTTTCCTACATTGGTTGGAAGCACACAGTGTTTGCTTAAAGACCCCTCACACACCAAAAGGGCCCTGGGAGGCATGCTTCATCATAGGGGTCTTCCCGCCCACTGCGGGACGGGGCGTGCTACGACCTACGACTACGTGGGAGCACTGATCTTCAGTACTATGTGTGGTGTAGGATAGGTGAGAAGACGGGTCAGGGGTGAGTGAAAAAGTGTTTTTAAAAGGGCCTGGCTCTTGAGGGCTAGAAACTTTAATATCCCCTTGAGCTGGCACTATTAAAGAAGTGTGTCAGAGGTACCCAGCGTTAATGTGCGGACCCTCCTGTCTGTGTCAACATGTTTCAAGCGCAAGGCTTCTTCTTCAGGACAGAAAGCTGATCCCTTGAGTTCTCACTACTCTGTCGAGACAATGTCGATAAGGTCAGGAAAATGTCCAGTGAAATAAATATATACAAGTGTTATTACTGTGTAAAAAGAGGCAAAGAATCATGCACAACATACGATACCCATTAGGTATTCCCTATGTTAATCTGTAACAAAAACACAGTATTAAAAACCAGAAGAATATATGTTATATCCGGCGAGAATAGTGACCTGCAAAAAGGTGATATTTATAGTGAGTGATGATTTCTAACCGTTAACATGTGATTGTCCACTAGTGCAGTGTCCTGTGGAAAAAATTAACAATACATGACTCACAAACACTTAACAGAAAACACACACTCTATCTTATAATTGCCATCGGTTGAGGTGAAGAATACGTATATGGACCATGGTGGTTGTAATAATGCTCGATTTTGGTAGGGAGAGATTGAGGAACATAAAATTATATACATACTTAGTTTAGTAGGAGAAAATGCCCCATGAGCCTCTGAACGGGTAGGAAGGGTGTCTACCATCCCATTCTGTACATGGAAAGAAAGGTATAGGAAAGATAATCAATATCATTTAGGGGACGTTACTGGACGGCCCCAGATCCTCTCTTGCGGCTATGCCGTACTTACTGACTGCTAGACACTGCCTCGCTTAAGTAAACGCCTCCCCGCGGCTCCGTGGATTAATGAGTCCGCGGGGCGGTGTCCTTTTGTAGTGGCTCTAATTGCTATATTTGCAGCCAAAACCGTGTGGTCGGAATTGTGCTGCCTTGTCGTTATCGCCCCGGAAGTTGTTCTCAGCGGGTGCTTCCCGTACTCGTGGTGTGTAAAAAATACCATATCATTATGCTTCACCAGAGCGATCACACGTGCAGCCTGAACTGTGCTGATCATGGATATTGCTCCGGAAGTTGTTCGTTGTGGGCGGGAGGGGGTTAGGTTACTTCCTGTGTTCTTTTATCGGCCATAATGCTAGAACGCCAACTTCTGAGTGGTCCCTCATACAGGTCATAACTGCGAGTGATCGGTAGTCATAACGATTAAAGAGAATATAATTACTATATTTATCCCTCACACCCCAAAGTGGCAGTTGTCTGATACAATCGTTTTAATTCACCTAAGCGATCCCCCGTGCAGCCTGGCCTCTGCTCGCTGTGGTTTGGTGCACCGGAAGTGCTGTTCAATTGGAGCGGTACTTCCTGTATTCTATTTGTGGCAAAACGCTAGAACGCCCACTTCTTGCTACATCTGAGTGGTCCCTCATCCAAGACCGGGAGTGATCACGAAGATTTTTGGGGAAAATACAGTTACTCTATTGTCAATTATATGGCCGCTGTTAAAAAGGTGGCGGGGGGGGGTCAATCAGGGTTGGGTCCCTAGTGATGGAACCAGTCCGTCTGGTGACGGTATATTCAAATATGGTAAGACACAGCATATCCACGATCAGCACAGTTCAGGCTGCACGTGTGATCGCTCTGGTGAAGCATAATGATGTGGCATTTTTTACACACCACGAGTACGGGAAGCACCCGCTGAGAACAACTTCCGGGGCGATAACGACAAGGCAGCACAATTCCGACCACACGGTTTTGGCGGCAAATATAGCAATTAGAGCCACTACAAAAGGACACCGCCCCGCGGACTCATTATTCCACGGAGCGGGGAGGCGTTTACTTAAGCGAGGCAGTGTCTAGCAGTCAGTAAGTATGGCATAGCCGCAAGGGAGGATCGGGGCCGCCCAGTAACGTCCCCTAAATGATATTGATTATCTTTCCTATACCTTTCTTTCCAGGTACAGAATGGGATGGTAGACACCCTTCCCACCCGTTCAGAGGCTCATGGGGCATTGTCTCCTACTAAACTAAGTATGTATATAATTTCATGTTCCTCAATCTCTCCCTACCAAAATCGAGCATTATTACAACCGCTATGGTCCATATACGTATTCTTCACCTCAACCGATGGCAGTTATAAGATAGAGCGTGTGTTTTCTGTTAAGTGTTTGTGAGTCATGTATTGTTAATTTTTTCCACAGGACACTTCACTAGTGGACAATCACATGTTAACAGTTAGAAATCATCACTCACTATAAATATCACCTTTTTTGCAGGTCATTATTCTCGCCGGATATAACATATATTCTTCTGGTTTTTAATACTGTGTTTTTCTTACAGATTAACATAGGGAATACCTAATGGGTATCGTATGTTGTGCATGATTCTTTGCCTCTTTTTACACAGTAATAACACTTGTATATATTTATTTCACTGGACATTTTCCCTGACCTTATCGACATTGTCTCGAAAGAGTAGTGAGAACTCAAGGGATCAGCTTTCTGTCCTGAAGAAGAAGCCTTGCGCTTCGAAACATGTTGACACAGACAGGAGGGTCCGCACATTAACGCAGGGTACCTCCGACACACTTCTTTTAATAGTGCCAGCTCAAGGGGATATTAAAGTTTCTAGCCCTCAAGAGCCAGGCCCTTTTAAAAACACTTTTTCACTCACCCCTGACCCGTCTTCTCACCTATCCTACACCACACATAGTACTGAAGATCAGTGCTCCCACGTAGTCGTAGGTCGTAGCATGCCCGTCCCGCAGCGGGGCGGGAAGACCCTATGATGAAGCATGACACCAAGGGCCCTTTTGGTGTGTGAGGGGTATTTAAGCAAACACTGTGTGCTTCCAACCAATGTAGGAAAGACACACAAACCTGTGAGACCTTCTTTTTTGAAAGACACCCGTTTCAAGGTGGATCCTAGTGTTTTTGAACGAGTGGTATTATCAGTGCCTTTTTAGCAGGGATTAGCCATTTGTGAGTGGGATGTGAACAGTTGGGAACATAAGGGTAGTTTTCAAAGCTCTTCCTTTGAAGTGGATATTGCAATAATATGATATGATATGTGGCTGTAAGGAACTTAAACTATTCATTCCTTATGCCACATGTGACTTTTTTTGGTGCCCTAACAAGAGGTAAATCCATTTTAGTTCTGGGAGAGGGGAGGACACTTCATCTTCATAGGAGTGTAATCAGTCCGACGCAGATCCCGATGCAGGTCCCGAAGCAGGTCCCGATACCTCCAATATGGCTGCCACATCTTTTCACACATCATGTTCATATCCTGTTCTAGTGGATCCTAAGAACTCCGTAAGACCGCAGACGGAGTCCCAGAATGTAAGGGGCGGAGTCCAGGATGACGGTGCGACGCCGATGACGGAGATCTCAGCTGGAAGCAATGACGCCACAGGAGAAAGCGAAAACGGAGAGGGAGAGGAGCCTGACAACCCGACCAAAAATAGGAACGACTACGGGAGGAAGAGAAAGACCGGTGGAGAAGACCGGATCCCCTGCGCCATCCCAAAGGCCGACGAAGCCGGAGGACACCGAGTCCACAGGACGGAAGGACTGCTCTAGGAGCAACGCAAGTGAGTCCAGTGCTCCAACCAGAAAATCGGCGCTGGGAATACCCACTCCATGGCCAAGGAGGGTTGTGGTTCCAGGCAAGTGCTGAACGTGCAGTTCTTTTCTTTTAAAAGTTAGTGGCCGGAAATGCACGCTGCACCCAAATAAGCATAAACACTGTTCACGAAGGAATCTCACGCATGAATTGCACAGGTGTGGTGAAGGGAGCACTAGCCATTCCCTTTAGATAAAAACAAGCCTGACTAAATATACTTTTTCTGCCTTTTTTTTCCAAGGGGTGTCCCAGCAATGATGTCAAAATCCAGGAACACAGGAGAAAGCATGAAAAAGAAGAAGCTCTGTTTGTTTTTGGCTGTTTCCTATGTTTAAAAGAGACCTGGACACTCTTCCACGATAGCCAGACTTGCCTGTTATTATCCACTGTTATTCACACGCATACATATACTCCCAAAGAAGAAGGGAAATTGGGAATAAAAGAAGAATTCCCTACCTTTGTCTGGGGATTGATATGTCTGTCTAGAGAGAGAGGTGGGCATCTAAGGAAGGCGAGTGACCACAGGGAGTAAGCCATCTTGGTTGAGGGATTCTTGAACAGCTTGCAGCAAACTGAGAGAGGAAATGCTGAAAAAAAGAGATAGAAATTCTATGAGAATATATCCAGGATTGAGTATAGCAAATCCTCCCTTCACTGATCAGGGATTAGGATAAGATGGGTATATTACCAACAACTCCTCAGAAAATCCCTAAATCTGGAAAAACATTCTGAAGGAAGTAGACACTGCCTTGCTGATGGAGAAAATATTATTCAAGGACTCCTGACTCCTTCTGGTGCCTAGGGACTGGAACTGCTCTCCAAAGGTCATAGATTGACCACCTGTTACCTGCTAAAGAGACAAAACAAATCAGCAGAACTCTAGACTCCAAGAAGGCCCAGCTGACTACTGTGGACTGGACCCAGCAGGAGCCCTGAATGGAGAGAGACATGGTACCTGGAAGCCTGCCCCAAGGCCCTGAAGACTGCAGGAGTGACCAGGAGTGATTTGTTTAGAAGTCAGAGCTGATTGGTTCTTAAGTCATTTTTCCGTTGCTGGAAGAATGGGACAAGGTGCTGAAGGTTCCCCAGAGACAGGAAACACTCACCGGCAAGATAGGAAGGAACACCCACTCAAAGCTATTTGCTGTGAACAAACATGCATCAACCAGACCTTGCAGTGAAGAAAATTGACCTCATGGAGCCCTGCTGACATTTCTGTCCTGCCCTGATTGGAGAATTTTGACGACTGAATAGTGGATAAAACCTTGTGGCGCAAGATGCACATTTATCCCAGTAACAAAGTCAATTGAAGGCTACAGAATGCTGTTTTGTCCAGCTGTGAGCTTTTGGTATCAAGTCTGAAATCTTCAGCTAGCTGGAAAAGATCATGATGTATCAAACTTTGGCGGGCCCTCACTGAGGTCATTTTGTTACCTTGCCCTGCAGAAGGACTTGGACCCTAGGAAATAGCCTGAAAGTAAAAGGCCAGAAAGAGACCCACATGGCCTACCTGATGTGAACAATCATGATTGGTTTGAAACTGCACCAATGTCTCAGTTAACTGTAAACTGTGACTTTCAATTAACCCTTTTTTTATTTTCTTGTCATTTCTTGGCTCAAATCTAAAAAAAAAATCATATATCTGGCTCCTCTTTTACAACAATTAATGTTATTTGTGAATGCTTTTTAGTTATTTTTCATATTTACAACTTGATGTTGCAATTTTATTATGTTATCGTCTCACCTTTACAATTATTTAGTACTGCTTTAACTTACATTTCTCTTGGAAGTTGGCTGATGCTTGTGCCATTGCTATCAAGGATTGAACAGAGATTATCCTGGAACTGGATTGTTACCTAAATAGATACCCGACTGCCAAATTAATAACCCAATTTTTGAGAATCAGGTCAAGATCCAAATGCACAATGGCAAGACACAACATAATCTCTGGTTGGACATAAAGGAATCAAATCCCTAACTCCTTCCATGGTTGACTGAGGAACATTTTCATTAGATGATGCAGAATTTCATCTGCCTGAACTGGTGCAAGTCAAAGATACCTGTGGTTTAAGTGTGAGCTGGGAACACAGTAACTTTCGCCTGGTCCTTGTTTTTGTGAGTGATGTGCAATTCTAAAAGAAAACAGATTTACTGTTAAATCATATGATTCCACCTTACAATCAACAATCTCGGGTAAGCCATCAGCTTCCAAATTTGTCTCTAAACTAAACACAGGGGGGAAATCACCTGATTCCTATTGCAATAGTGTCTACATAGTAATCCCCCTCAAAAAAATTGTCCATAGACTTTTTCCTAAATTTGAGGTCATCCTTGTACACAGCGCCATCTCTGTAATGCCTACAATTGAAGTAGAAGATAACATTGGAAACTGGCCCTGCACTACTCCCTTTTGCCTCTCTGGTCTCGCAACTCAAAGATATGTCACCATGCTAATTTCAATTGAAGTGAGGACAAAGGTCATTGTGTGTGTCATATTTATGACTGTTCTGAAAAACATTCTATTGAGAACTGTAGGAGATTTGTGTGGCTTTTTATGTCATTAGTTATGTGGGGATCCTCATGATAGTTGACTTAAAGGCAAAGTTTTGGTTTGCAAGATGTCTGTAGTATTGTGTCTAATCATTTTTTTAATCATAGACTGCCTATGGCAACAATTAAAAGGTACTAAGCATGTTTGAGCTTAAATAGATTCTTGAATCAGATTGTGACATTTGCCCATGACAAAACATAAAGTAAAATTCATAATATGTACCAGTCGCGTCACATGAGTAAAGTGCAGATGCAACATACATTTGACCAGTGTGTTTAATAAATATTCCTACTATGCCACCACTTTACCAGAACAGACACTTACTTTGTATTCCAGGCAAGACAAGAGGACAGGTAATAGGGGCTATAGTGAGCGGAATAAGGAAGGTCCTAAAAAGGCTCCAAAGACCTAAGCACAACAGAGATAAACATCACTGAGCTGAGAGGAGTGGAGTGGTAAAACCCTGGCTGGATGTTCTTTAAAATATATGCAGATAGCTCCTCCTATAGATGTTGTCCACATGTTACATCCAAACTTAGGGGCATATTACCAAGGGCAGTATCGCCACTTTAGCGGCACTTTTTGCCGATAAAGCAGCGATATTTTTATCGCCCTATTAGCAAGCTGTCGCTAACAGCTGTTAGCGACAGCTTAATGGCTATAGCTGCCGTTTTGTTGCCGCTTTGCCTGTCAGCGATAATTATCGCTAATGACATGCAAAGTAGGCGTTCCCAACTAAAAGGGACTGCAAACAGTCGCAAACACAACTTCCCCTATTAGCAATGCCCGCGAGCTGACAAAAAAGTCGCGCTAACCGCGATTATCGCTGGAATTGAACACCTGATAAAAACTTGACTTAACCATCTTGTCAATGGGAGGTGGATTGTAAGGTTAAGTCCTCACCTGCCTATTAGCAAGCTTTTCATTAGCGCAGTGAATTTATCGCTGGATTTCTCGCGCTATTGCTGGGTTTCGCTCGCTATCGCTGGATTTTTATCGCCTTGGAGATAAGCGTTGATAATAACGCGTTATCTCCGCGATGAAATCCAGCGATAGCCGGCGATAAAAAAAACAGCGCTAAGCGCGCTTTGCGATAATTATCGCAAATCCTTGGTAATATGCCCCTTAGTTTGCAGGCCTCTTCAGGACCAGGAAGACCAAAGTACCTTGAAACGCAGCTGCCAGGTCTTTGCAAACAAATGCATACACATTAACTTCAGGTGATGATTCAAAGCAAGATCTTCACCAGGGGGGAAGAAACCTCTCTCCACCTTGGATGTAAATCAGCGACTGCCGCACCATGTGAGCCTGTGTTCCTAAACAGGCACGCTAGCCCGGAGTTCAGCGTTTCTGCTCCTCGCTGTGTTAGTGTCAATTCCTAATTGCCACTGCTAAATTTTAAAGAAAAAAATAATTATATGACTTTAAAACAAGGATAGGGCATAATTCCCAGAAATGTGATTTTTTTGATGACTACCTCCATGGGGATTGCACATTGAATGAATGATACAAGGAATAAAGGAGACATTTTGACAAGAATTTAGGATTTGATTTAGGGTTTTGTTTAATGTTGATGGGTTTGATGTATTTGTTTTTAACTGTGCTCCAGGGACTTGTTTGCGAAGTGGAAACACTACATGGACAATCATATAATATTAATTGAATAAACCACTTTATTTGATTCATTCTAAGGACCCAGTGTTAAATTGATGTCTTTCACTGTGGCAAAAGTTAATACTATGAGTGATCCCCACGGGATACCATGCTTTTATTTAGAATGCTTCACTCGCATGTCAGTGTACTACACCTCCCCATGTGGAGAATCTAAGGGGCAGATTTATCAGTCTTTCACGCAGCGCAATGCAGCAATCCACCTTGCTGCACTGTGCTGTGTGAAAGGAAAAGGGCAGAAATGTGCAATATTTAACATTATACGGCTCATTCCTGTCCTTTCCTAGTGCTGGTGTACTATTGGCTGTCTAGAGCTAACGCAGGCCCCCTGGCATTATGTTGTAAGGGTGCTTACTTTGTAGGCAGGATTGTTTTTGTGAAGGAAGAGGAGCCTTCCCACACAAAAACAACCCTGAGAGGCATTTTCCTCTTTCTATGTGTGCTGCAGAATGCAGCACACATAAAAAGAGGAAAAACGAGGAGAAATAAAGAAATCTCTCCTTGTTACGCCTTTCTTGGGGAAGCGTAGCATTATGACGAATTCCCAGGTCCACCCCTAATGATAAATCTGGGAATGCACCAATTCCATGGGTGGATGTGTGGGAACACACACGCTTCACCTATGGAATGTCTCCCTGGGGCAGAGTAATGAAAGGCAACAATTTGTGCTGCCTTGCGTTACTTTAGATCTATCAAGCCATGCAGGGTGCACAATGTGGCCTTGTGTTGCTTGATAACTTTCACTTAGGTTTTGTGCCGCCCTCTCACCCCCTTGCGTGGTGCAAGGGCGACTCAAAACCTTCATAAATATGGATCTAATTGAGGACAGCACTGGGGCAGCAAGTTGGCATGTGCAGGACGCAAGGGGACAGACAGAACCTACTTTGTGCTGCATTGCAACTTTCCAATCACAAACCATCGGCTGGCAGCCTCAAATAAATGTATGAAGATCTCTGGTAGTGTGATGGTTGGGTCTCAAAGTATGGATGGCTGAAAAAGGTGTAAATGTCTCTGGTCGGGAGTCTTTTAGTGATACAACTTAAGTGTCAACCACCTCATTCGTATTATACATCTTGGTCCTTACTATGTGCACGATCATAATGCCGACATAGGCTTGGAAACACATGCTTTGAGAAATTAATTTCTGCCCAGACTAGAGGGATTATGACACAGCCATGTGAGCCCTTATGAATTGAGCGTCAACAAGTTTATGGTGTATGCCAAATATGCATGCATGTCATGGAGTGATGATACGACTTACTAATTGGACACAGATTTTTTGGGATATGAATAAACAAGGTGACTGTTCTCCTTAGGCATTAGCAACACACTACGCCATGAAGAAGTCTCTTGTAAAGAGACTAAATGATTTGGCTACATTGAGAAAGTCAATTTTAAGAAGATTTGAATACAGAAATTAGTTTAAAAAAGAAATACATGTGAATGAAGTCTATCTATGCATTCCATGATTCAATTGGTATACATTATATGTTTATAAATGAAAAAGTGTGTGTGGTGATCATTCTTAAGCAATAGTATTATGGAGTAGTACTCCTGTGAGGAAGATTAGGAGGCTGTTCTTCCAGATCTTGGGCGACACATAAGTCTGACTAAATTCACTATATGTGACAGGTGCGATTTCTTTTGCCTCAGTCTCACTATTTGTAAATCACACCTTTGAAATGTGTGATAATCTCTTCAGACTGGTGTACACTAGGAATATGTCATGAGCTGACCGGCACATAGCAGCTTATATATTATAGATGTCTATACTTAGACACCAGGTGCCGGATTTGTGAAAATGTCGTGGAACACAGAGAGCAGAAATACGCCATATCTACTAAAATATGATACATTCCTGCTCTCTTCTTATGCTGGAATACTGAGTGCTGCCTAGTGCCAGTGCAGGCACCCTTAGGCCATGGTGCAAGGGTGCCTGTGTCACAGGCAGGATTGATTTTGTGCAGGAAGGGACACCTTACTGCACATAAACAATCCTTAGAAGCATTATCCTCTTTCTATGTGTGCTGCAGAATGCAGCACACGTCGAAAGAGGAAATAAAGAGGAGATGTGAAGATATTTCTCCTTGTTACACCTTTGTGCAGAAGCGTACCATTTTGACGCAATCTCAGGTTTACTACCCTTAGTAAATTTGGTACTAGGTCAAAATCCATGGGTGGATGCATGGGAATGGCCTATGCTCCAGCCATGAAATGCCTTCCCAATACAGAGTCACATAAGGCAACGATTTGCACTACCTTGCATTACTCCGCATTTACTAAGCTACGCAGAGCCATGCAAGCTATCTTTGAGTGCCCTAGTAAATTTTACATAAGCCCTTGCATTGTGTCATACTACCTAGCATGCCCCAGCTGTAAGGGTACTTTAACCAGTCTGGGAAACGAGACCAAATATTTTCCTTCGTGGATGGGAGAATTCAACAGAACATTCACTATTTTGTAAGCAACTGGTTCTTGACATGATTAGGCATTTATAATGCACTTTATTTGCATGATATGGTGCTAAACAAATACTTTTAGAGACACATCTGAGCTCTTTGATCAGCGGTGAACATAAAAGCAATTTTGGCAGGGAGGTAGTGATACTTGCAGTTAGAATAATGACAAGGCGAGATTGATCCGTCGTCTTCAGAAAGAAAATGATAGTTTAGGCTACCTGTCTTTTGGTCACCCCTGGGCTGTATGGAAATATGTCGCAACCCCATATTTTTAACATCTGCACTTCTTATGGGTTCTATTGCAGGAAGCCAGAACTCATTCACCTTGATTGACTGGCTGGAAGATTGCACTAGATATTCATGAGATTGTTAGTACATGTGTTTAAAATATGCCAATTCCCTGCAGGCTCTCTCATGCAGGAAGATATCCATGTCAAGGCTCGTGAGATTAGTAGATGAGCTAGAAGAGATTAGGTATCGCCAGGTTGCAGAGTATGACTTTGAAAGAAGGGCATGGTGTGATCTGTGATAGATGTGGGCTCTTTGAAGAAATACAAATATACAGGTTAAGACAAAGATGCACATGACTTAGAGTAGGCTGTACTCAGAGAGAGGAGCATGCAGAGGATTGAAGTTAAGGGGAGGGACATTCAAAGGAAAAGCAGAAGGGACAATCGGACGCCTTAACTTAATTTCAAAATTTCATGCAGGGTTTTAGGAACATATAGTACATTTTTGAGCGAGCCTGCACTCTAAGGATGTAAAACTATAGAAAAAAACATTGTTTCCATGTGAAAAATTGCTGTATTAGGTATGATTTTTCCATGGGTTCAGGGTGCACACTGGCGATAAACTGGATCTAATGCTACACATATATATATATCACTTCCATTCCTCTTTAAAAGCCTCCAATGACAGGCAAAGACACATTCAGGTGGAATGTCTTTTTCTAGAATTTATTTATCACGGATCAAACATCAAACGTGTTTTGGCTATTGCTAGCCTGTCTCAATGATGACGAGATGCCATTCTTTTTTCATATTTAAAGTATCTACAATACCAGGTGACCATAGACAGAGTAAACATACTTGAAACACAATAAATATGCTTAAAACAAAAATGCAGCAGCTTTGTGTGTGGCCAAAATGGCCTTGTTAGATGGCTTATATTCATTCAGCAAATTAGCAGTAAAATTATGCTTCTTATGCTTAATGCACTATTAATATAAGATTTGAATCGTTAAAAGGATATTGAACATGAATATAAATATATTTAATTATAAAACCATAATTTGTTATATAACATATGTATTCAACATTATCCTTAAAAGCCTTAAAAATCTGGTCTGGATGATTAATTGCTCCTTTGCAGTAAAATATTGTGATAATGCTTAATTTTTATCTTTTTTATACAGCCCCAGTGGGCACTGCTGATCCTTTATTTTACACCCTCTTGCAAGCTGCCTCATTTTGTTTCTCGACAGACAAAGTGCCATGTGCAATTAAGCTCACCCAAAATGTATCACCTAGTGTACTACATCTACTACTACACTTAAAATCCACCATTTGTCAGCTTTCAATTTTTCTGCTAGTACTCAGTCGGGAGCCTATTCATTTATCTCATACCTCTGGGTGTGTCTTTTTCTGAATTGCTGTGTGTTTTAAAAGTCCTCAATACACAACCTGAAGTGCTAAAACTTCTAAAGGTGTGTGTAGAGGTCCTCTTCAATGTTGAGGCCTCCCGGGGTTTTGGTGTTTAGTTCTCCAATAAACCTGGACTCTAGTGGTCTTCATTTTTTCACCCTATTCCCTCCTCATATACTCTTAGGGATCACATCGATTACACAGTATGAAAGCCCCTCAGCATTCCTCTTGTGCACTCCTTCGAAGTGCCTTGCTACAGGGTAGCCTTGATCATGATTTTTTACCGCTCTTAAATGCTGAGGGATTCTTCCATTTGCTGATGTTATTGTGCTGCCAGTGTACATCAACTTACAGGGGCATCTTAACATATATACAGCGTATTCTATTTTGCAATTGTATTGCCCCTTGATGTACTAAGTGTA
Source organism: Calotriton arnoldi (assembly GCA_963921515.1). Lineage (NCBI taxonomy): Eukaryota > Metazoa > Chordata > Amphibia > Caudata > Salamandridae > Calotriton > Calotriton arnoldi. The sequence continues at coordinate 150,379 of CAWUFW010013857.1, forward strand.
TGATGTAAGGGGAGAGGTATATTGTGTCATGTTTTTCCCATATCTGCACACCTTGCGTTTTCCACACTTATGGAAACCTTTTCTCACCGTTAACCATATGTTTTTCACCTCTTTGCTACTCTCAGGACTGCTAACCACTTAATCCTGTCGCATCGACCTTGCTCTCCTAAAGGTGATTCCTGGCCTCCGTAGGGCTACTTCCCTAAAGATAGGATCATTCCAGTATTTACTCACACTAGTTCTAATGACCGCTTCTTGTGCATTGTATGTAGTAATAAGTCTAAAATGGGGATCAAATTTCTTCTGCTGCTGGCTACTCTTCCTGTTAAACAGGATCTCTGCTCTGGGTTTAGATTTTACTTTGGAGATAGCCTTTTGCAGACACACTTCTGTGTACCCCCTGTTTTTGAACCTTTCTTTTAGGTTATAGAGCGCCTTTCTTTCTTCCAGTTTATTGCTGCAATTACGCCTCACTTTGAGGCATTCCTCATATGGAATGCTTTCTTTTAGATTACGGGGATGGAAGCTTGAGGCATGTAGTAAGGTGTTGCCGGACGTCGGTTTTCTGAACAATTAAGTTTCTAACCAGTCCTCCTCTATATATACAGTCAAATCGAGAAATGTAACCTCAGATTTGCTTATATTACTTGGGAAGTGTAGATTTAGATTGTTCACTTCAATTTTTTCCAAAAACACCTTAACATTCTCCTCTGTGCTCTTCCAGACAATGAACAGGTTGTCTATAAAATGACACCAGTGAATGACATGGTCTTCCCCTTCTGCTAGATATTCCACACAGACTAGCTCCTCCCAACAGCCCATATGTAAATCTGCATAACTGCGGGAGAAGCAGGTCCCCATCATAGTACAGCATTTCTGTTTAAAAACTTCACCATTGAATAGGAAAAAATTCCTTATCAAACACATCTTTATAATGGCAAGCAACATTCTAGTGTGCTGCCAGAGTTTCAGAGGTCTTGTGCCTAAAAAGTGGCTCACAGCCCTCATGCCATCTGCATGGCGAATACTCATATATAACGAGGTGACATCAACAGTGACTAAAACAAAGTCTACCTCCCATGGGAGGTCATACACCCTCTGTAAAAATTCCCCTGTGTCCTGAACATAGGACTGGAGACTTTTGACAAACTCATTTAGAAAATGATCTGCGTATTTAGACACATTCTTCAAGCAGCTACCTATGGCAGATATAATCGGGCGCCCAGGGGGTTCTCTCTGTTTTTTGTGTGTTTTGGTTATCAAGTAGAATACCGGTGTAAGAGGATGCTCTTGCTTTAAAAACTGATGTTCTTTCTTACTGAGAAGAACCTGATCCCTCACTGTTGCAGTTTTACATAGACCTGCGACCATGCAAGTTCCATAACTTCAGTGTCCACCCTGCAATAGCACAAGGCTACATTGAGTTGTTTTCTGACTTGCCTATAACTTTGGCGTCGTTTGACCAAGCTTCATGAAATTTTCCAGAATAAGTGTCAAGATATGTTCTGGTTGTCATGGTAAGTTTGGGGGTGATACGTGCAGTGGGGACTGAAAATTTGGGGCACGAAATAAGGGTGCTTTTGTAATGTTAATTGCTGTAGGAACATTTAGCCACACGTACAGCCCGAACCGCTGAACGGACTTACACCTAATTTGGCAGGGAGGTAGATGTTGGTTCAAGAAAGTACTTTTTGCCTATTTGGTGTAATCTGTTCTGTAGTTTTTGAGAAATTTAAGCTGAAAATTATAGTGATATCTCTGACCGCGGATATTTCGTGGTGGTTTCACGATTCATCGCGAATACACAGGTCAACGGGAATGCTCTGATTGGCTGGATGCAACCTGAACAGAAAGTTGTGGCTGCCATTTTATCTATTTGGTATGGTTGGCGGGGCTGAAAATGAGTGTGAAAGCCCACATAAGGGGTCAGGGTGGAATACTCTGACCCCATGGTTGATAAATGGGGGTGTTAGTGACAGAAGTTATGTGTCCAAAATAGATTTTTTTAATTACATGTGATATATGCAATGACACCACAACAGCCAGCTCGCCCCCCCCATGAACAGTCACAGGGATTTCGCGACTACCGACGTTGCTGTGATTATTGGTGGGAATATAAAAAAAATATATCAGTGAATCATTAATAGGCATTGTTATTGAGATATTGAAAATCTGATAAATGCTTTAATAGAGTTATTTATATAGTGAGTTATGTACTGTGATGGTTAGAATTAATTATGAAGTTTTAATTTTTGGATATGTTGGTGATCATTAAATGTCTGCTTTTGTTTCCGTTTTCATGACATGTCTGGGAAATCACACTTACCGACGTCATCGTAATCTCCGGAGTCACCCCGAAAAATATAAAATAGGTTTTAGAGATGGTTTTTATTGAGACTGTCTAGAAAAACATGACTTTAGAGAATACTGTAAGAAACCTCTCGTGTGTAAAATACTGTAATATGTGTGTATATATGTATTTTAGACTTTATGAAAAAGGTGCAATCGTCGCCGTCAACAGGGACGTTGCGACGTCCCGAATAACCGCGAAAATGGAAAATAGGTCTTAAAGATGGCTTTTAAAGAAACTTAGTAGAAAAATATGAGTTTAAACATGCTTTGAAAGAAGTATGTATATAGTGCAATGTTCAGAATGGATTTTTTTACATATTATTTTTGGATGTGTTGGTGGCCATTGAATGTCTGCTTTTGTTTTCCGTCTTCGCGAAGTGTCGGCAGGAATCGCGACATCATTGCGAAGATCACCAAAAACTGAAAAAAGGATCTTTTTAAAGAAAATTAACAATGTTTCGGATACTAGGGTGGCTCTGACAAGAGCTGTTGCGTTGGTTGTGTGTATGTGGCTGCTACACATAAGACCGGATGCAGAGTTTCAATTTACTGAGAAACACCCTGTTGCCTTCATTTGTAAAGAACACTCCATCATTTCTATAAATTCCATGCATGTCAAAACGCAGATTGTTCTTACAGATACAGCCCATGCAATGGTCTCTGAGGAATGCAGAAACAGGTTTATTAACATGTTTCCTGGGTTTGTCAATCTGTGGACAGAATTGATTTGACCACTTCCATTTCTGTCTTTGGCATATAGTACACCAAGACAGTGTGAGGGAAAAGCGACAACATTTCTGCAAAGGTTTCTTTCATTAGGATTTCCAGCCCTACCACAGTCAATGTGCCTAGGTCATTGCCACCACAGTGCACAATAATGAAGTGAGGAGCTTGGGAATCCACAATGTATTTAACCAAAGCCAGCAACTGATGAAACTTTAACCCTCTCTGGCCAAACCAAGTAATCTGCCCATTTGGCAAACCCAAGTCCCTGTCTACCTCTCTTTTTTGCAGCCTCTTCAGACCAATAGACATAGCTGTGGCCAACAATCCACACTCTAAGCCTTTTACGACATCCCCACAGGTATTGTGATGTTGTCGCGAATATATAAAATGTAAAGAAAAAAACAACGCTTATTAATCCACTGAATAAAATACAAGCTTATAAAAGTGCACCTTATAGAGCCATTTTAGATAGAAAAAACTATTTAAAAACCTTAAAAATCCAATAAAAAAATCAAAGGTTACATGGACATAATAGTTGAGGAAATAGAATTTGAAAAACATTAGAAATTCACTGAAAAAACCAAAGGTTACAGGGACACTATAGTTAGGAATTAGCATATAAAAAACCTTGGAAATTCACTGAAAAAAACAAAGGTTACAGGGATGTTATAGTTAGGCTGGCATTTCACTTACACAAAACCAGAGAATCAGCAGTTATAGTTAGCTGAGCTAACTATAACTCGCGCCCCCGCAATGCACTGCTTATGACCTCACATATTACATCACTCATGACATGGTCAGTGACATCACTGATTACATCTCAAATGACATCACTGATGACATCACTGATGACCTCATCCACAGAATCTCTATGTACCCACTCACAACCCAATTTAACTTTTCATACTTCCACTCCGACTTCTACACTAGCATTCTCAAAACCATTGACACACCCATGCCAGTACTTACACACCCACTCACTGATTTATAGGTGTGCACAAACATCTACTCAGTTACCCATACAGCCACTCATACAACAACTCACTCTCTAATACAGCCACTGATATATCCACTCATAAATCCATACTGCCACTCATTCACAGTTAGTCACTCATAGAGCTACTCACACACCGACTCACTCATCTATAGTCAATTGCACAGCCATTATTCACCTATACAGTTATACACCCACCAACTCACTTATCCATACAGATACCAACACATACTCACTCACCTATACAGTCATTGACACGCCCACACTCACCCATACATCCACTCTCATAAATCACTCACTCACACATACAGACACTTATATACTCCAACACTTCCCTATACTGCCTTTCAAATATGCAGTTACTCACCCATATACCATTGACATATCTAGTCACTCACCGGCACAGTCATATGTATACTCACTTACCCATACAGCCCCTCACAGATGCTCTCACCAACCAATGCAGTCACTGACTCACCCACTCACTCATCCATGCATGCAGGCAGTAACACACACCCTCACCCACCCCACAGACACTCATATGCCCACACAGGTACTTAGTCAACCAATCAGTAACCCATACAGCTACTCATGTACCTACTCACCAGCCCCTAGGGAGGGGGTGCAGCTCCGGTTCAGCCGAAGAGCCAAGTCTTGAGGCTCTTCCTGAAGGTGTGCAGAGTAGGGGAGCATCTGATGTTGACTGGGAGCTCGTTCCAGGATTTGGCCATGATGTAGGAGAAGGCTCTTCCACCTGCTCTGGTTCTGCAGATGCGTGGCGTTTCTGCCAGGGCGAGGTCGGCGGAGCGGAGGTTCCTTTTGGGTACGTGGAAGGAGACTCTTTCGTTGAGGTATTTGGGTCCGATGTTGTGGAGGGATTTGTAGGCGTAGGTGAGTAGCTTGAAGGTTACTCTCTTCTCGACGGGGAGCCAGTGGAGGTCTTGCAGGTGTTGGGTGATGTGCTCATGTCGTGGGATGCTGAGGACGAGTCTGGCCACAGTGTTCTGGATGTTCTGGAGTTTGTGTAGCAGGGATTTGATGATTCCAGCATAGAGGGCGTTTCCGTAGTCCAGTCTGCTTGTTATGAGTGCCTGGGTGATGGTCTTTCTGGCTTCGGGGGGGATCCATTTGAAGGTCTTGCGGAGGCGACAGCATTGATCTGTCGGGTCATGGTGAGGGAGGAGCTGAGTATGATGCTGAGGTTCCGGGCATGGTCCATGGGGGTGGGGGGGTGCTGAGGGCGGCGGGCCACCAGGAATTGTCCCACGCAGAGGGGGAGGGTCCGAGGACTAGGACTTCTGTCTTCTCCGAGTTGAGTTTCAGACAGCTGTTGCTCATCCAATCTGCAACATCTTTCATTCCTTCTTGGAAGCTGAGTCTGGTGGTTTCAGGGTCCTTTGTGAGGGAGAGGATGAGCTGGGTGTCATCGGCGTAGGATACAATGCTGAGTCCATGCTGTCTGACTATGGCGGCGAGGGAGGCCATGTAGATGTTGAAGAGCGTGGGACTGAACGATGATCCTTCTAGTACTCCGCAGTTGATCTCTGTGGGTTCGGTGCGGAAAAGTGGCAGTCTGATCCTTTGGGTTCTGCCGGCGAGGAAGGAGTGGAGCCAGTCGAGGGCGGTTCCCTGTATTCCGGCGTCGTGGAGTCTGGCTGCGAGGGTGCGGTGGGAGAGGGTGTCGAAGGCTGCGGAGAGGTCGAGTAGGATGAGGTCAGCAGTGTGGCCTTGGTTGAGGAGCGTGCGGATGTCGTCTGTGGTGGCAAGGAGGGCAGTCTCGGTGCCGTGGTTGCTGCGGAATCCAGATTGGGAGGGGTCGAGGATGGAGTTCTCTTTGATGAAGATTGTCAGCTGGGCGTTGACGATCTTCTCGGTGGCTTTGGCTGCGAAGGGAAGGAGAGAGATGGGTGGGTAGTTTTTCAGGTCGGTCGGGTCTGCAGACGGTTTCTTGAGGAGGGGCTTGACTTCTGCGCATTTCCAGTCGTCTGGGAAAGTGCCGGAATCAAAGGTGGCATTGATGGTGCATCGTAGCCTGGGTGCTATGGTGGCGGCGGCTCTGTGGAAGATGTGAGGAGGGCAGGGGTCTGTGGGGGCTCCTGAGTGGGTGCTCTTCATGGTCGTCGTCGCTGGAGGGAAGGGTGGTTTCTGGAGTCTGCTTGCTGAAGTTGTCGTAGAGGGTTTGATTTTCAGGTGGAAGTAGGAGCCAAGCTTGTTGCAGAGGTCTTGGGAGGGAGTGACGTCTGTGGCTTTGCTGTGGGGCTTGGTGAATTGCTGGATGATGTTGAAGAGTTCCTTTGAGTTGCTGGAGTTGGTGAGGATTTTGTTCTGGATGAAGGTCTTCTTTGAGGATCTTATGCATTGGTGGTAGTTTGTAATGGTGTTCTTGTAGGTTGTCAGGTCTTCCGTGGTTTTGCTGTTTCTCCATCTTTTTTCGAGACGTCTGCAGGAGCATCTGGATTCTTGGAGTTCGGTGGTGAACCAGATGGCCTTCAGGGGCGTTGTCTGTCAGTGGTGCGAGCTTGTCTGCGCAGTTGGTGTCCAGTGGTGTAGTTCCTTGGCTGCATAGTTGGCGTCGGTGGAGGCGGGGTGGTCGCGGCTGAGGGTGGAGTTGAGGTGCTCCTCTGTGACCTTGCTCCAGTTCCTTCACAGAGGGCGAGGAGTGGGTTTGAGTGAGGTGGCGGTGTTGAAAGAGAGTGTATGCAGTGGGGGTCTGTCCAGAGGGGCTGCATGGTGTGGCTGAAGCGGATGTTGTTCCCACTAGCGAAGATGGGGTCGAGGGTGTGTCCTGCCTTGTGGGTAGGGGTGGTGACAAGCTGTTTCGGTCCAATGTAGGCAAGGTTGTCCAGGAGGGCGGTGGAGTTGGGGTCGCAGAGGTTGTCGAGGAGGACGTTCAGGTCTCCGATAAGTATGTAGTCCATGGAGGCGATGGAGTGGGGTGCGACGAGGTCAGCAATAGTAGTGGCGAATGAAGTGGGGGGTCTTGGGGGTCTGTAGGGTCTGTAGGGTGCTGCAGAGTGGTTCTAGGGCTGGTCTGGATCTGGAAGTGAAAGTGTTCGGTGGTGGCAGAGGAGTCGCTCGTGGTGGAGGTGGAGAGTCAGAGGGAGCTCTAGTGTGTGATGGCGAGTCCTCCTCCTGGGCGTTCCTTCCTCTGGATCTTGTAGCCGTCGGGGATGGCAGTGGCAATGTCAGGGGCAGAGGAGGCGTTGGTCCAGGTTTCCGTGAAGAAAGCGACGTCTGGCGAGAGGGTGTCGAGGAGGTCCCAGATCTCTACGACATGTCTGTGCAGGTAGCGCACGTTGAGGAGGATGCACTTCAGGGCTTCGGTGGTGTTGGCATCCGTTTTGGGGGCGGCGGCCGTGGCAGTGTGAAGGGTAGTAAACGTTCGGCAGCAGGGGCGGCAGGAGAACTGGCCGTGGGTAGTGTTCGGCGTGGACTGCTGGCAGTTGTTGTTCCTTCCGGGGTTCAGAGTGTGGAGGGCAGCTGAGTCATAGCGGTTGGTGTCGGAGATCCAGGGTCCCTGGCACTGGTTGCGGTCGGGTCGCGGATGGGTGCAGACGGGCTTGCCTTTGGCGCACCTTTGGCGCAGCAGTGGCGCGACCGTGCAGCGGCCACAATTAAATAGGAAAAGGGAGGGAAGCACAGCTGGGAGGTGGAAGCAGGAACCGGCAGGGGGGAAGGGCTGTGGGGGCAGCAGCGGCAGGGAAGAAGGACGCGAAAACAGGCACAGAACAAGGGCACAAACAACAGGAAAACTTGCAAACAGAGAAAAACTGAACAAGGACAAAATTACAAAATGAAAGACAGACAAAGACAGAAAGCGGGCACAAACACAAGGACAGACAGACAGCCGCGGACCAGCAGATGAGCCCGACTCTCCCGCTGGACCACCAGGGATGAGGCACAGGCAGGAGCCTGCGGGTGGAGGAGGGCCTCGAACACCTACCAGCAACAGGTGAACTGGGTCAGCGGCAGGCAGCACAACAGCGGAGCTGCTGGGAGAGAGAGCAGGTCTCTGACCAGGAGGCCAGAGGTCTTGCTCGCGCTCCCTCGCAGCGGCCACCATTAAATAGAGAAGGGGGGGGGAAGCACAGCTGGGTGGTGGGAGTGGGAACCGGCAGGGGGAGGGGCCGCAGGGGCAGCAGCAGCGGGGAAGAAGGATGCGAAAACGGGCACAGTACAAGGGCAAAAACAACAGGAAAACTTGCAAACAGAGAAAAACTGAAAAAGGACAAAATTACAAAATGAAAGACAGACAAAGACAAGCAAAGACAGAGAGCGGACACAAACACAAAGACAGGCAGCAGCAGACCAAGGCTCTCCCACTGGACCACCAGGGATGAGGCATGGACAGGAGCCTGCAGGTGGAGGAGGGCCTAGAACACCTACCAGCAACAGGTGAACGGGGTCAACGGCAGGTAGCACAACAGCGGAGCTCCTGGGGGAGAGAGTGGGTCTCTGACCAGGATCTCTATCTATCTATCTATCTATCTATCTATCTATCTATCTATCTATCTATCTATCCATATATATATTTAACATCTACATATCCTAAGGTTTCCATTGCTGGGTGCCAGACACTCCTCACCCTGATCGGTTGCCTGAGAGATTGCAGTGAATATGCAGGTTTTGTAGTTTTTTACCATAAAAGTGAGAATTTCTCCTTAGCCTCCTTTGCTCAGAAACTGTGTGTTGGTTTGGTGTACATATATCTTCATTGCCCTTGGTCCCTTGAGTGTCGGGATGCTTGATGTCCATACTTGTGCCTTGCAGCCCAGGTCTCCTCTGAACAGAAATGGAACCTCTCCCAGAGTGGAATCTTTAAAGCTCTGTAAACATTTGCTCCCACTTTGTGTGGGAAACAACCCCGGTGCTATAAAAAAAACCATGTAAAATCCTTATACTTTTAAGAACTGTACATTCTATCCCTGAGTGCCAGATTTCCTTTGCCCTGCTTGACTGACCAGTATTTCACATTGAATATGCAGTTTCTGTGTTTTATTGCCATGAACTTCCGTAAAGCAAGGATGCGGCCATGCCCTGCACCCAATCCCCTGTGGGTGGCCAACACAGTGTGGGAGTGTGGGATTGTGCTGTGTGGGATTGGCTGGAGAGCTTGTGACCAGGCTCACCACCCAAACCTCCTTGGACAGCATCCAGGGATCCCTCACAAGGTCCAGGGGGTCAGTGTACCCCTACTCTGTCCCCTATACTTTATATTCTTAGAATTCACAGAACATTGGAACTGTCCCTGTGTTCTGTCCAGACAATCAGAGAACACGCTCCTGCAGGACCCAGTGGATCTTCTTGCTCCTATGGGAGCAAAGCAGCCAACAGGAAAAAAGCCCCCTTGGCTGATCAGATCACTCTATTATTTGAAGTTGCGTACTTCGGGACTACTGATATAGTTTCCTGAACCCAACCGTACTAATAGCTGTAAATTTTGAATCTTAATTTCTCAAAAACTGCTAAATGGATTTACACCAAATCACAAACAGCACACTTTCAGGGTAAAGATCTAGCTTTCTGTCAAATGTAGTCTAGTTCTATTCTATGATATTGGCTGCATCGCTGCTCAATTTTCTTATGGGAAATTGCAATGGGGAAAACGTGTTTTGAAACTGTTTTTAATTGATTGTGAACTTAATTCTTTATTATTTATAACATATTTTTATATTGTTATAAATAGTATATATGTTTAGTAGGTATTCATTTTTTCGCTATTGTTCCATACATTGGAGTGGCAATAGTAAATTTGACCCCTCTAAAATCCAACCCTTTCCCTCCTGTTGCTCAGATTGCACTGGGAATAGTAAATATGATCTCTTCAAAGTCCAACACATTTTCTACCATTGCTCTGGTTTGAGTGGCAGTAGTAAATCTGACCCCTCTGAGGTCCAGCACTTTCACTATTGTTGCTCAGGTTCAAGTGAGGGTAGTAAATCTGACCTTTCCACAGGTCAACACTTTCCCTACTGTTTTACTGTGGCTCAGGTTGAAATGGGAATAGCAAAAATGACCTCCAAAAGTCCCACACTTTCCTTACTATTGCTCAGGTTCGAGTATAGTAAATCTGAACCTTCCAAAGTCCCCCCCTTTCCCTTCTCTTGCTCAGGTTGGATTGTGAATAACAAATTTGATCCTTCCAAAGATTAACACTTTCCCTACTGTTGCTCGATCTGGAGTGCGAATAGTGAATTTGAGCCCGCCAAAGTCTAATTATTTTTTTAGCTTAATTTTTTTTATGTGTTTTGTTATCTTTTGACATATTCTGTTTGTATTTTAATTTTAAAGGTTATTTTAGCTTTCATTTGTTATTGTAATTGTTAATTTTCTTAGGGTCATTTAATTTTTTTTAATCTTTATTGTTTATATATTTATGTCATTATAACTTTTAAAATGCCATTTTTAAAATGTTTTCTTAATTATTGTTAGTACTTTTTAGTGCATTATATATGCTAATTTAATCATATTAATTATTTTGATATATGTATGTTATTTTAGTTTTAGTTTTTAAATTATTTATATATTTTCTATTTTGCATTTATGTATTTTTCAAATATCAAATTATTGTTAAAGTTCAAATTGGGGAGAGTATGTAGCCTTATGGCTAGAGCGGTCGACCTCGAAGCTGAGGAACTGGGTTTAAGTCTCGGCAACGAAGCTCAACATCCTGTGATTCTGGGCAAATCACTTAATCTCCTCGTGCCTAACAAAAATGAATGTGTCCATCTGTAACGAAACTGGTGCTCATGTAAAGCACTCTGATACCCGATGTCTCGGGTCTAGTTTGCGCTATATAAAACTCAAAAAAAAAAAGTTAATATAGTTTTCAAACTTAATGTAATGTGAAATATTTAAAATTCCATATGCTTGCCTATTTAATGATTGCATTTAGGCCCACTATGTTATAGTAGTCAATATTTTTGCACTTTCCATAGAATGTATGTAAAATCAATATTTTTGGCAATATTATTAATTTTTATTATTTTTGTTGGTGATATTATGTCATAGAAGAGAAGAAAATATTTACCATGACTTTATCTTGTATGATATTATTCAAAACATCCCTCAATACTTTGACGGTCACGGAGAATCACAGAAATGCAAGTTTCTTGTAGCTCCCTTTTTCCAGCACACCTTTCAGCATTTTTGCGTGCTTGCTTTCTTTATAGTGGATTGCTACCTATGGTCTCTCTGAGAGGCATACGACATTGTCACACCTTACTGCTTCTGGGATTGCAAGCTAGTCATAAGCAGATCAGAGTCTACAGCAATGTGGAGCTTGAAAAATGTAATCTTGTGACTCCTTGACGCACTCCTATAGAGGACAAATTGATTGTGCATACTCATTGCCACATGGTACATAGACTGTTTGTATACCGTGCTATAGATTTCCTTGTTGCGTTATATGAGTGCCTGATTTGATATGTTTTGATAAGATCATCCATGTAGTGGTTGCAGTTTAGGACACCCACATGTTTTCTGAAAGGTATCGCCTGACCACACAGAGTGATTGAGGTGGTTATTTATTAGAGCCTTGCATCACTTTTGCACCATGTAAATTGGTACATGAGTGGTGTAGGGCTCTAAATCAGATTTATGAAGTCTCGCAAAGCCATCCTGCATGACTTTCAGTGGGCAGATAAATCTTGAGTAAGGCGACGCAGAACAAATCGCTTTGTCGCCTTATTCTGCGCTCGGGAGGCATTCCATGGGCGCTGCAGTGGGTGTTTCCATGCAAAACCCATGAATTTTAACGCTGCCACAGATTAACAAAATCATGTAAACCTTGGGAAGTGCCAAATCCTTACGCCTCCTGACGTGAGGCGTAAAAAAGAGAAATAGACTTTATTTCTCCTGGTTTTTCCTCTTTCTATGTGTGCTGCATTCTGCAGCACACATAGAAAGAGGAAAACACCTCTTAGGATTATTTCTGTGTAGAAAGGTGCCCCTTCCTGCTCAAAAACAATCCTGCATGCAATGGAGGCACCCTTGCAATGTCTGAAACGTGGTTTGCCAACGTATCCAAGAATTCTGCACATTTATGATATGGGTCCTTCATATGACCCACCAAAGCAGTCGGATGATCAATTTTCCTGGTGATTAATTCCAGGCTTCTCTTCCACCCTAAAAGTATTGTCTTGACATCCTCCTCTTCAGGTTAATTTTTAGTTCAGGGCCCTTTTGTGCTGATGTTTACCAAAGGTCAGTCTCTGCTGCTGAGCGTCTGTCTTGCCCAGTGCGCCTGCAAAGTAATATGTTTCACCACCAGAAATCATAGCCCGGGCCTTCAGCTCTGATTCAATGTCCTGTTGTTAGAAATGGGATCCCCAGTTGGCAGAGGTATGCACCCTGTTGAAGAAGAGACCGCAATCCTAGTCAGGGTAAGTAAGTTACACATCATAAATTAACCTGTGCTCACCCTCTGGTAGCTTGGCTTAGAACAGTCAGGCTTATCTAAACAGGCAATGTAGAAAGTCCTAGGGCAACACAACACCCAGTAACACAATGAAAACACCACAAAATGACTCAACACCAGTTTAGAAAAATAGATATGATTTTTATAAATAAAACAAGACCAGAATGGCAAAAATCCATTTAGAAGTCGAGATATTAGTTTTTAAAGATTAAATGTAAAAATAGTGCTTAGAAGCAATACGTGCCTATGGGGTTATCTGGTCGTGCTGGACCGGGGCAAAGTCAAGAGTTCAGGCCAACCATGATGGAGCACGGACTGGATACAGGAGCCATGCAAGGCCTGCTAAACAAAGAACCTTAATCCTGGTCGCTAAAGCGAGATGGGGGGTATAGCCGGATTCACCATGTGCAAGAGGATGTTGGCTTTGTGTGTTAATTGGCCATTCACTGGACCCGGGACCTCTACAATGACTGTCTGGAGGAAGATCAGGGGATGGTTGAATGTGTTGTGCAATTCTTAGATGGGAAAGCTGTCATATGATACGGTGTCATTTCCTCCTGCTCCAGGAGTGTAGAGAGAGATTAAAATATCACCCCATACTGACCCTGCCCATCTGTGATCTGCCACCTGATGTTCAAGTTTGATATATATTGTAACACAGAATATGTTCACATCCCCATTATTCTGCCTCTGAAGTCCTGCTTCATGAAGGTTGTTCCTAATATTGGTTACATTTCTTCATAGATATGCATAGACAATAGACACTACATTGACAATGTATCAAGATGGCCACTAGAGCTGGTGCTGCCTAAGGCAAGCTCCTGGGCTTGGGATCTAATTTCCTTAATATACCTGATTATGCCTGCCATCCACCTGCTCAAGTGCATGCATCTGGTTAAAGATTATGCGAGAAACAGAAACAGTGGATTAAACCCTGCTTTACTTACATGCTGATCCTGCGGTCATTCTGGAGAATTGCGTTCTGCCTCACCATGGATGGCTGCTGCTGACCGGAAGACTTTGCTGGTTTGCGGACTTTTTGGCCTCCGTGCTGCTTGCTGACATCGAAACTGATCTGTGGTCTGTTGCAGCGCAGCAATCAGGAGGAAGCTGTACGGCTGTTGCCCTGCTTCACTTTCAGACGTGAAGCCCATGGACTTATTTGGAGAGATCTTTGGTCTTCGGGCGGAGTGCCATTAGTGCTGTCCTTTGTGGGAGATCTGGTGCTCGAAGGGAAGTCGATCCTCTTGCTGCCATCCATTCAGCCCCCGATGGTGATGCCAGCTGCACGGGTCCGTGTCCACCACATGCACGGGCTGTGTGTTCGTGCAGCAGGCTTCTCCCTGTGCATTGTTGGGCCACCCTCTGTCCCTAAGGATCTTGGGTGTGACGGCTGAGCACGTTGCTCTCATCTGCTTGTGTGCCAGGTTCAGCTGAGGATGTAGACTCATCACCAGCGCTCCGGGTGGGGGCTCTACTAGTGAGCTCTGCATGCTCTCCTGTCGGCCCTCCGCTGATCTCGATGCTGAACTTACGGCATAGAGCAGGCATAGAGCAGGGAGCGATCTGGTGGGATTCATCTCCAGATGAGCTGGTGCTGTTGATGAGGGCAGTTGGGGGTTGCTCACATGATGTGTCTCCCGGGCGGCGTGAGAGAGCACTGAGTGCTATCGAGGAGATCCCCTCAGGGGTCCAGTCTCAACTGGTGGCCGGTTCTCCAACTAGAGGGTGTGGCATCTAACTGTGCTTTGCCAGATTGCTGCACTCGTTCTCTGACCTTTTCCCTCCCTCGCTTTGGTGTCTGACTTCATGGTGGGGGCACTGTGAATCTAGCTACCCTCCATCTTGTTGATGCTTCTCCCCTTCCACAGACGAGGGCACCTCGGCAAAATGGAGTCTTCCTTCCTGCCAATGAAATTAAAGTAGGACTGCTTCTCTGCCATCCAGATCTTTATGGATAAAGGGGCAGCCATCTTGTAACGACTAAGGAGTGCACCTCGACCATCCCATTTCTATTCTGGCGGACTCCAGGCTCACTTTTGACTTTAATAGAATTTCGGTGTGGCCATATTAGCAGGGGCTTGGTTGCCGCATTTGGTCTTGGCTGTCTCTGTTCTCTATAATGACCCTACTTCTGTCCCTCCCTCTCTGGCCAAAAGAAGTTTCCACCTGGTCACTTTACAGCCACTGATAGTGATTAATATGATGTGGTTTCTTTTTCGCTAAGATCTGTGTCTCTGCAACAAGGTACAATCCAACAGCAGGTGATCGCACTCCTATCTTGTTAATTTGGGTTTGAAGACATCTACGCTTCCCTACATCTGCGCCTACTCTGAGCTCCTCTGTCTCTCTCAATTATGGATATCACCTCACAGAGGTCACTTGATGCCAAGTCGGAGCCATTGGACCTCAATGCTGGTTAATCTGGGCTCGAGTACAACTACGCTTCCCTACATCTTCGCCTGCTCTGAGCTCCTCTTTCTCTCTCAATCATGGATACCACCTCACAGAGGTCACTTGATGCCAAGCTGGAGCCATTTTGCCTCAATGCTTTTACAATTAAATACCTGACTAACCTATCGAAAAATGCATCTAAACGCTTCAAACACAGAATTCTTAAATCTTATCCAGAAACTTTAATCTCTGATCCCTACTTCTGCTTTAAAAAGGGTTCTATAATTAGTGATCTCATCTACTACTCAAAGATAAGAGCTAAATGGAGGATAGCATTCCAATCGCTACTCATGATCACTTCCTCCCAAAAATTTGTATAACACGGTCTAAGGCTCTTGGTAGTCCCCTCACCCACTTTCAAATCTGATGCTACCATCACCATATATAACAATTGAATAATCCTCATCCAAGCTGCTGACCGTCATTTAGGTACTTTTGAGGAAACTTTTCACAACATCAAGAAGTCCATAACTAACAGTGATCTTGATACTGCAAATAGGTGGCTTAGCCCCTCATCCCTCTCACAGCTCCCCCAAGTGATCTCGTTACATAGCCCTCCTACCTTTTCACTCCACCCCGCTGCCCCCTCAACACCTTCTCTTCTAGCAGCTCATACTTTCCCATCTCCGCTCCTCTGCCAGCGGGATCCGATTCTCACATGATTATCAGTGATCTTACCCAGCACACTACCCACCCCCCTAATCTTGGCAGTAATATCAATGGCTCTCCCTCTCCCTCTGCCACTACACATACACCCACATCCTGCACTAGCCCCTGCCCACTCTCTACTAATATGTCCTCCACACGTCTCATGGCTCACAAGGTGACCACCCTGAAGTCTGAACCTATTTTCACTTACTACATCAGTACTCGTATGACCCTAGCATCTCTAAGTAATCAGCTTAGGAGTCTTCACATGCTCCCTGACAAGCCTAGTTATCTTTCCAACTCAACCTCCCCGTCTCCTAATATCCCAGGCCATCATCACCAAACTCTGCTATCAGATCTCCCTCCCCACATACAGGCTCCCGGATACACTCCTTGTCATCTGCTCATCACCTCTTCCCTGCTTCTTGCCAAGCTGATATCTCTCAGGATCTTCAACTACTTAAGGCTGACCTACAAAAGCTTACTATCATCACCTCAGAATTGGCTAATGACTTTTTGGCACACAGGTCATTAGGGAAGAACAGACATTATCAAGTACCAGCTACTAACTACTATACTAAGCTGTCATCTCCCCTTTCAGGGAAGGGATTATCTCCCTACGCGGCGTCTCACCCCCAAAGGTGGAGAACCACTCTTTGCTCGAATGCTGCCTCCAGACCTTGTAGATTTAAGATCTCCTAAACAGATAGTGGAATTCACTCCCTCCTTCCTACATACAATTCCACTCATACAGTCAAATGGGATAAACAGGACCATATTCAGTCTATTCCCCCAAACCCTCACAGAAGACCCAGACACAATCCTAATACTATAAACACCACCAACCTCAAACAAGTTCTCATCACACAGTCTACCTCATCTGACTCAACTCCCCACTTGACATGCATGCTTATCAATCACAGATCTGCTGTGAAACACACAGCGGACATCGCTGATCTTATCTTGGCGCAGGACATTGACCTAATATTTACAGAAACCTGGCTAAAGGAGTCTTCTGGTCTGGTCCTTGACATCCTAGTCCTTCCTAGCTATAACATGATCAGACTTGACAGATTGGTCAAACCTTGCGGAGGGATCACCTGTATATAACTGAATAGTCTTACTGTGAAACAGTCACACACGGCTACTCTCGCCTCTTGCAAATACATGTGCATTGACATCACAAGCAACCACAGGCCTCTATGCACCTTGCACACATTCTACCATCCGCCAGGTAATAACTTCCCTCATGTGGAACAAATTATGGAAACCATCTCCTCCAATGTGGATCATCACTGTCCCCGAATCTTCATTCTGAGACTTCAATCTTCACTGGAATGACGTTAATGACCCTGCAGTGAATAGCCTCAAAACTTTCCTAGCTGACCTTAAAATGATTCAAATCTGTGACAGCCCCACTCACATCTTGGGCTCGATCCTCGACATAATCATCACTAAACCCAACTTCCTTCAACCTGACTCGATTGTCCCTTGTGACCGGACTGATCATCACTACATCTCCTTCCGCATCATGGAACCTTGGACTAAGCTAAAATCTCAACTTAAGAAACCTAGGCATTGGAAACGATCCATCCAAAATGCAAACCTGAACGAAATGATATCCCTTAGCAACATGACCTTGCCTCCACCTTCTCATATGTCTGAGGTCCAGGACCTCACTGAGCATTACAACAACTCCATAGTGAACATTCTTGATGCTATTGCCCCCTTTCAACAAAAAAGAAGGTCCACCAAAGACTCCAAACCTTGGTTCAACAATAATTTAAATACAGATTGACGCAATCTGAGACTAGCCGAACCATCATGGAGAGGCTCGCCGTCTCTTGAACACCTTAGGCCCCTGGAATCTAGGAGGAGCTACAATAAACATATTAGAAGTGCGAAAGCGAACTTCTTCAGAAGCCAACTAGATAAAGCCAGAAACAGGCCAAAAAAGTTTTTTGAATTAATTAAACTCCAATCCAACAATCTTCCCATTCTTTTGCCAACGGCTTCCGTTATACAGCCAAATTGTGATGATTTTGCTGACTTCTTCCTCAAAAAGATGGATACGATTGAAACTGATCTCCCCCGACATCGATGAACCAACTGACAGACCCATCCCCTATCTACCCCTCATCCCCCCTCAGCCACCCCCTTTTTCCAGGGTTCACACCCAAAAACAGTGCCTCCTGGAATCAATTCACACTCTTAGAGGAAATCTCTATGCTTAACATACTTACTACACTTAAACCCTCAAACCACTTCAGTGACCCGTTAACCCCCAGTTTCTTCAATGAAATGAAGAGGTCCCTAGTTCCAATCTGGACCAAGATAGTAAATGCCTCCCTACAGCAAGGTGTGGTTCCTGATTGTCTAAAGTCTGGGCAGGTTACACCCATTCTTAAAAATCCTACTGAGGAGCAAGACGACCTTAACAACTTCCGTCCAATCACTAACATTCCTACTCTATCGCAGCTGCTAAAGAAATGTGTCCATGTCCAACTATGTAGCCACATTGATCAATTCCAGCTTCTAGATCAATTCCAATTGGGCTTTTGTCAGGGTCATAGCACTGAAATGGCCATTACCCACATATTGGATGATGTTCTAAAAATGCTGGATCGGAACAAAGCTTGTCTTCTAATCCTCCTTGACCTCTCTTCGGCTTTTGATGCGGTCAAACATGACAACCTCCTGGACCTACTGGAATGCAGGATGGGTGTTTCAGGATCAGTGTTAAACTGGTTTGCCTCGTTTCTTCACAACAGATCGCGAAGAATTAAAGTCAATCCCTCCCTCTCCAACTCTACTACGATCACTCTGGGGATCCCGCAAGGTTCCTCACTCACACCCACACTCTTCAACCTGTTCATGGAGCCCTTAATGCAAATGCTCAAATCATCCAATATACTCTATTACATGTACGCTGATAATACCCAATTGTACCTGAAAATCTCCTCTCCCGAAGATATTAATTCACTCAATTCAACCCTACTCAAAAAACAACACTGGCTGAATTCCAACCATCTCAAGGTAAACTCCATCAAAACGGAATTCCTCCTTATCTCTTCTCCTAAACAGGCACCCATTATCGTTGAATACATGAAACAGCTAACGGCTCTCAACTGTATTCCACACGTCATTGACTCTACCGAATCTCTTGGAATAATACTTGATAAGGCCCTGAACATGCAGGAGAACATCAGCGCTGCCACCAAAGGAGCGAACTTCCAAATGAGCATACTAAGAAATATAAAACCCTTCCTTCCTCTGGAAGACTTCAAGTCTGCTGTTCAAGTGCTTGTCATCTCCAGAATGGAGTATGGGAGTGCAACTCTCTGTGGTCTTCCGAGCTACAAGTTGGCCCCACTTAGGGCCTCTTTGAATTCAGCGGCTAGGCTCATCACAGGATCCAAAAGGAATAACCACATCACTCCTGATTTGAAAGCTCTAAACTGGCTTCCATTTAGGCTAGGACTCATCTTAAAATTGCTTGCATGACCCACAAAACGCTTCACATTAACACTCCTCTGTACCTCGCCCAGAAACTGGAACTCTCGGGTGGTTGCAGATCTTTGAGGATTTCTAGCACTTTGCTGCTGAAACCACAAACATTTTATAGAAAGAAAGCCAATAACCGAGCCTTCTCTGGTATTGCCCCAAGAATCTGGAACACCTTGCCTCTGGAAACAAGACTGAATCCCTCAACATCCTCTTTCAAAAAAGAAGTGAAAGCACTACTTATGCATACTCTCTGAACTTGTAATGTACCTACTCTATCCTAAGGACATGCTCTGATGCTCCCTCCTCACACGTATTCTCATGTATAGTGTTTATGTGGTGTTCTGATATTTCGGTACTCTTGTTTACTCGTTTATTCTGCACTTTCAGGTTGTTGTTTGAACCTACTTGTCTCCCTCTCTATTATCTTTGTTCTTCTGTAAAGCGCTCTGATACCTGCGTGGGTCATGTTTGCGCTATATAAAACTTTATAAATAAAATAAATAAATGCAGGGAGTTTACACTGTCCTGTTTTATCCAACAATGCGTGTTCTTCTTCCAAGGTGGTCAGCTGCCAGTTTATGGAGAGCATCAGTGATGTGCTATCCACCGCTGCATGATGATGTCCCCAGCACAAAGCTAAGTGAGAACCTTCTCTTAGATCTCTATGGCCACTACAGGAGGGGTGGGAGCAGTTGTGTGGTATGATGGTCATAGTAGAGCACTTGGTTGGCTTGCAGTGGGTGTCGATGGTGGGCAAATGAGGGTCTCTTACCCAGATCAGGGCCAAACAACTCAAATTGCTGGTTCAGGTGGGGTTCAAGTATGCACACCACCTTATTCTGAGTCTCAAAGGGCAGTTAAAAATGTAAAGGGGAGATTATTTTGCTGCATGGTCTTTTTACAACCTCAAGCAGTTGTGCTGACAAATGGCTGATTTTCCCTTTGTGGATTAGGTCTTCCTGATGACTGAAAATGCAGGGTATCCTATCTTCTGCAATGTTACCAGAGGTATTTGTGTGGGAAACAAATCTGTTGCCAGTGCATTTTTTAACTAGATTTGCAATGTCAAATCATTTACAAACATTGTTTCCACCTGATTTCCTCATTACAGTGCCACCCAGATTGAGCCCAATCAATATAAAATCTACAGGATGACTAATGTTTAGGGAAAGTACCATTACTATTCTACAGCTTCTATTTGAGGTCATTCTAACTCTTTTGAGATCATCTGCTTCCTGAGGGTATATGGATTCCATGTTGACCTTCTCCATTATTGCTCTCTGTATCTTCATCCTATTCTTTGGGTTGTCTTCATCATGAGGTTGTCAAGCAGTATTGCTCCCTCCTTGAATACCTCCTTCACTAGAGCAGTCAATGCCTCACCTTAAAATGTAATTTTTGGTCTGGCATTGGACAAGATCTTTTGATTTTACTAAAATAATATATTTTAAATTTTCATAGAAGGCCTTTCAGCCAGCCCTCTTCATCCGTTGGTCTGTTGTTGTGTCATTCTCATTTGTCTTCCACACCAACTAAAGCATACAGCATGGAGCAATGGGTCAGCCCTCTCCAATTATTGGCTAACTTCACTGTGAGTGAGACCGTCTGCTCTTTCACAAGGAGCATAGTCACAAAGAAAATAGGGGGCATATTATCAATAAACATATCGCCGCTTTTCCGGCACATAGCGCCGGAAAAGCGGCGATTTCAGTAAATCACTATTTACAAGGACTCGCTAACGCGAGTTTCCTTGAGTTAACTGCTTTTTTTTCCCCACTTTGCATGTCAGCGATGAACATTGCTAATGACATGCAAAGTGGGCGTTCCTGCCCACAACTCCATGTAAATACTCGCGTCCACGGTTTCGCCATATTTACAACCCTGCAGCAGATCCGCGAAGCGATATAAAAAACCACGCTAACCGCGGTTATCGCTGTAATTTAACGTCTCCTTTCAAATCGACTTAGCTATACTGATAATGGGAGGTGGATTACCTGGTTAGGTCCACACTCCCCTATCAGCAAGCATTTCAGTAGCTCTGTGAAATCTTTGCCGAATTTCACACGCTAATGCCGATTCTCGCCGTGTATCGCTGGAAATTACATCGCCTGTGCGCTAAGCGTTGCTAATATGCCGCTGACACGGCGATGTCAACCAGCGATACACGGCGATATTGAAAAACGCGCTAAGCTAGTTTAGCGATAATTATCGCTACTTGTTGTTGATATGCCCCTAGGTCTCTTAAGTGCCATGAACTGCTATTGATTATTTTGCTGCATGGTCTTTTTACAACCTCAAGCAGTTGTGCTGACAAATGGCTGGTTTTCCCTTTTTGGATTAGGTCTTCCTGATGACTGAAAATTCAGGGTATCCCATCTTCTGAAATGTTACCAGAGGTATTTGTGTGGGAAACAAATCTGTTGCCAGTGCATTTTTTAACTAGATTTGCAATGTCAAATCATTTACAAACATTGTTTCCACCTGATTTCCTCATTACAGTGCCACCCAGATTGAGCCCAATCAATATAAAATCTACAGGATGACTAATGTTTAGGGAAAGTACCATTACTATTCTACAGCTTCTATTTGAGGTCATTCTAACTCTTTTGAGATCATCTGCTTCCTGAGGGTATATGGATTCCATGTTGACCTTCTCCATTATTGCTCTCTGTATCTTTATCCTATTCTTTGGGTTGTCTTCATCATGAGGTTGTCAAGCAGTATTGCTCCCTCCTTGAATACCTCCTTCACTAGAGCAGTCAATGCCTCGCCTTAAAATGTAATTTTTTGGTCTGGCATTGGACAAGATCTTTTGATTTTACTAAAATAATATATTTTAAATTTTCATAGAAGGCCTTTCAGCCAGCCCTCTTCATCCGTTGGTCTGTTGTTGTGTCATTCTCATTTGTCTTCCTCACCAACTAAAGCATACAGCATGGAGCAATGGGTCAGCCCTCTCCAATTATTGGCTAACTTCACTGTGAGTGAGACCGTCTGCTCTTTCACAAGGAGCATAGTCACAAAGAAAATAGGGGGCATATTATCAACAAACATATTGCCGCTTTTCCGGCACATAGCGCCGGAAAAGCGGCGATTTCAGTAAATCACTATTTACAAGGACTCGCTAACGCGAGTTTCCTTGAGTTAACTGCTTTTTTTTCCCCACTTTGCATGTCAGCGATGAACATTGCTAATGACATGCCAAGTGGGCGTTCCTGCCCACAACTCCATGTAAATACTCGCGTCCACGGTTTCGCCATATTTACAACCCTGCAGCAGATCCGCGAAGCGATATAAAAAACCGCGCTAACCACGGTTATCGCTGTAATTTAACGTCTCCTTTCAAATCGACTTAGCTATACTGATAATGGGAGGTGGATTGCCTGGTTAGGTCCACACTCCCCTATCAGCAAGCATTTCAGTAGCGCTGTGAAATCTTCGCCGAATTTCACACGCTAATGCCGATTCTCGCCGGAAATTACATCGCCTGTGCGCTAAGCGTTGCTAATATGCCGCTGACACGGCAATGTCAACCAGCGATAGACGGCGATATTGAAAAACGCGCTAAGCTAGTTTAGCGATAATTATCGCTACTTGTTGTTGATATGCCCCTAGGTCTCTTAAGTGCCAAGAACTGCTATTGTTTAGTTTATTTTTTAAAATACATTTTTTTTTGCTTTTAATCAATGTGTTCTGTCTTCATTCTGGCAGCAACTTCCCCAATAATAACGTTTTACATAAAAACATGTTGAAAATAGTATTGACATAGCCGAAAGGCTTGCAGCCATCACCAGACATTTTAGCGTTCCCAACAGGGCTGCAATAGCCGTACCGTGCCCCGGGAGGAAGGGTGGGGGCCGGTTTTCAAGCAGTGGTGGCCGGTTTTGTGAACGGGGACGGTTTTGCAGCAGTGCAGCAATATCGGCCCCAGTAACAAAAGCAGTAAGCAAGCATTCTAGCCTCCTGGGCCAAGCAGGGTCTGGTCCGAGAAAATTGGCAGTGCTGCTTTGGGTTCCCAGTTCGGCCCTGTTTGCCAATGTTTATTTGGGTATGTTGGGAGTTCTGTCATTCAAATGAATGCCCGGGTCCTTGGACTGGGAGCATGACATAGGATGGTGATCTCATTTTTGGCGAGCGCTGCACACACACACCCACTAGCCTCAAGTTTGACACTGCTGTGGAAAACAGCAGGATGTCAAAAAAGAATTACTTACCGTCCCTGGGTCACTTGCCAGTGCTTTGGACCTCTCCCACCATTGGTGCTTCTGCACACTACTTTACTTCATTGCCTCAGAGTCAAAAACTGATTTTGTTGTTTTCACGCATGCGCAGTAATTGCTTAGGCACTACTTCCTATTGATTTTGCCAGAAGCAATAAAAACCCATGTGTGAAAAGCAAACATGGTAAAACTGCAGAAAATGATCACATGAAAAAATAGTTTTGCAGCCCCCCGTCATGTTTGTCATCCGATGTTACCGTGCATTAGCGATATTTGTGTTCTTGATTGGCTTTCCCATGATAGCTTCAATGAGACTGTTGACCTCGCGCTGTAGTAATACCTGTGTTGCGTAATATCCGGTATCCCCTCGGGATCACGCCACCAGCACTTAGAAGGCAGGGTTATTCAGGCAAACGGAGCTTCTGATTAAACAGCAACAGCGCACGAAACAAATAAACTCTTTACTGAACACTCTAAATACGAAGTGAACTAAATTTCAGGATCACTGAGTTTGAAATGAATAAGTTGAAAACCTTTTATTTGACTTGCTGAGATGGCAATGGCCATAGCTCATTTTCAAAACCCGTATTGGTTGATTAAAATAAAAGAACATGTAGTTCCAGTACTTTAATGGGCAGCATTTTTCATTACACGACACAGTATTTTGCTTTAGGCTTCTTTACAGACTTCCTGGTGATATGTTACATAATCTGTATGCTGTGTCTCCAAATTGATTGGCTAAAAGGCCCTTTTTGTTACATTATATTAGTAAATCAACTTCAGCACTTCAATTGAACAATTATTTCCACTAGATTATATACAATTCCAATTCCTTTCCTGTCAGCATTTTAGCTCTCTGGCTGGCTTAAATCTGTTACGGTAGAATCTGAAGGAGAAAGTGTTTGTCTCATTTAACATCTGTGTTTTTAGGTCTTTATTGCAGTATTAAATTAATATGTGTCTTTGACTAGTGTTGAAACCCTATGCTGTAGAGTAGAGATGTTATATAAACACTTCTTTTATAACAATTGAGATCTCATCATACAACACAATGCTATCTATTTGTCCAATACATAAATAAATAATT
The DNA here is from genome assembly GCA_963921515.1 of Calotriton arnoldi. Classification (NCBI taxonomy): domain Eukaryota; kingdom Metazoa; phylum Chordata; class Amphibia; order Caudata; family Salamandridae; genus Calotriton; species Calotriton arnoldi. The sequence continues at coordinate 174,786 of CAWUFW010013857.1, forward strand.
ATGATTCCTTATAGAAGGGAAAATAATGTTAGTTATAAAAAATGAGATTGCCCTAAAACATTTATTTAAAAAAAGGGCATCATTGTAATAAATCGAAGTAAAAAAACGTAAATTCACTAGAGTTGTTGTGCAGTGCAACCTTGGCTCCATCAAAGCAGTGCTAATGACCTCACATTTGATGTCTCAGATGACATAACAAATGATGTCACGAATGTCACTACAGGTAACATTACATTTTCAGGATATTATTATTCTTATTACGATCAGCATTACTAACATTACAATAACATTACATCAGAGCCTATGAAAAGAGAGACTGTTCACAAGCCCTTGGATGAGTGTAAAAGTTTGCCAAACTCAGTGCTAATTTTGTGATTCACTAGCATGCTCTGGTCAGGGAATGGGCGTGATGCAAAAATCCCACCGTATTTTTCACACACATGCTTTGACTGCAGTGGAAAAGAGGAATGATTTGATATTACAATATTGCAATAACTTAACCAGACATATTGCTCTACCTTCATTGCCAGATACTGCAGGCCCTTCCTGATCCCTCAGCAACTACAGGACAAATCTTGCTCCTAGAATCTTCAGCGTCAGTGGAAGGGCCCGTGCCAGGAACTGTTAACTGAAGTAAAGTGTGCCGGTCTGAGTTCATGAGTGCGGGCTCCCACACTAAGAAAGAAGCTCCTCTAGAGCAGCAGCAGTGTATCATCGGCTCTAAGCAAGGGCTACCTGCGCCTTTTACTGTAACCACAGGCTGTAATGTAAGGTCAAGGAAGCCTACTTGTTTGAAACCAACGGTCAAGTGAGACCGTAAGAAAGTGTACGTAGAGCAATAATGACCTCTCCGTGCATAATGGCTGAGACCTCTGGAAGAACAATAAGGAAGTGGCCCTGGTTACCGGATGTGTTGTGCACCTTCTCCCAGCTACAATAGTGACTGTGTTGCTCATCGTTTTGAAGGAACACATCAAAATTTCAGAGATTGATGGAAAGAAATAGATATCTCTACTTCTGTGGTTACAGCAAAGGGATGGACATACTCAGTTAAACCATATATATATATATATATATATATATATATATATATATATATATATATATATATTCACTGAAAAAACCGTAGGTTTCAGGCACGTTATAGTTACAAATTAGCATTTTAAAAACCTTTGAAATTCACTGAAAAACCATAGGTTTCAGACACGTTATAGTTAGAAATTAGCATTTAAAAACCTTTGAAATTCACTGAAAAAACCATAGGTTTTAGGGACAGTTATAGTTAGTTGGACATTGCACTCGTACAAAACCCGTGAAATTCCCCGTTATAGTTAGTTCAGCTAACTATAACTCGCGCCCCGCAATGCACTGCTGATGACGTCACATATTACATCACTCATGATATGGTCAGTGACATCACTGATGACATCACTGATGACATCTCAAATGACATCACTGATGACATCATCCAGTGACTGTGTGTTTCTGTAAAGTTTAAATATGTTTAATATATATAGGGAAAGGCGTATTGAAGAATGAGTGGGTGTATAAGTGTCTGAATGGATGATTTAGTACGTGCGTGACTGACTCTACAAGTGAGTGATTAAACGTATCTTACTGAATGCATGGGTTAGTGACTAAACTGTGTGAATGTCTGTATCCGTCTGTTGGTGTGTAAGTGGATGCATGGATTTGCGAATAGCTACATGAGTGTCTATATGGGTTATTGATTGGTTCTATGAGTATCTGTATGGGTGCCTGAGTGTTTGTGTGGATGGGGTGTGTGCGACTGTGCATAGATGTGTGAGTGGGTGATTCACTGGGTGGATGGTTTCAAGAGTGCATCTGTGATAGACTGTATGGGTGGGTAAGTGTGTGTAAGAGTGTGTTAGTGACTGAATGTATGTCCCAATGGTACATGTGTGAGTAACTACATATGTGAAAGGCAGTATATATGTGTATTGGAGTATATAAATAGCTATAAGCGAGAGTGAGTGATTGTGATAGTGGCTGTATGGATGAGTGTGTGCTTGTATCAGTGATTGTATAAGAGCGTAACAATGTGCTAGTATTTGTATGATTAAGTGAGCTGGTGTGTGTATAACTGTATAGGTGAGTAAATGGCAGTGTGTTTAATTATTTGCATGACTGACTAGGTGTGTGAGTACCTCTATGGATGAGTGGCGGTGTTTGAGTGTCTATATAGGAGTAAGAGTGCATATGATAGTCCTGTACTGAGTGACCATAAGTATGAGTGACTGTACGGGTGAGTGAGTGGATGTGTGTGTGTAGACCTAAGAATCAGTGAGTGGGTATGTAGTTATTGGTGTTGGAGTGTCTATGGTTTTGCGAATGGCACTCTGTAATTTAGATTGGGTGTATCAAAGGTTATATTAGGGTGTGAGGAGCTGCATCAGATTATCACGTGGATGATGTCATCAGTGATGTCATTTGAGATGTCGTCAGTGATGTCATTTGAGATGTCATCAGTGATGTCATCAGTGATGTCACTGACCATGTCATGAGTGATGTAATATGTGACGTCATCAGCAGTGCATTGCGGGGCGCGAGTTATAGTTAGCTGAACTAACTATAACGGGGGAATTTCACGGGTTTTGTACGAGTGCAATGTCCAACTAACTATAACTGTCCCTAAAACCTATGGTTTTTTCAGTGAATTTCAAAGGTTTTTTAAATGCTAATTTCTAACTATAACGTGTCTGAAACCTATGGTTTTTCAGTGAATTTCAAAGGTTTTTAAAATGCTAATTTGTAACTATAACGTGCCTGAAACCTACGGTTTTTTCAGTGAATTTCAAAGGTTTTTTAAATGACAATTTTTAAATGTATTAATTTTTATATTAATTTTTTCATACTGATTTACTACATTTTTAGAAACAATTTCTTTTACATATTTTATTTTTAAATTACATTGTAATTACATTATACATTACATTACAAAAAATACTTTCTCAGAATGAATTACTTTAGTTTAAATACTTTACACATAGGCAATAGACTTTTAAGTACAGTAGTTACAGTTGTTGCAATGGGCAACACATTTTCAAACACAATGCAACATTCAGCTCAATGTGAATTTCTAGTTAAATGCAATTAGTTACTTTATGGATTACTTTTCTAACCACAGGACTGGATCCTAGATTCAGTCCTGGTACATCTCCTGTAAACAGTTGAGTAAAAGCGTTTTGGTTACAGTCGTGATTTTTAAGGAATATTATTGTATTTTAAAAGTTGACACTTAGAAACTTTTTCTCATAGAATCACCAATGTTATCCTATGGAAGGAAATTCACTTAGCAGGTAAAAACTGTTATCGTTACTTTTTCTTACTCCGTGTTGGATCCTGGATCCAGCACTGGTGCATCTCCTGTAAACAGTTGAAAGAATGCGTTTAAGTCATACAGGCGATTTTTAAGGAATATTTGTAGTTTGTGAAAATCGACACTTTGAAACTTTTCTGCTGAAAACCAGACAATGGATTCCTATGGAAGAAAATATAAGTTACTGGTAAGTACGGTTAAAATTACTTTTCAGGACCAGTACTGGGCTGAAAGATACAGCACTGAGGTCTCTCCTTATAACAGGTGAGTAAATCGGAATTCGTATTTCGGCTGATTTTAGAGGAATATTTGTATGTTTCAAAAATCAACACTTAGAAGAATTTCCAAGTGAAACCAGTCAATGTTAGCCTATGGAAGGAAATTCAAGTTACCGGTAAGTACGGTTAAAATTACTTTTCAGGACCAGTACTGGGCTGAAAGATACAGCACTGAGGTCTCTCCTGATAACAGGTGAGTAAATCGGAATTCGTATTTCGGCTGATTTTCGAGGAATATTTTAAAGTTCCAAAACTCCACACTTAGAAGAATTTCCAAGTGAAACCAGTCAATGTTAGCCTATGGAAGGAAATTCAAGTTACTGGTAAGTACGGTTAAAATTATTTTTCAGGACCAGTACTGGGCTGAAAGATGCAGCACTGAGGTCTCTCCTGATAACAGGTGAGTAAATCAGAATTCGGATTTCGGCTGATTTTAGAGGAATATTTGTATGTTTCAAAAATCAACACTTAGAAACTTTTTCAGCAAAAAGCAGGCAATGATATCCTATGGAAGGAAATTCAAGTTACTGGTAAGTACGGTTAAAATTACTTTTGAGGATCAGTACTGGGCTGAAAGATGCAGCACTGAGGTCTCTCCTGATAACAGGTGAGTAAATCGGAATTCGTATTTCGGCTGATTTTAGAGGAATATTTTAAAGTTCCAAAACTCCACACTTAGAAGAATTTCCAAGTGAAACCAGTCAATGTTAGCCTATGTAAGGAAATTCAAGTTACTGGTAAGTACGGTTAAAATTACTTTTCAGGACCAGTACTGGGCTGAAAGATGCAGCACTGAGGTCTCTCCTGATAAGAGGTGAGTAAATCAGAATTCGGATTTCGGCTGATTTTAGAGGAATATTTGTATGTTTCAAAAATCAACACTTAGAAACTTTTCAGCAAAAAGCAGGCAATGATATCCTATGGAAGGAAATTCAAGTTACTGGTAAGTACGGTTAAAATTACTTTTGAGGATCAGTACTGGGCTGAAAGATGCAGCACTGAGGTCTCTCCTGATAACAGGTGAGTAAATCGGAATCCGTATTTAGGCTGATTTTAGAGGAATATTTTAAAGTTCCAAAACTCCACACTTAGAAGAATTTCCAAGTGAAACCAGTCAATGTTAGCCTATGAAGGAAATTCAAGTTACCGGTAAGTACGGTTAAAATTACTTTTCAGGACCAGTACTGGGCTGAAAGATACAGCACTGAGGTCTTTCCTTATAACAGGTGAGTAAATCGGAATTCGTATTTCGGCTGATTTTAGAGGAATATTTGTATGTTTCAAAAATCAACACTTAGAAACTTTTCAGCAAAAAGCAGGCAATGATATCCTATGGAAGGAAATTCAAGTTACTGGTAAGTACGGTTAAAATTACTTTTGAGGATCAGTACTGGGCTGAAAGATGCAGCACTGAGGTCTCTCCTGATAACAGGTGAGTAAATCGGAATTCGTATTTCGGCTGATTTTAGAGGAATATTTTAAAGTTCCAAAACTCCACACTTAGAAGAATTTCCAAGTGAAACCAGTCAATGTTAGCCTATGAAGGAAATTCAAGTTACCGGTAAGTATGGTTAAAATTACTTTTCAGGACCAGTACTGGGCTGAAAGATACAGCACTGAGGTCTTTCCTTATAACAGGTGAGTAAATCGGAATTCGTATTTCGGCTGATTTTAGAGGAATATTTGTATGTTTCAAAAATCAACACTTAGAAACTTTTTCAGCAAAAAGCAGGCAATGATATCCTATGGAAGGAAATTCAAGTTACTGGTAAGTACGGTTAAAATTACTTTTGAGGATCAGTACTGGGCTGAAAGATGCAGCACTGAGGTCTCTCCTGATAACAGGTGAGTAAATCGGAATTCGTATTTCGGCTGATTTTAGAGGAATATTTTAAAGTTCCAAAACTCCACACTTAGAAGAATTTCCAAGTGAAACCAGTCAATGTTAGCCTATGAAGGAAATTCAAGTTACCGGTAAGTACGGTTAAAATTACTTTTGAGGATCAGTACTGGGCTGAAAGATGCAGCACTGAGGTCTCTCCTGAAAACAGGTGAGTAAATCGGAATTCGTATTTCGGCTGATTTTAGAGGAATATTTTAAAGTTCCAAAACTCCACACTTAGAAGAATTTCCAAGTGAAACCAGTCAATGTTAGCCTATGGAAGGAAATTCAAGTTACTGGTAAGTACGGTTAAAATTACTTTTCAGGATTAGTACTGGGCTGAAAGATGCAGCACTGAGGTCTCTCCTGATAACAGGTGAGTAAATCAGAATTCGTATTTCGGCTGATTTTAGAGGAATATTTGCACAATGGTGAAGGGAGGGGGCGGGGCCTGAGGTGACATCTGTGCAAACGCGCCCGTGGCGCATTTTAAGTTGGGGGATTAAGTCCCCTTGAATCATGAGGGTCCCTACGGGCCAACTAGCCCACCAGGAACCTCCAGTATGCGCCAGGGGGCTGCGTTGCAGAGACATGTACAGAGGCCACACCCCTTTTTACACCTCTCTGCAACGCAGCTCTGTGGCGCTTACCGGAGGTACCTGGTGGGCTAGTTGGACCCCAGGGACCCTCAGGATTCAAAGGGACTTAATCCCTCAACTTAAAACGCGCCATGGGGCGCGTTTGCACACTTGTCACATCAGGCCCATCCCCTCCCATCACCACTGTGCAAACAGGCCCTCTGGTGCGTTGTAGGTTGGGGGATTAAGTCCCCTTGAATCATGAGGGTCCCTGGGGTCCAACTAGCCCACCAGGTACCTCCGGTAACCGCCATAGAGCTGCGTTGCAGAGAGGTGTAAAAAGGGCCGTGGCCTCGGACCACCTCTCTGCAACGCAGCTCTGTGGTGCATACCGGAGGTACCTGGTGGGCTAGTTGGACTCCAAGGACCCTCAGGATTGAAGGGAACTTCATCCCCAACTTAAAACACGCCACAGGGCGTGTTTGCACAGTGGTGAAGAGAGGGGGTAGGGCCTCATGTGACAAGTTAGTTACTTAGTTTTAATCCCCCTGCCCTATTATGTACTAGGGACTTACAGAGGAGGTCATGCTAATCACAGGGGTACCCCAACGCATAGTGTTCCCTAGTGTATGTAGGTGTTTTCACTGTATTCTAAGTGTCTTTTAGCATAGCACTGACTCTAGGCCTGGTTAGTCCGAGTCAGTTACCACCAGTACCCGTGTGAAAAAGTTGTGGGCACAGGATGATTTTGCAACAAGGCCTCTTTCTGCTCCTCTGTTGGTTCTTTCTGCACATGTCTTGCTTCTTCCTGCTCTTTTCTTCGTCTTTGTGGACTTCTGTTGCTTCTTTCTGCATTTCTTTTGCTTCTTTCTGTGCGTTTTTTCTTCTTTCTTCACATGTCCTACCTCTGTAGGCATAGTTAGAAACTAGCATTTAAAAACCTTTGAAATTCACTTAAAAAACCATAGGTTTCAGGCACGTTATAGTTAGAAATTAGCCTTTAAAAAACTTTTGAAATTCACTGAAAAAACCATAGGTTTCAGACACGTTATAGTTAGAAATTAGCATTTAAAAAACCTTTGAAATTCACTGAAAAACCCATAGGTTTCAGGCACGTTATAGTTAGAAATTAGCATTTAAAAAGCCTTAGAAATTCACTGAAAAAACCATAGGTTTTAGGGACAGTTATAGTTAGTTGGACATTTCACTCGTACAAAACCATAGAAATTCCCCCGTTATAGTTAGTTCAGCTAACTATAACTCGCGCCCCCGCAATGCACTGCTGATGACGTCACATATTACATCACTCATGACATGGTCAGTGACATCACTGATGACATCACTGATGACATCTCAAATGACATCACTGATGACATCACTGATGACATCATCTATGTGATAATTTCATGCGTCTTCTCACACCCTAATATAACTTTTGATACACCCACTCTAAATTACAGACTGCCATTCTCAAAACCATACACACTCCAATACCAATAACTACATAACAAATCACTGATTCTTAGGTCTAGACACACACATCTACTCACTCACCCGTACAGTCACTCATACTTACAGTCACTCAGTACAGGACTATCATATGCACTCATACACCTATATAAACACTCACACACTGCCACTCCTCCATAGAGGTACTCACACACCTAGTCAGTCATGCACAAAATTAATCACACACCCATTTACTCACCTATACAGTTATACACACACCAGCTCACTTATTCATACAAATACTAGCACATTCTTATGCTCTTATACAATAACTGATACAAGCACACACGCATCCATACAGCCACTCTCACAATCACACACTCTCACTTATAGCCATTTAAATACTCTAACCCACATATATACTGCCTTTTACATATGTAGTTACTCGCACATGTACCACTGAGATATACATTCACTCACTAACACACCCATACACACACTCACCCACCCAAGCAGTCCATCACAGATGCACCCTTGAAATCATGCACCCAGTGAATCACCCACTCACACATCTATGTACAGAGTAACACACACCCCACCAACACAAACACTCAGGCACCCATACAGATACTCAGAGAACCAATCAATAACCCATATAGACACTCATGTAGCTATTCGCAAATCCATGCATCCACTTACACACCAAAAGACAGACGGATACAGACATTCACACAGTTTAGTCACTATTCCATGCATTCAGTAAGATACGTTTAATCACTCACTTGTATAGTCAGTCACGCACGTACTAAATCATCCATTCAGACACTTATACAACCACTCATTCTTCAATACGCCTTTCCCTATATATATTAAACATATTTAAACTTTACAGAAACACACAGTCACTGGATGATGTCATCAGTGATGTCATCAGTGATGTCACTGACCATGTCATGAGTGATGTAATATGTGACGTCATCAGCAGTGCATTGTGGGGGCATGAGTTATAGTTAGCTGAACTAACTATAACGGGGGAATTTCACGGGTTTTGTACGAGTGCAATGTCCAACTAACTATAACTGTCCCTAAAACCTATGGTTTTTCAGTGAATATATATATGTATATATATATATATATGTTTCAAGCAACTTTCTCCTTCCGTCTTCCCTCGCCCTACGCAGAGGATCGCGCAAGCCGGCGGAGAGTACCGGACATCGTATTTTCCAGTTGTCCAAATATGCGATCACTCAGAGGTAATTTGCAGTGCTATCAGCAGATAGTTTATTCCAGATAGGTTACGCGTTTCGCTTGACTCGCAAGCGAAACGCGTAACCTATCTGGAATAAACTATCTGCTGATAGCACTGCAAATTACCTCTGAGTGATCGCATTATTTGGACAACTGGAAAATATATATATATATATATATATATTACCTACTGGCAGTCGCCAGTAGGTAGTTATAGTTAGGACCTAGTTTCCATAGGAAAAGCGTTTTTTGTTTTCCCTATAACTTTAACGCCGTTTGACGAATCTTCGCGAAATTTTCAAAACTAGTGATCAGCTCCTGTCTTGAAAGTTGCGGGGTGATTCGCCAAGTGGGGGCCGAGAGAAAAGGGGGTCTCAAAACACGTTTTCCCCATGTTATTTTCCATAGGAAACTTTAGACACAGCTACAGCCCGAACTGCTGAACGGAATTACACCAAATTTGGCAAAAAAGTAGCCCTTAGTTCAGAAAGAGTCCTTTTTGTTAAATGGTGTAAATCCGTTCAGTAGTTCCTGAGAAATTCAAAAAATAAAAGTTGGATAATCAATTTTCCATAGGAAACTTTAGCCAAGGCTACAGTCCGAACTGCTGAACGGAATTACACCAAATTTGGCAAAAAGGTAGTGCTTGGTTCAGAAAGCGATCTTTTTTTTAAATGGTGTAAATCCGTTCAGTAGTTGCTGAGAAATTCAAAAAATAAAAGTTTCAATATCTAGGGACGCGGTGGATTCGCGAACCCTCCTGACCACGAGCTTCACTGTGATTGGCTGCCAACACTCCAAACTAGGAATTGTTGGCAGCCATCTTGTGACACGGTAGAACCGAGTCACAAGAAAACAGTGAAACAAAGGTGAAAAACAAGAAAAGGGGGCAGGGTAGAAACACCCTGACCCCCTAGGAATGCTCAGGGGATCCCACAAGGACCCCTAGGGCCAAAAAAAGATTATTTTTTTAATACTTTTGGCGGAATTCGCGAATCCCACCGAAATTGTTAAAAAAAAATGAAGCGCGGACTCCCGCAGTGTCCCGGGGTGCCTACCCCCGGTACACTGCTGTTTGCTATGACAGGACGGGAGCATGGCTCTCGCCCTGTCATAGCAAGCTGGTTTCCTGCTCTCGCTTCCAAAATCCAAAGCAGATTGCTTTTCCACACGGGGAGCTGCATGTCAGCAGCTCCCTGTGTGGAAAAGCAATGCCGGCTCCCGCAGGAGACGGGGAGCCGGCGGGACCGTGGGGGCATTGGGGCTCCCTCCACGGTCCCTAACCATGATGCCAGGTCCCGGGGGATGGGGTCCCCGGGGCCCAAAATGGCCCAGGAGGGGGGTGGCAGTCCCCCCTACTTCTTTTAAAAAAAATAAAAATAAAAAAATATATATTTGGGCATGCACCAGGGGATGGGGTCCCAGGGGCGAATGTAAAATAATGGAAGTGGACAATTTTTTTTTTGAAGAAAATTTGGAGTCGCGACCCTAGCGCGGCGCTCAGCGTGGCCCTAGTGTGAACGCGATGGGTGCGCGGCACTCAGCGCGGCCCCTAGTGTGAACGCGATGGGTGCGCGGCGCTCAGTGCGGCCCCTAGCGCGACTCCAAGCAAAAAAATTAAGATTTTTTTAATATAAATCTAGGTTATTTGTTGGCTAATTGGGTGGCTCTAAAAAGAGCCCTTGTGTTTATTATGAGTTTTTTGCAGCTACATGTAAGTGTGGATGCAGAGCTTTAGGTTGTTGAGAAACACTCTGTTCCCTTCATCAGTGAAGTGTACTCCGTCACTTCTGTAGATGCCCTCCATATGGAAACGTAGATTGTTGTTATATATGGAGCCCATTCTATGGTCTCTGAGGTAAGCAGAAACAGCTTTATTGACATTCTTTCTAGCTTTCTCAATATGAGGACAAAATTGATTGGACCACTTCCATTTCTGTCTTTGGCATATGTTAGAGTATACAAAGGCAGTTTGGGGGAAAAGCAACATTAATTCTGAAAAGGTGTCCTTCATTAGCATTTCCAGACCTACCCCAGTCAATGTGCCTAGGTCATTGCCCCCACAGTGCACAATCGTGAGGTCAGGGGGTTCGAGATGTAAAAAGGTTTTAACCAAAGGCATCAATTGGTGCCACTTTAATCCTCTCTGTCCAATCCATTTAATGTCTACATTTTGCAAAGTTAGGTCTTTGTCAATTCCTCTGTGTTCAGCATACGTTTTGCACCAGCATACATAGCTGTGCCCAACAATCCACACTGAAAGCATCTTGAAGGGATGTCTGTAGGTAATCAAAAGATGTCTGTAGCTGAGGTAGTCAGTTGGTAGAATGAGAGATATCTAAAATGGTGGAGAAGATGCTGTTTTTAAGAAAGTAGAGATTTGATTGGCTGTTTAAGAAGATTATACATTCAAAAATAGGGTGCAGTTTAGCTTGTTTAAAAAGCAAGTTCCTTATTGGTTAGTAAAAAATGTTTGAAAGGTACAGCAGAAAGGATAAGGTCATGTTTTGCAAAGGCAACCACACCTGCTGTTCTTATTTGCAACATTCTGTGGTGAACTTGTGACCTGTCAGTTAAGTTGAATGTTGCATGACCTGTTGCTATGGAAACTGACATTAAGCAGAAGGGGTTAAGAAGTCAGTTGATAAGGGATATTATTTGTGACCAATGGAAATGTGTTTTACAATTTGAAAAACTCTGGGAAGCAATGTCATTTGTTGCTTATGTGTATTTGTATGGAAAAAGAGAGGGAAACCTTGCCATTACTGGTTTCACCTTGCAGAGTCTGGTGATTTACATTGACTGTGTATAAAAGAAAATCCTGTCTGAGTGTGTGAGATTTTTCATTCAACAGATTTATTTGCAAGGTGAGTTATATATTTTTGAGGTTTATTTAAAAAGATTTGACATTATTCTAAAACTGTGTTGTTTGAAATATATTATTAAATGTAGAGATATATATTGGAATTAGTTTTATTGTACTTGAAGTTTGTTTAAAAAACAGTCTGTACAGTAATATATATATTTTTAAGTCTGTTCAAAGGTATAGCTGAATGATGCCTCATATTTTTAGATAGTTGGTTGAACATGCACTACAAATGTGTATTTTGAAAGATGTTCATATAAGGTGTAGTTTATTAGGCATCATTTTTTCTTCTCTCTACAAAGGTATAGTTTAATGATACTGCATAATTATAGATAGTTTGGTAAAATGCAGCACAACTGTGCTGTTTGAAAGATGATCATATAAGGTGTTAATAATTAAGTTTCTGTTATTAGTTTGTACAGAAGGTAAAGTTAAATGATGCCATATGTTTTAAGATAGAATGGTGAAATAAGGTGTTGTTAATTATGCTTCTTTTTGTAGTCTGAGCAAAGGTATAGTTGAATGATCCCACATAATTTTAGAAACAATGGTGAAGATGTATAATAAAAGTGTGGTTTTAGAAATGCTCATAAAAGGTGTTGTTAATTAGTCTTTTTTCTTAAGTCTGTTGAGAGGTATAGTTTGATGATGTCGCATATTTCTAGATTTAATGGTCAAGATGTAGCTAAAAAGTAAACTACCACATATTACTCTTTCTGGTATGTTGTACTTATCTATTTAACTAGATAGTATGTAATGACTCATGTATGTGTTCAGATTGTATTTATATAGTTGTATGTATATTTACTGAATTATTGAGAGGTGCCTGACTGATTACAGGAGTGCAAAGGTAGTGAATATGTGATTTTATAAGTACACGAGAAATGATTTACTGATTCTATATTGTGCAATCACTCAGTTAGTATCCAAGCACTACCCATGCATTCATGCAATGACTCGTGCACTAACTCATGCAGTGGTAAAATCTCCAGAGCACTACACATGCAGTCCAACAATCCCCCTTTCACTCCCTGTGGACTCTTTTAATCACTCTGCCATGTCCTTATCTAATCACTGTGCCAAAACACAAGCACTTATAAATTCACCATGCACTCTCCTTGCAGTACTCTAATCATCCAGTCGCTACCCATGTACTCATGGAATGACCCAGGCACTAAGTCATGCACTTCTCCACTCCCCGTGCACTCCTCCAATCACCCAGCCAGTACCATGTACTAATCCAATCACTCCGCCAAAACATAAGCATTTATAAATTCACCATGCACTCTCCTTGCAGTACTCTAATCATCCATTCAGTACCCATGTACTCATGCAATTACCCAGGCACTAACTCATGCACTTCTACAATCCTTTGTGTGCTACCTATACAGTTTAGTAATCTCCCTGTTACTACCTATGCACTCCTCCAATTACCCAGCCAGTCCCATGTCCTTATCCAATCACTCTGCCACAACCCAAGCATTCATAAATTCACCATGCACTCTCCCTGCAGCACTCTAAGTATACTGTCGCTATCCATGTCCTCATGTAATGACCCAGGCACTAACACATGCAGTGCTACAATCACATGTGCACTATCAATGTAGTCCTGTAAACACCTATACACTACTGATTCACTCCTCCAATTACCCAGGTAGTACCCATGCAGTCCAGCAATCACACTGTCACTCCCTGTGCACTCCTCCAATCACCCAGCCAGTACCATGTACTAATTCAATCACTCCGCCAAAATCCAAGCACTTAGAAATTCACCATGCAGTCTCCTTGCAGCACTCCAATCATCCAGTCAGTACCCATGTACTCATGCAATTACCCAGGCACTAACTCATGCACTTCTACAATCCTTTGAGTGCTACCTATACAGTTTAGTAATCTCCCTGTTACTACATATGCACTCCTCCAATTACCCGGCCAGTCCCATGTCCTTATCCAATCACTCTGCCAAAACCCAAGCACTTATAAAATCACCATGCACTCTCCTTGCTGCACTCTAAGTATCCTGTCGCTATCCATGTACTTATGGAATGACCCAGGCACTAACACATGCAGTGCTACAATTACATGTGCACTATCCATGCAGTCCTGTAACCACCTACACACTACTGATTCACTCCTCCAATTACCCAGGTAGTACCCATGCAGTCCAGCAATCAGACTGTCACTCCTTGTGCACTCCTCCAATCACCAAGCCAGTACCATGTACTAATCCAATCACTCCGCCAAAACACAAGTACTTATAAATTCACCATGCACTCTCCTTGCAGTACTCTAATCATCCAGTCAGTACCCATGTACTCATGCAATTACCCAGGCACTAACTCATGCACTTCTACAATCCTTTGAGTGCTACCTATACAGTTTAGTAATCTCCCTGTTACTACCTATGCACTCCTCCAATTACTCAGCCAGTCCCATGTCCTTATCCAATCACTCTGCCACAACCCAAGCATTCATAAATTCACCATGCACTCTCCTTGCAGCACTCTAAGTATCCTGTTGCTATCCATGTACTCATGCAATGACCCAGGCACTAACTTATGCACTTCTACAATCCTTTGAGGGCTACCTATATAGTTTAGTAATCTCCCTGTTACTACCTATGCACTCCTCCAATTACCCAGGTAGTACCCATGCAGTCCAGCAATCACACTGTCACTCCTCGTGCACTCCTCCAATCACCGAGCCAGTACCATGGACTAATCCAATCACTCCGCCAAAACACAAGCACTTATAAATTCACCATGCACTCTCCTTGCAGTACTCTAATCATCCAGTCAGTACCCATGTACTCATGCAATTACCCAGGCACTAACTCATGCACTTCTACAATCCTTTGAGGGCTACCTATATAGTTTAGTAATCTCCTTGTTACTACCTATGCACTCCTCCAATTACCCAGCCAGTCCCATGTCCTTATCCAATCACTCTACCAAAACCCAAGCACTTATAAATTCACCATGCACTGTCCTTGCAGCACTCTAAGTATCCTGTTGCCATCCATGTACTCATGTAAGGACCGAGGTACTAACACATGCAGTGCTACAATCACATGTGCACTATCCATGCAGTCCTGTAACCACCTACACACTACCGATTCACTCTTCCAATTACCCAGGTAGTACCCATGCAGTCCAGCAATCACACTGTCACTCCCAATGCACTCCTCCAATCACCGAGCCAGTACCATGTACTTATCCAAACACTCCGCCAAAACCCAAGCACTTATAAATTCACCATGCCCTCTCCTTGCAGTACTCTAATCATCCAGTCAGTACCCATGTACTCATTCAATTACCCAGGCACTAACTCATGCACTTCTACAATCCTTTGAGTGCTACCTATACAGTTTAGTAATCTCCCTGTTACTACCTATGCACTCCTCCAGTTACTCAGCCAGTCCCATGTCCTTATCCAATCACTCTGCCACAACTCAAGCATTCATAAATTCACCATGCACTCTCCTTGCAGCACTGTAAGCATCCTGTCACTATCCATGTACTCATGTAATGACCCAGGCACTAACACATGCAGTGCTACAATCACATGTGCACTATCAATGTAGTCCTGTAACCACCTATACACTACTGATTCACTCCTCCAATTACCCAGGTAGTACCCATGCAGTCCAGCAAACACACTGTCACTCCCCGTGCACTCCTCCAATCACCCAGCCAGTACCATGTACTAATCCAATCACTCCGCCAAAACCCAAGCACTTAGAAATTCACCATGCAGTCTTCTTGCAGTACTCCAATCATCGAGTCAGTACCTATGTACTCATGCAATTATATAGGCACTAACTCATGCACTTCTACAATCCTCTGAGTGCTACCTATACAGTTTAGTAATCTCCCTGTTACTACCTATGCACTCCTCCAATTACCCAGCCAGTCCCATGTCCTTATCCAATCACCCTGCCAAAACCCAAGCACTTATAAATTCACCTTGCACTCTCCTTGCAGCACTCTAAGTATCCTGTCGCTATCCATGTACTCATGCAATGACCTAGGCACTTACACATGCAGTGCTACAATCAAATGTGCACTATCCATGCAGTCCTGTAACCACCTACACACTACTGATTCACTCCTCCAATTATCCAGGTAGTACCCATGCAGTCCAGCAATCACACTGTCACTCCTCGTGCACTCCTCCAATCACCGAGCCAGTACCATGTACTAATCCAATCACTCCACCAAAACACAAGCACTTATAAATTCACCATGCACTCTCCTTGCAGTACTCTAATCATCCAGTCAGTACCCATGTTCTCATGCAATTAACCAGGCACTAACTCATGCACTTCTATAATCCTTTGAGTGCTACCTAGAAAGTTTAGTAATCTCCCTGTTACTACCTATGCACTCCTCCAATTACCCAGCCAGTGCCATGTCCTTATCCAATCACTCTGCCACAACCGAAGTACTTATAAATTCACCTTGCACTCTCCTTGCAGCACTCTAAGTATCCTGTCACTATCCATGTAGTCATGCAATGACCCAGGCACTAACACAACCAGTGCTACAATCACATGTGCACTATCCATGCAGTCCTGTAACCACCTACACACTACTGATTCACTCCTCCAATTATCCAGGTAGTACCCATGCAGTCCAGCAATCACACTCACTCCCCGTGCACTCCTCCAATCCCCCAGCCACTACCATGTACTAATCCAATCACTCCGCCAAAACACAAGCAGTTATAAATTCACCATGCACTCTCCTTGCAGTACTCTAATCATCCAGTCACTACCCATGTACTCATGCAATTACCCAGGCACTAACTCATGCACTTCTACAATCCTTTAAATGCTACCTATACAGTTTTGTAATCTCCCTGTTACTAGATATGCACTCCTCCAATTACCCAGCCAGTCCCATGTCCTTATCCAATCACTCTGCCAAAACACAAGCAGTTATAAATTCACCATGCACTCTCCTTGCAGCACTCAAAGTATGCAGTCGTTATCCATGTATTCATGCAATGACCCAGACACTAACACATGCAGTGCTACAATCACATGTCCACTATCCATGCAGTCCTGTAACCAGCTACACACTGATTCACTCCTCCAATTATCCAGGTAGTACCCATGCAGTCCAGCAATCACACTGTCACTCCCAATGCACTCCTCCAATCACCGAGCCAGTACCATGTACTAATCCAATCACTCCACCAAAACACAAGCACTTATAAATTCACCATGCACTCTCCTTGCAGTACTCATGCAATTACCCAGGCACTAACTCATGCACTTCTACAATCCTTTGAGTGCTACCTAGAAAGTTTAGTAATCTCCCTGTTACTACCTATACACTCCTCCAATTACCCAGCCAGTGCCATGTCCTTATCCAATCACTCTGGCACAACCAAAGTACTTATAAATTCACCTTGCACTCTCCTTGCAGCACTCTAAGTATCCTGTCGCTATCCATGTAGTCATGCAATGACCCAGGCACTAACACATGCAGTGCTACAATCACATGTGCACTATCCATGCAGTCCTGTAACCACGTACACACTACTGATTCACTCCTCCAATTATCCAGGTAGTACTCATGCAGTCCAGCAATCACACTATCACTCCCCGTGCACTCCTCCAATCCCCCAGCCCCTACCATGTACTAATCCAATCACTCCGCCAAAACACAAGCAGTTATAAATTCACCATGCACTCTCCTTGCAGTACTCCAATCATCCAGTCAGTACCCATGTACTCATGCAATTACCCAGGCACTAATACATGCACTATTAAAATCCTCTATCCACTGCCCATGCAGTCCTCTAAACACCTAAACACTACTCATTCACTCCTACAATTATCCAGTTAGTACCTGTGTACTGCAGTAAATGCATTGTGATTTCAAAACAAAGTGTTTAAATGGTTTTTATGTAGAACGTGTTTGTTTAGTAATAGATTGGTATATTTTGTAGATTTATATTAATAATTTTACATTTTTTTTAATTTTTTTAGATATTCTTCATCATCATTAAAAAAGACTTACCATGACTAAAAAAACAGTAAAGAGGAAACAACAAAAGAAAGAGTATTATATAAAGAAAAGACAACAGCAGGAATTAGATGAACTACAACATGTGGGAAAAAAGAAAAAGTCTTGCGGTAAGAGAACAAAAGAATTTATTAAAAGACTTTCAAAGGCTAGAAACAGTTTGCACAATGTGGAAAGTAGAAAGAATACCTCAACAACAAAGAAGAATAAAAAGAAAAAAGGAGAAATTAATGGGAAATTACGTTTTTGAAAACAATCTATGGTAAAAGGAGAAAGAATCTATTTGATGAAATAAGGAAAAGAATGTTTCACAATAGAGTAGTACTTTATTTATTAAAAGATGCCAAGAAATATAAAAAGATCAGCATTTTATAAAAAGGAGAAACAGATTGAAATTATTGTTGAAAAGGCTTTTGAATTAAAAAGGAAATTATTCATTTTAGTTTTAAACAGAACTTGATCATTAGATTAACCAATACATTTTATGAAGGCCAAAAGTAAAAAGAAGAGAGTAATTAACAGAACTAACTTTTGTGATATTTTTTTGGGTGAATGGAAACACAGTTCAAGTTCAGAGCCTTTTTTAATGAAGACAGCTATTTTCAAACCAATACATTAGTGTACGCAGTTGAAACCAGTGGTCGTGCTTATAAAGTGAAGAATGGTTGTCCAATTGAAAAAGAAAAGATGGTTCCTAGAAATTTCGAAGAAGTGATAGTTGATGAAGTTCTAGGGATACGTAGTAAAGCCCCAGTGTATACTTGGGATTGTAGTAGTATTTGTAGTATACGAAGGAGTCTATTGATATTTTACAAACTTTCTTACGAGCATACAGTAATAAAAGTGTTAAACAAAAGATTAAGATGCTGCAAGGACTAGATCCTTGCAAAGTGAGAAAAAATACTGGTTTGCAAGGTCATTCTCTGGCTTGTCTTTCTAGAAAAGTGTGTCAAAGTGTTTTTCATCATTTCAGAATGTTAGCAGTACATCAGTCTCAAATGCGGAAGTTAGTCAGAAGATTGTATTACGCAAAAAGTCCAGCAATAATTTTAAGTGACTTAAACAGTGCTCTTTTGCATGGGTCAGTATCAGATGTAAAAAAAGTTTGTGATGAAATAGAGTTTCGTTACTTTGGTCCTGAAGAAGAGTGTAGACAAAGTGAGACATTGATTGAAGTAGGTGTTGAAGAAGACGTGGAACATAGTAGTACTGAGAAGTTTGAAGAAGAAATTACGAAGTTTAAGGTAATTTGTTGTGAAAGACCAAATAATGTTTGTATTTGTTGTAGACGAACTCACTATAAAAATCAGACTAGGAATGTTGATCTGTATTTAAAAAGTGAAAAAGAAAACAATGATAAGTGGAAGGAATTTGCAACTTATTTGTTGGTAGTAGATTGCTTTGATTTGGGTACTGATCAACGTATTTGTAAATATTGTTATAACAAATTAGAGGACAACAAAATGCCAGCTAGAGCTGTACATAATAACCTAGAGTTGGTAGCTATTCCTCCAGAACTGGTAGATTTAAACACGTATGAGTCTATTCTGATTCAATCTGTGCACCTGTTTCAAGCTATTGTTCGTATGGAGTCTAAAACAGGTAAGCTGCCTCCCACAGATTTACAGAGAGGATAAAAAGGAAGAGTTGTATATTTACCTTTAGATTTAAAGAAAAATATTGAAACTATTGGTGTAGAGAAAGAGGAAACTGAACCAGTAGTTATTCTAGTTAATGGTGTTCCTACGAAGAGTCGGAAAATATGGCAAGAATTAGTAGATGTCAGCAAAGTGCAAAAGGCAACATTATGGGGTCGATTCCGATTCGGGCCGGAAAAAGCACCGACCGACTCGGATCCGGAAATAATACCGACCGACACGTACCCGTGGCGCCCGACACGCCAAGTACGATGCAAGGCGTGAAAAATCCGACCGACACGAACCGAAACCAAGTTGACCGACCGAGCCGCACGGAAAACAGCAATCTGGCCGGAAAAACACGCGAATCCAACCGACCGACACGCACCCGGAACAAATCCGACCGAAACGTACACGCGAACTCCAAACCGCAAAGTACGATGCAAGGCGCGAAACCACGAGCGAGTCGGACGGAGGCCAAGCCGTACGACCGACACGCATACAAAACCGAGCCGAAGCAACACAAAACACCGCGACCGACGCGTACGCAGCATAGAAAACTTCACAAACACAGCGCGAACGAAACGGAGAACACCGTACGAGACAAATGCAGGGTCCGACTCGGTCACAAGAACGTTTCCAACATACACAAACAGCACAAAGGAAAAAACACCCCAAAAAAGGCCAAACAAGCAATTACCAAGCCAATAAATACTGGGGGGGTGGGGACAGAGAACAAAGACACACCCACAACTCCACCTATATAAAGGACACAAATCACAACCATGAGCCTTTGCAAATGCCATTCCACTGCCAGCACCCAAGAGAAAGCAACCACACACCCACAGCTCATCCCTCACACAAGCCACACACCATCAGCACACCAACAAATACCTACCTCACATACACCCAGCAAAACACACACTCACACACCTGCACACCAACACACACATCACTCACCATCACCACCCATCACCATGCCCCCCAAGAAGAATCCCAAGTTCCTAGATAGTGAATTGGAAGTCATGGTAGACGAGATCCTCAGGGTAGAGCCACAGCTGTTTGGCACACTGGTCCAACAGACCCCCATCTCCCAGAAAACCAAGATGTGGGAGAGGATCATCAACAGGGTGAACGCACAATCACCATGTCGGCGCACAAAGAGCGACATCCAGAACAGGTGGTATGACGTGCGCAGGAGGGTACGGGACCTGCTGAAGAAAGACTACATCAACAGCCAACACACCGGCAGTGGCCCTCCTGCCAAGCCAATATACCTCAGGCCCTGGGAGGAGAAGGTGCGGGCCATCCTTCCGCCAGTGAGCGTATATGGACTAGAGGACATCCCAGAGCCTGGTGAGTACACAACAAATGTACACAATATACTGCCACAAAACACACACATCACTGTCAAGGGGAGAGTCAAATCATGCACTCATAGCAATTACACAGCAACCAGAACAGAATCATCCCAAAATGTGTATGTCAGTCAGATAAACACAACACATGCCATCAAAAAAGTCACATCCAACTGTGCCAACACATGTACAAACACAACTACAACTACAGCTAGGCAGTGGCACAAATAGAACTAACAAACACATACACATGTAGCCACCACAACAACACCAACACACAGTGAAGACCACTCAAAGGAAGGAATCCTGTGTATGCTGGCCAAGTCAGTGTAGCCAATAGCATCATGGGAGTCGCAGTCACACATATTGCCCCCCCACAACTGTCCCATCAACACCACCCTGAACCATGCTCACATCACAGGGAGTGGAGAAGGACTCACAAGATGGCTGACACTGGCTACGGCTGTGGGGAGCACAAGGCCCTGCTGCCAACTGTGCACCAACAAACAGCAGGACACCACTGACTGACATCCTGAGAGACAACTTACACTCCCTGCAATGCAAGCACGTTCCATGGTGGGATATCTGGCTAGCTGGGTGGGAAGGAGGACTTGCAGCACTGTCCATAGTCACAAGCACCTCCCCTCACACACACCCCAACACAAACTCCACAGAACCCACCTGGTAGAATGCAATGCCCCCATCCTAACACAAGATCCCACAAAGAACCACCACCCTGGGTTATGTTGTGTGAAGCACAGGGACACTCTTGGGACCTCTAGCCAAACAACTGCCAGGACAACACTCCCAGCCATCCTGTCAGCACAGCCAGCCCACCCCACAGGGAAGCAGAGTCAAAAGGAAGGAAGCATGGGCATGCTGGGAAGGGGGAGGAGGCAATAGCATGATGGGAGTCGTAGTCACAGCTCTACATCCCCCACCACATGGCCCAGCAAGCTCACACTCACGCATGCACATCCCACAGAGAGTGGAAAGGCCCATCAAAGATGTCTGACACTGTTGACGTCTCGTGGGGAGCACAAGGGCATGCTGGGTACTGCACACCAACCAACAGCAGGACACCACTGTCAGCCATCTTGCCATTGCTCTCACACCCACACACACTGAACTCCCCACAAAAGCAAGTAAGTATGGGAATGCTGGGAAGTGGGGTGGAGGCAATAGCATGATGGGAGTCGTAGTCACAGACATAGCTCACCCCCACAACTGTCCCATCAACACCACCCTGAACCATGCTCGCATCACAGGAAGTGGAGAAGGACTCACAAGATGGCTGACACTGGCTACTGCTGTGGGGAGCACAAGGCCCTGCTGGCAACTGTGCACCAACAAACAGCAGGACACCACTGAATGACATCCTGAGAGACAACTTACACTCCCTGCAATGCAAGCACATTCCATGGTGGGATATCTGGCTAGCTGGGTGGGAAGGGGGACTTGCAGCACTGACCATAGTCACAAGCACCTCCCCTCACACACCCCCCAACACAAACTCCACAGAACCCACCTGGTAGAATGCAATGCCCCCCATCCTAACACAAGATCCCACAAAGAACCACCACCCTGGGTTATGTTGTGTGAAGCACAGGGACACTCTTGGGACTTTTAGCCAAACAACTGCCAGGACAACACTCCCAGCCATCCTGTCAGCACAGCCAGCCCACCCCACAGGGAAGCAGAGTCAAAAGGAAGGAAGCATGGGCATGCTGGGAAGGGGGTGGAGGCAATAGCATGATGGGAGTCGTAGTCACTGATATTGGTCACCCCCACAACTGTCCCATCAACACCACCCTGAACCATGCTCACATCACAGGAAGTGGAGAAGGACTCACAAGATGGCTGACACTGGCTACTGCTGTGGGGAGCACAAGGCCCTGCTGGCAAATGTGCACCAACAAACAGCAGGACACCACTGAGTGACATCCTGAGAGACAACTTACACTCCCTGCAACGCAAGCACGTTCCATGGTGGGATAACTGACTGGCTGGGTGGGTGGGAAGGAGGGCCGGCTGTCAACCAAACACAATGCAGACCATGTTCACACCCCAGAAAATACATAGAAATGCCCAAATAATGCAGGACAATGTGCCACACCAATATCAACCCCTGACTGTGACGACTTAGGACAATGCAATGTACAGGCTCGCACCCAGAGGCACAGTCACAACTGTCATGTGTGTCAACCATTGATGCCTGCAGAAACATAACATACATTGTTTGTGTCTCCCAAAAACAGGTGATGATGGGGACACAGCAGCAGACGCTGAGGAGTCCCAGTCCCAGGCTCAAGAGGATGCCGAGCTCACTGGCGTCGTACAGCCTCTGTCCTCCTCGGACGATGAAGACCAACCTGGCACATCCGGTGCAAGTCAACATGCAGCACCAGCAGGACCACCAGCTGCAGCACCAGCAGGACCACCAGCTGCACCCCCTGCACCCACCCTCCAACGACTGTCACCACGAATACCATCCCTGCCGACATGGACAGAACAAGGAGCAACGCCAGCACAGGGACCCTGGACCAACCTGGGGCCATGGACACCACCACCACCACCAACCCCCAAGGTGGACCAGGGTTATCTGTGCATGCCACTGCACACACTGCACATGTCAGCAGGGGTGGTGGGAGGGGTGGGAGACAGAGGTCGCTGCTTGCAGACGTTGCTGGTGTGCATGATGACCCACAACTGGTACGCAGCTGATGCGTACCAGTCCAGCACCGGAGAGCTCAGCCAGGTAGTGGGGCTCCTCAGAGACAAGAAACAGCAGCAGGCTGCCCATCATGCCCGCTTGGACTCCCACATGTCCCACGTGGAGTCACACATGTCCCGCGTGGACTCACACATGTCCCGCGTGGAGTCCAAGTGGGATGCACTGCATGAGATGACGGCGGTGCACAGGGACATGTTACAATGCCTCCGCCAGATGAACAGCAACCAGTCCACACCTCCCTGTGTGCCAACAACATCTGGTGCCGAACAAACTGCAACTGACACAGGGAGGGAGGAGGACTCTGGCGGAGAGTCCCCTGCACCGCAGCAGCCTGTACTTGAGGGGCCCCCCCCAAGAAGAGGGGTCATCCGAGGAGGGAAAAGTGAGAGGCCGATGGCCAAGCGCAACTCCCAGGAAGCCTGAACCTGTTCTTGATGTTTGCCTTTGTGCACAGACTGTTCACCCTGTTGACGGCAACACTACTCCCACACATTGCATGTGGAGTACAAGTTGGACCAATGTGTCAGACAACTGTGGCCCCGATACTGGGGATCCTGTCTACCAGGACTTTCAATTCACCTAGGAACTTGGTATTGCAAGATTTATGTACAGCACTACCCATCCTATGCACTATTAACACAAATGTATCACAATAAACACACTAATACACCATACTTGCCTCTGTCGTGATTCCAACATGGGTGCTGTTATGGGGATGATGAACTGCAAAATTACACTGTGTATGCGAACTGCAACAGCAAGGACAACACAGGCATGTGAGTACAGGCAACGTGACACACATGAGGGAGACACACCACCAGGGCTACACAACACATACACACCTAGGCCATCTGACTCATTGCCTACACTGATGTTGCCAGGGAAGACGGTGCAATGCACAGACACCACACCCATTCCCAGTTGTAGTCAAGTAGCCCACAGGTGCAGTAAGCAAATGGCAGTCAAATGTGTGACCACAGACAACGCACATCACAAAGTGAAGCACAGGTTTATTACACAGTTGCAACATGTCGTAACCACTACAGATGCAAGGTAATCCCACCTGGCAGCGGGCACACAGTCAACAACTGTAGACGGAAGGAAGTCCATGGGTGTGGCGCACATCACCTGTAGGGACACAACAGCTACCAGCCTGGATGTGCAATCACGTCGTCGGTGGACACAGTTGACCAAACGAATCTGAAAGTACCCTGTGAAGGACAGAAATGACACACAGTCAAAAGCAATGGAGTACAGGACAGAACAGCAAAACTCATGCACAATACATGTTACAAGATACCCACCCAGAACCAAGTTAGCATGTCAACACTGTTGGGGAGTACAGCCCACCTGTTAGCACACATCGCAACACACATCCAGTCAAGTAGCCCGTGGACACACTCCAACAGCACCAGAGCACCACCCACACATCATGCCAACTCACATCATTGACATGACACCTCAGGATACTCACATTCAGCTAAAGAAGTTGGTGATGAGCTGTGTGCAGACATCACCATCATCATCATCATCATCATCGTCACTGGCATCGTGGTCCAGGCCAGGATCCTCCACAGGTGGCGGATGTTGGTCATTGTCATCCTGGATGAGAGGCAACTCCTTCCGCACTGCCAGGTTGTGGAGCATGCAGCAGACGATGATAATCTTGCACACTTTCGCAGGGGCATATGGGAGGGACCCTCCGGTCTTGTCCAGGCAGCGGAAGCGGCTCTTCAGGAGACCAAATGTCCGCTCAATCACTCTCCTGGTCCGACCATGTGCCTCATTGTAGCGCATCTGGGCTGGTGTCACAGGGTTCCTGAGGGGTGTCAGCAACCACGGCATGTTGGGGTATCCCGAGTCACCTACGGACAGACAAGTGCACATTAGCTGACTTGGAAAAGTGGGCGGAATACTACAGATCAGATCACACACAATGGCACAAAGTCAGTACACACCGACAAGCCAGGGACGCTGGTTCTGCATCTGTGCCATCATCCTGGGGATGCGACTACTCCTCATCACAAAGGCATCGTGTGCTGAACAGAGAAACGGGCACACACGTGTGTGATGGTCATGTCTGCAAGACACACCACCAGTGCATTGACCGAGTGGTAGTGCTTGCGGTTCCTGTAGGCCTGCTCCTGGGCCTGTGGTGGTACCAAAGCCACATGTGTCCCATCAATGGAGCCAATGACATGCGGCATCCTCCCCAGGGCATAAAAGTCACTCTTCACGTCAGTGAGTCGTCGCAGTCTAGGGAAATAGATGTACCGGTTCAGGAAGAGCAACATTGCCGCCAAAACATCGCGGAGCACACGGCTCAACATGGTCTGTGACATCCCACCAGCAGTCGCCACAGTATGTTGGAAGGTACCAGTGGCAAAGAAGTGTAGGGCTGCCATCACCTTCACCTTGGGGGTCAGCGCTGTAGGATACGGCCGGCCAGGCTGCAAATGTGGGGACAACTGCACTGCCAAATCCTCAATCAGCTGCCTGGTGAAGCGGTACCGTCGGATGCTGTCCCGTTCCACCATCGTTGCCAGGTCTGGGAATGGTCGATGGACAGCAGGAGCCCTGCAGTGCAGAGGAGAAGTAAGCAAGATTGTCAGTCACCCCACATATGCGGCATTGAACACACTCAAGATCCCAACATACATCATTATGAGGCACAACTACATGAAGTGTGCAGTTCCGGAAGGACATGTATGGTACATACATGGCCAACATCTGTCAACACGGTCCAACAGGTGGCATCAATTAGTCCCAGGTTGGCCCATTGGATATCATGAGGCCGTGTCACAGTTCCCATCTCCTGCTGCCGTGTCACAATAACCCCCACAGTGACATGTGAGGACAGATGTGCCCCAGGCACCACAGCTCAACGACAGGTACATTCCCAGGGACCCTGTAATGCCACATGGACACTGGCATTACATGGAGTATCATGTATACACCACAGCAAAACAACCATGACCCCCACAGGTAGTGGCCCCACTTGCCACGGCAGGACAGACATGGACGTCTGTGACACACACACGCACAACATCAAAGTCCATGCACACACAACGTGGATGTGGAGACTGTCTCCCATTGTGCACATGAAGTCAGAGACATTGTAAACACTACATGCACAAAGACTGTGGAGGACCATCACTATTGTGCCACTGGGACACCCTGGCTCAAACATACCGTCCCACATGGGACTCACGGGGTATGTGACATGACATACACATACACCACCGTGAAATGTGACCATGGCACATGCACAGATATGAACAGTTGCACATCACAGTGGTCATGTATACGTAACACCCAGGATCCTGTCCCCATGAACACGTGCACAGCCTGGGGGTGGCTGCCCACAGGTGACACCCACAGGACAACATGTACACCAACATACACACAATAGGAAATGCAGCCTTACATGCCTTATGATAAAGTTTGGACAGGCTGTCGTGATGTAGGTGTGCCCCTCACTCCCTGGGAGCTATCTGTGGCTGGCATATGTCCATCTGAGACAGGCATGCTGACATATGCCAGTCACATGTACAGTGATGCGTTGTACTGCAATGGACCGATCGGTGCCTCCGGCCGGCCCATTGCATTCAATGTGTGCGGGTACGCGTTGTACCCCTGTGCGCGTTGTACTGCAATGGACCGATCGGTGCCTCCGGCCGGCCCATTGCATTCAATGTGTGCGGGTACGCGTTGTACCCCTATACGCGTTGAACTGCAATGGACCGATCGGTGCCTCCAGCCGGCCCATTGCATTCAATGTGTGCGGGTACGCGTTGTACCCCTGTGCGCGTTGTACTGCAATGGACCGATCGGTGCCTCCAGCCGGCCCATTGCATTCAATGTGTGCTGGTACGCGTTGTACCCCTGTATGCATTGAACTGCAATGGACCGATCGGTGCCTCCGGCCGGCCCATTGCATTCAATGTGTGCGGGTACGCGTTGTACCCCTGTGCGCGTTGTACTGCAATGGACCGATCGGTGCCTCCGGCCGGCCCATTGCATTCAATGTGTGCGGGTACGTGTTGTACCCCTGTACGCGTTGAACTGCAATGGACCGATCGGTGCCTCCGGCCGGCCCATTGCATTCAATGTGTGCGGGTACGCGTTGTACCCCTGTGCGCGTTGTACTGCAATGGACCGATCAGTGCCTCCGGCCGGCCCATTGCATTCAATGTGTGCGGGTACGCGTTGTACCCCTGTGCGCGTTGTACTGCAATGGACCGATCGGTGCCTCCGGCCGGCCCATTGCATTCAATGTGTGCGGGTACGCGTTGTACCCCTGTACGCGTTGTACCCCTGTACGTGTTGAACTGCAATGGACCGATCGGTGCCTCCGGCCGGCCCATTGCATTCAATGTGTGCGGGTACGCGTTGTACCCCTGTACGCGTTGAACTGCAATGGACCGATCGGTGCCTCCGGCCGGCCCATTGCATTCAATGTGTGCGGGTACGCGTTGTACCCCTGTACGCGTTGAACTGCAATGGACCGATCGGTGCCTCCGGCCGGCCCATTGCATTCAATGTGTGCGGGTACGCGTTGTACCCCTGTACGCGTTGAACTGCAATGGACCGATCGGTGCCTCCGGCCGGCCCATTGCATTCAATGTGTGCGGGTACGCGTTGTACCCCTGTATGCGTTGTACCGCAATGGACCGATCGGTGCGCACCCATTGACAATGGGCTTGCCTGGCAACGGACGCGTTTTCGAATTTCGAACGAGTCGGTTGCTGTAAATTCAGTTGGTCACCCACAACAATGTTGCAAAATCATGTATGTCATGAAGTTGAAGATTTGAAGGATGCTGCGGGCATGTTTTGGTGCTGCTATTCCATGGATTGGCCAGATTCAGAAGATGCAAACAACTTGGACCTATCACTTTGGACACAAGGGACAGTATCTGCCTCTCCAGCACATATTATTGCTGGCTGTTCCCCTGAGAGCTCACTTGCCTGCACTACATGCTCCAGGACGACATCTGCCACTGCACTGCTGCTGTCTCTGCCCCTCTGGACCCTGCAATGGCACGTACTGTGGAGAGAGCCCCAGCCTTCAGCCTTGACGAGAACCAGGCCCTGCTGGACAGCCTACTTCCACAGTACAGCAAGCTGTATGGGACACCAGGGGAGCAGGTGAGTGTTCTGTGCACTGCCTTTCTGAATGTGCATTTTGTGTGACTAGCAAGGCTGAAAGTCTGCACGCCACTGGCTAGCAGGCTCACTGAGTAGTTGTCACCCCCATAGTGTGTAGTGACTTGCACTGGACAGGTATGGTGCAGTGACAGTGCATTTGAACATGGTTTTACTTCCCATGCAATGATACCATGTAGTGACGTCTGGCAAACTGTCCATGGGCAGCTTTGCACTGCCTGTGTACATCATGTGCCCCTGTGATTGAGACATGTATATACAACTGTGTCATGCACGGATATGTTGCATGTGTGGTAATGGCCTTTTCACTTTGTCATCCTGACAGGTTAATGCTCATCGGAAGCAGGAAATCTGGAAGGACATCGTCCGGGCCGTCCGATCCGTGGGGGTCTACAAGCGCCGGATCCGCAACTGCCAGAAGAGGTGGCAGGACCTTCGGGGCTGGACCCGGAGGATTGCACGGGTCCAGCTGAAGCTGTCGCCTCCTCGCAGGAGGGGCGGAACACGGACCCTGACCCCCACATGCTCCAGATCCTGGCGGTGGTGTTTCCAGACCTGGATGGGCAGCTGAAGGCCAGACAGCAGCAAGGAGGGGGTGAGTCAAAGACTGCACTGTGAACTCTGTATTACATGCTTTGTGCCCTCCTCTGGCCTGGTTCAACTGCCACAGTGCAGCAGTCATGTTGTCCAGGAGCCATGTCCCTCTATTGTGCACTGCCCACTGCTCATCTGATACCCAGGTGTGGCCCTTACATTCAGGGAATTGTGTCACTTGGGACTGTGTCCTTGCAGTTTGCTTCACTAAAGGTGGGGGACAGCATCTGTTTCCCTAACTCTGTTGTGGGCATCATGGGTATGTCCATTGTTCACACAACGCCTGTGTTTGGACATGTGATCTGCGTGTTGCTTTGATATGCGGTCCACTTGCTGAGCTGAGCCACCACATGTGCCTGGGGTATGTGGCACACGCCCATGCAGCGGGTGGGAACAATGTTTGGGCCCCAGGAGTGTGCAGATTACGTGTGTCACACATACATAGCCAGCTATCCACTGTCCAGGGCACATCCCTCATTCATGTGGAGCAGGACAGTCATGCCTACTCCAGGCCATGCAATGCACTCTGTACTCCCACTCCTGTGTATCAGCTGACACATTGTGCACAGTGATTTGACCCCTCAGGTGTCTGCCTCTGTGTCAGTGTGCTGTGGATTAGTTGCCAGGACTGCTGGGGTGTTTCTTGGTAGGGGCTCAGCATGCCCCTGGAGATGTGACCATAGGAGACGATACTTGTGTGTCACATAGGTGTTTGATCAGCTGCGCGTGCAGACTGGGGTATGCGAATGTGAAGTTCAGGCAGCTGTTCCCCATTCACAGCAAATTGTGAGGGGCTCAGGTTCAGAGGGTAGTGTCACAGGTCTCCCATATGTCCAATAGGTATGACCTGGACAGATGAGGGTTAAGATGATGTGTTGTGTGGGGGATGTACATGTGCACTTGTGCAGCTCCAGGACTTGCATTCCCCATGACCTACTATTGTGACACAGTGCATAGTGGTGTTGTCTGGCTGCCAAGTCATACATCACTGAGACAGTGATGTATGACTTAGCAGTCATGCCTCTGCCATGGCATGTGTCAACTTATTGGTGGTCCTGCAGGGAAGTGACATGTGCTACATGCACACCATTGTGGCGATGGCTATCAGGACATGGGTGCATCATGGTGTCTGTCGCTGGTATGCATCACATGCATTTCCTATTTGACTCTGGGCATCCCTTTCATCCGGAAACCTGTACTGACTCAGTGGCAAGAGCTGTGATGTGTGCATGTCCACATGCCACACCGTGTCCTCTGCACTGTCCAACTACTGTGTACTTGGTGCATGTGTCCACACTGGGGTGTTGCAATCCAACAGACACCAGACAGATGGGTGCAAGGCCATGTGGGATGTGAGTGCCATGCTTGGCATCAGACTGACAATTGGCTTCTCCTGGTCAGTTAGGGCACTTTTAGCAATGTACAACTAATGATGCCAGGGCTTGCTCTGTAATGTGCTGTGCTCACAGTGGTGTGTGCGTTTGGTGCAGGTGACTGATGTCTGTCTGTTTCCCCATTGTTTGCAGATACATCCACGGCCACGGAAGGGGACAGCTCCACGGACCAGGAGGAGCCAGAGAGCCAGACTGGGTCAGCAGCCGAGGAGTGGTCAGAGGGACCCAGTGGCACGGAGGGCGAGGGGAGCCACTCCGAGGAGTCCTCAGCACCATCCACCTCAGCTGAGGACCAGAGCAACTCGGAGGATGACTCCCTTGTGGAGGCGGGTGTCAGCAGCCACCACACCCCAGCTAGTGTTGCTGTCCCCGCCACCACCAGCACCACCACCGCCCTCCCATCGGCTCCCATTCCCCAGGTCCGTGGAGGCTCCCATGTTCGGGAGCGTGTCTCCTTTGGGCCAGGCACCGCACCCCTGCCCCTGTGTCCCCTGCTGCCCTGAGTGAGGAGTCTGTGTACCTCCTTCGCCAGCTCCATGTAGGGCAGACAGCCATGCTGAGTGTCCTCCATGCGCACACCGCACTGTTGACTCAGCTGGTGTCGTTCATGGAGGGCATCTCATCGGGCATGTCTGACCTACAGAGGGGCAACAGGTCCATGGACTCCTCCCTGACGGCAGCAGTGTCCCTCCTCAGACAGTCCCTCACCCCTCCTGCCTCTGCTCCATCCACACTCCCTAGCACCTTACCCGTCCCAAGCACACACACACCAGCACAGGCACACAGCAGCACACACACGTCCAGCACACAGACACACACACCACAAACTAAACGCACACGCACGCACAGTCAGGGGACTGAAACCAGACTCACAGGGGATGGGGCCCTGGTACACACACACGCATCCATGGGCACTGCGCAGTCCTCAGTTGCCTCTCCCTCCAAAGCACCCTCCCTTGCCTCACCTGCAACCCCAAAGACCCAGCGCCTCTTCCTCAGTGACCTCGGCCTCTTCCCCTCCGATCCAGCTGCCCCAGCATCCAGGGGGAAGAGGAAGCCCCCCCACACGGTACAGAGTGCCCCTCGCCCCCGGACACCCTCCCCCAGGTGCAGACAGACTGAGGCCCCCACCCGCAAGTCCCCCGGAGTGCTAAGAGCAAGACCCCGCCGCCGCCCTGCAGCTCAAGCACCAGGTCTCCTTCCTCCATCCCTCAGGCCCCCACTCCACAGGTGCCCCCACCACACCCTGCCCCAGGTTCCCCCACCCACAGATATACCATCCCCAAGAGGCTCCGGCCTTCTCCCCCTGCCACTTGCTCTCCCGGAACCACACCCCCTGCTGCACTTATCTGTGCCACTGATGTGGTGAGGGTGTCCTCCCCCTCTGTCCAGCCCACCTTGCCTGTTCCCCATTCTCCTCCCCTGGTGGTAGGCACTGCAGTGGAGTCCACTACCACCCTGTCTGACTTGGGCACTGCAGTGGCGGACCTGTCCACTCCATCTGCAGGGTCCACTGCAGTTGTGCCGGCACCCACAACATCTGAGCCATGCCCCCCAGTTGTGCCGGCACACACCATATCAGACACCTCCACTGCAGTTGTCAGTGGCTCTCCAGCACCCACCACCCCTTCCCTGCTTCCTCCTGGTGAGCCCTGATCCTGTCCCTGCGGTGCCTGGCCTACCCCCGGTTGCCCCTCCTAGTGGATTGTCCCTGGTTTTGTGCAGGCATGTGTAGGGTGGCATCTGCCACTGTCACCCACTTGTGACTTTGTTGATGGACTGGCCATTGGCCTTTGTTTATGTTCTACCGGACTTCTACTTTTAATGCCACATATGCTGAATAAAGCAACTTTCTGTTCTCTAGTGCTTTTGCTTCTGATGTACATGATGTTGATGATGCTAACCATGCCCTTGCTGCAGTGATGGTGATATTTGGTCTCATGATAATGAAGTGTTACTGTGCAGGAACCCATGTGGTCCAGGGGGAATGTGTCCTATCCTGTGGTGTATCCATGTCATCCATAGCAGCATCTGAGGGTGTCATGTGTTCAGTATTTGGCAATGGGATTTCCTACTTAGATTGGCAATTTCACATCTGTGGCTTCCACCCCTGCACATCTGTTGTGCCTGCCATTGTTCAATTCGTCTACTTCCCTGACCGTGTGGCCATCTCCACTGGACATGCAGGTTTGGGCATCAATGGGGAAGGACTCATCTGTGTTGTCAGTGCAACATTGCTATACAAGTGTGTTGGATCTGTGCTGATGATTCCGTTGGCACTTCCATGACCAGGCTGATGTGACGGGAGCCCTCATTTGGTGCTAATTGTTGATTGTGTGACCAAGTGCTCAGCTGACATGGTGGGGCCCTACTGAGGCAACATATGGCACAGCTTTCCTCACACAGGAGTGGAGTCCCCTCATGGCAGTGTGTACTCCTGTGACATTGCCTGCGCCCAAGGTGTGTGTTGTATGTGCATGTCTGTGTGTTCACTTCCGTTTAGCTGTGCATGCTGTGATCCCTAGTGTTGTACCTGTTTGTGATGCTAGCTGAGTTGAGTTATGTTCCCCAAAGTCTTCTCCCTGGGTTCTCTGTGATGTGGGTGCATGGCACATTACTGGTCATCAGGGTGTCACCCATAGGTGTGCTTGCTGTCAGGGCTGAGTTTGTGTGCAGACGCAGATGGGTCACAGTCAGGTTTCCCCTTGGCACTTGTTGTTTGCCCCTGTCATGTGATTTCCAGTTTGTGTTATCTTTCAGTGATTGTGACACGTTGTGTGTGTGACTGCTGGCACTCCTCAGGGTCCGGGCTGCAATGTTGGTTGTTGTCTATGTGTGTTCTTTGTGGGTGACCTTGGCTTCTTCATTGGTGTGTGACTGTGGCTGTGATCCCATTGGTTGGTGTGGTATTGCCGTCATGTCCATGTACGGCGTAGTGTGCAGTGTGTCAGACATTCAGGAGTCTTGTTGAGTGTCCATGTGTGATGTGTTTCTGCACCTTGGTTCCCACCCACCACCCTGGAATAGTCATGGGTGCATGTGCAATGTCACCAGTGCATGTGTGCTTCACTGCTGCACATTGTTGGAGGTCGAGGGGTGTGGTGTTGAGTGTGTGCAGATGAGAGTTGTTGCCCGGCTAGGCCCCTGCCTCCATGTTGGCCTTGGCTTACTGGCCATGCTGTTTGATTTGTGCTTGTGTAGGTGTGATGGTAGTTAGTTGCTCAGTACACATGACTGTGGTTCACAGTGTGAACAACATTTAGCTTTGTCATCACAGTGGGATTGTAATGCAGCCCAGGATCACCACATTGTGGGGGCCCTGGGGGGTGGTGCTGTGGTGTGTCTGTGTCTTGCTGTGTCAGTTGCTGTCCCTACGTGCCTGTGTGACATGTGTGATTTGTGCTCCCTCTCATCTGACAATGCCTGCTTGCCCACATAGGGAATTTGGATCCATGAGTTACCTTTGTGTGGCACTGTATGCACATCTGTATGATTGGTATTCAGGTCTCCTCATGTGTTGTGTGGTTGCCTGGGGACACTGGCACCCCCACCCTCACCTGTTGTGTAAGATGTGCAGGGTGGGTCTGCCTGTTTGTGTTTGTGCATCTGCACCACTGCATTGGCATATCTTGGGTGTGCCATTGGCTGGATGTAGTTTGGTGGGTTTCCCCTGCTGTCCCTGGAACTCCTAGGTCATCGGTCAGCACAATGATCATGGTTTGTGTGTCCCATTGCTGCCATGGTATGGTATCTGTTCACCTCACATCTGCAGTCTCCACAGGGTATCTGCATGTGTGTGCCCATTGGTGCAAATATGTGGGTCTGCATTCTGATGGTCACTTCTGTCATTGTGTCATTGATGATTGTTGACGGTGTCAGCCCCCATGGGTGTTGTTTGTCTGCACATGGCCAAAGTTATGTCTTATTTGCACTGCAGGATTTGGCTCCCCCAATTTATGTTGCAATGGGACACATACACTACTTTGCCACTGATGTGTTTGTTGTTCTGTGACCAGGAATCATGCATGCAGTTTGGCAGTTGCACCTCTTTCTTTGTCAACACTTACCTTTTGGTCACTGTGATGATGGGGGTTTGGACCCCATTGCCACAATGTTCTAAATGTGCTTCAGCTATGGACCCCACACTTACATTTTGGTCACTGTGATGATGGGGGTTTGGACCCCATTGCCACAATGTTCTAAATGTGCTTCAGCTATGGACCCCACACTTACATTTTGGTCACTGTGATGATGGGGGTTTGGACCCCATTGCCACAATGTTCAAAATGTGCTTCAGCTATGGACCCCACACTTACCTTTTGGTCACTGTGATGATGGGGGTTTGGACCCCATTGCCACAATGTTCAAAATGTGCTTCAGCTATGGACCCCACACTTACCTTTTGGTCACTGTGATGATGGGGGTTTGGACCCCATTGCCACAATGTTCAAAATGTGCTGCAGCTATGGACCCCACACTTACCTTTTGGTCACTGTGATGATGGGGGTTTGGACCCCATTGCCACATTGTTCAAAGTGTGCTTCAGCTATGGACCCCACACTTACATTTTGGTCACTGTGATGATGGGGGTTTGGACCCCATTGCCACATTGTTCAAAGTGTGCTTCAGCTATGGACCCCACACTTACATTTTGGTCACTGTGATGATGGGGTTTGGACCCCATTGCCACATTGTTCAAAGTGTGCTTCAGCTATGGACCCCACACTTACATTTTGGTCACTGTGATGATGGGGGTTTGGACTCCATTGCCACAATGGTCATGGCCTGCTTGCATTGTGGGTGCCACACACATATATGTGTGGCACATGTGCTAGGGGGTCACATTGTATGTTCAAAGTCATGTTCGGTGTTGTAGGCATTTGACACAGTCTACACACGCTTGTCATGGTGTTGGGGGGTGTCTTCTTCTTGCATTCCCTAGGTTGTGGTGTGCTGGTTGTGTCATGCATTGTCCATCCTATGAGTGGGGGTGGTAGTAGTGGTAGGCATCCTGCCCCCCTGGGTGAGGGTGGTAGTAGTGGTAGGCATCCAGCCCCCCCTGGGTGAGGGTGGTAGTAGTGGTAGGCATCCTGCCCCCCCTGGGTGAGGGTGGTAGTAGTGGTAGGCATCCTGCCCACCCTGGGTGAGGGTGGTAGTAGTGTTAGGCATCCTGCCCCCCCTGGGTGAGGGTGGTAGTAGTGGTAGGCATCCTGCCCGCCCTGGGTGAGGGTGGTAGTAGTGGTAGGCATCCAGCCCCCCCTGGGTGAGGGTGGTAGTAGTGGTAGGCATCCTGCCCCCCTGGGTGAGGGTGGTAGTAGTGGTAGGCATCCTGCCCACCCTGGGTGAGGGTGGTAGTGGTGGTAGGCATCCAGCCCCCCCTGGGTGAGGGTGGTAGTAGTGGTAGGCATCCTGCCCCCCTGGGTAAGGGTGGTAGTAGTGGTAGGCATCCAGCCCCCCTGGGTGAGGGTGGTAGTAGTGGTAGGCATCCAGCCCCCCTGGGTGAGGGTGGTAGTAGTGGTAGGCATCCAGCCCCCTGGCTAAGGGTGGTAGTAGTGGTAGGCATCCAGCCCCCCTGGCTAAGGGTGGTAGTAGTGGTAGGCATCCAGCCCCCCTGGGTGAGGGTGGTAGTAGTGGTAGGCATCCAGCCCCCCTGGTTAAGGGTGGTAGTAGTGGTAGGCATCCAGGCCCCCTGGGTGAGGGTGGTAGTAGTGGTAGGCATCCAGCCCCCCTGGCTAAGGGTGGTAGTAGTGGTAGGCATCCAGCCCCCTGGGTGAGGGTGGTAGTAGTGGTAGGCATCCTGCCCCCCTGGGTGAGGGTGGTAGTAGTGGTAGGCATCCAGCCCCCCTGGGTAAGGGTGGTAGTAGTGGTAGGCATCCAGCCCCCCTGGGTGAGGGTGGTAGTAGTGGTAGGCATCCAGCCCCCTGGGTGAGGGTGGTAGTAGTGGTAGGCATCCTGCCCCCCTGGGTGAGGGTGGTAGTGGTGGTAGGCATCCAGCCCCCTGGGTGAGGGTGGTAGTAGTGGTAGGCATCCAGCCCCCTGGCTAAGGGTGGTAGTAGTGGTAGGCATCCAGCCCCCCTGGGTGAGGGTGGTAGTAGTGGTAGGCATCCAGCCCCCCTGGCTGAGGGTGGTAGTAGTGGTAGGCATCCTGCCCCCCTGGGTGAGGGTGGTAGTAGTGGTAGGCATCCAGCCCCCCTGGGTGAGGGTGGTAGTAGTGGTAGGCATCCTGCCCCCTGGGTGAGGGTGGTAGTAGTGGTAGGCATCCAGCCCCCCCTGGGTGAGGGTGGTAGTAGTGGTAGGCCCCCTGGGTGAGGGTGGTAGTAGTGGTAGGCATCCTGCCCCCCCTGGCTAAGGGTGGTAGTAGTGGTAGGCATCCAGCCCCCCCTGGGCGAGGGTGGTAGTAGTGGTAGGCATCCAGCCCCCCCTGGGTAAGGGTGGTAGTAGTGGTAGGCATCCAGCCCCCTGGGTGAGGGTGGTAGTAGTGGTAGGCATCCAGCCCCCCTGGGTGAGGGTGGTAGTAGTGGTAGGCATCCAGCCCCCTCTGGCTAAGGGTGGTAGTAGTGGTAGGCATCCAGCCCCCCTGGCTAAGGGTGGTAGTAGTGGTAGGCATCCAGCCCCCCCTGGGTGAGGGTGGTAGTAGTGGTAGGCATCCTGCCCCCCTGGCTAAGGGTGGTGGTAGGCATCCAGCCCCCCCTGGGTGAGGGTGGTAGTAGTGGTAGGCATCCAGCCCCCCCTGGGTAGGGGTGGTGGTGCGCATTCAGGCCCCTGTGTGCATATGTGGCATTGGTGATGGGCATCCCGCCCCTATGGTGCTGCTGTTGCTGGTGTAGGTATATTCTGCATCCCTCTGTGTGTGTGTGATGTGTCGTGTACGTGTTGTATGTGTTTTGTGGTTGGTGTCTGGCTTACCTTCTGCGCCGTACGCGTCCGTGCATGTTCCGGTAGTAAATGTAGAATATTGGTATGATCGGGACGAAGGGATTCATGGTTGGTTCATGTTGTTCGTCCTTCTCGTTGCTTCGCGTTGTCCTCGTCGCTTCGCCTCGTCCTCGTCGCTGCCGTGTTCGTCTCGGAGCCGTGGATCGTGTTGTGGCGCGAATCGGAGCTTATGTGCGCCTCTCCCGGATGCTTTGACGTGCCGTGCGTAGCGACGGGTTCGGCGCGTACGGAAAGCGCATCGTACTCGTTCGGCCGGACGGAGCTGCATTTTCCCTTCCGTGCGACTCGATTCAGCGTTTCCGGATTCGCCTCGGTCGGAGAACAGGACCTGGATTGGGTGAGTACGACTCGGTCGGATTCTGTGCTGTTGTGCGCATCGTACTTACTCGTTCGGTGTGCTGTACGGATCGGTCGGGAAACAGGCTTTCGCATGGCTTTTTTCCCGACCGAATGGTGTTGGGTACGCCTCCGACCGAGATCGGAATCGGCCCCTATATCTCATAAAAAACAATGATTACTACAAAAATGTGTATGTGGAAGAAGAAGAAATAGTTTTAGGAGATGATAGCGAAATGTCAAGTGGTCAAATTGAAAAAGTGGACATGTCCAAAAGTGATGAAATTTATGAACATTATAGTGTACATCCTTTACATCCCAAAGAAGTGATGGGAAATACTATTGAATTATTCCAAATGAAGAAAGCGAAGGGGACTCCCATGAGTGTTTGGGAAAAAAGTTTGGAAGCTCGTTGTTTTCCACAGCTCTTCCCCACTGGAAAAGGTGGACGATATGATGAACGACCAGTACAGATTCCCGCATCAGAATATCGGACAACAAGATTGTACTCAGAAGATCCAAGATTTCAACAATGTATCCCATATATATTTCATCTTTTGTTTGAAAGTGACTTGTCTGGACTTTCATATGCAGTCAACCACATATTAAAAACAGGAGTTCATCTTCAAAATGTTTCTGCAAAGGAACTCATGGACAAAGTACATGAGAAAGATGATCATTTAGAATCTCAATTGATTAATTTGATGGCATGTCAGCGTGGTACTAATGAGTATTGGTATCGTCGTCATGGAGAACTTAAATGCATGTTAAGGAACTTAGGAACTCCTAAGTGGTTTGTTATGCTAAGCTGTGCTGAATACGCATGGGACGATTTACTTGAATTTCTTCAAGAAGCAAATTCAAATATTAAAAACATTGAATTCAAGACACCTGGAGAACTGTGTTCCTTGGATCCTGTAAATGTGTGCAGATATTTTAATCATAGGTTTCAAGCTATGATGTCTTTTATCTGCAATAAAAACAATCCTCCTCTTGGAGAAGTTATTGATTTCTTTTGGAGAAAGGAGTATCAAGCTAGAGGTGCTCCTCATATACATATGCTTTTATGGATCAAGGATGCACCCAAATTTGGAACTGATTCAGATGAGACTGTTTTATCTTTTATTGAAAACTATGTTACATGTGCTATACCAAAAACAAGAGAAGAAAACACCTTAAGGCAACAAGTGTTACGGTTTCAAACTCATCAATGTGGGAAATACTGTCGTCGAAAATACAAGTCGAAGGAAAAGTTTTATACCAAATGTCGTTTTGGATTTCCACGTCCAGTAATATCCAAAGGAAGAGTGAACAGTTTCATGTCAGCAGTGAGACATACCATCACTAGAAAATCTCCCAAAAATACTTACAATTTAAAAAGAAATGAACAATCAAAGTATATTAATGATTATAATCTGGTTATTTTGTCGATGTGGAATGCTAATATGGATATCCAGTATGTTGCGGATAATTCCATTGCTGTTGCTCGGTATGTAATGTCATACATAACAAAATCAGAAAAGACGGAGTTGAAAGAAATGTGGGAAGAAATTTCCCACGAGAAGAGTCTTAGTAAGAAATTGTACAGCTTTAGTTTGAAGATGCTGTCCCATCGAGAGATTGGATCCTACGAATGTTCAGATCGGTTGTCCTGTGCAAGTTTATATTCAAAGTCTAGAGGAATAATTTGGGTTAGTCTAGGTCTTGCTGCAACATGAAATTGAGTACTTAAATCTATACAAGAAATCGAATATTTAGCATTAAAGTGAACCGGAAAGCACAGATATTGTTAAAACAAACATGTTGGATATGTACTATCCAAATAGAAGTCCTCATCTTGAAAACATATGTCTCTATGAAGTGCTGCAATATTATAGTTTTAAGAGAAATATTACAGAGAACATAAATGAACAAAAATATGCAGTGATTGGTTCAGAAGGATGTTTGGTGAAACATAGTAAAGGAAATCTGATTAATCATAGGAAACTGAGTTGCGATACTCCTGATAAAAGGGAATTTTACTATTTAGCACTTCTGCAACTCTTCAAGCCTTGGCGTACAGAACTGGAATTACTTGGAGATTTTCAGTGCTATGAAGATTCTTTTAATGCATGTAAAGATAGAATTGAATGCACAGTTTTTCCAAAATATCTCAAAATGTTGAATGAAGAAATTGATCAAGAAGCTACTATTGCAGCTGAGATTGCTAGAGACAGTTCTCAAGATAGTCAAAGTTCTGCTCCACTGAGTCGAGATCCACTAGGACAACCAATTCTTGAAAATGAAGCAGCAATCACTATGAGTGAAGTGGAAACAGCAATGCATCAAGCTCAAAATGATATTATGGACTTAGGAAACTTGGAAGAACAACTAAATATTGAACAGAAAGAAATATATCAGCAAGTGAGACAACAGATCGACCATGGTTTTCTTCATGAAAAAAAAGAATGCACATGCACATCTTTTAAACCTATACAAATGTATATCAGTGGTCAAGCTGGTACAGGAAAAAGTTTCTTAATTAAAGTTTTGACCAGTTATCTACAGAAAACCACTGAATCACATTTATCTTGTGTTGTAAATGCTCCAACTGGGTTAGCAGCACACAACAATAAAGGAATTACATTACATCGCTTACTAATGCTACCTGTTGAACATGAAAACAAATTGGAATATCACAAGCTATCTGGAGAAGCTTGGTATGAAGTTTCAAGAGTACTAAAGAAAATGAAACTTCTGATTTTTGATGAGGTGAGCATGGTCTCAAACTTAATGCTTGCCTTTGTGCATTTAAGAATGCAGCAAATTTTAAAAACCAAATACGATGTCTTATTTGGAGGAAAACATGTGATAGTTTTTGGCGATCTACTGCAACTTACTCCTGTAAAAAGGCAACCAGTATTTAAAACACTTGTGCATGAAGACACCAGAAAATCTTTGGGAAGTGTTGGAAACGAGAACATTTGGTCATATTTTGAATACAAAGAACTTATTAAAAATATGCGACAGGCAAGTGATGAAGATTATGGAAGCATTCTTCAAGATATAAGAAGTGGTGTATTGACAGAACATGGTAAAGAAGCT
Source organism: Calotriton arnoldi (assembly GCA_963921515.1). Taxonomy (NCBI): domain Eukaryota; kingdom Metazoa; phylum Chordata; class Amphibia; order Caudata; family Salamandridae; genus Calotriton; species Calotriton arnoldi. The sequence goes on from CAWUFW010013857.1 coordinate 215,703, forward strand.
TTGCAAAGTCGGCTACTTACAAACTTGTTTCCAAATGAAAATGTTGCTCCGGAAATAATATACAAAAAAATTGGAGAAAATAAATCTATAATATGCCTAATGCCAACACTGCGAAAGTGTTCTACATTCAATGAAGAACTTTTAAAGCTGGAAGAACAACAAATAATAAAAATGGAAGCCATTGATAAAATCGAGCATGAAGGAATCACTATTATTTTGTCGGAAAAATTAAAAACAAAATTGGATTCTTTGGAAAAATCTATATCTAAAACTGCTGGTTTAGAAAAGAATTTATATGTATGTGAAAACTGTCGGGTAATTTTACGGCGTAATTTGGATGTGGAAAAAGGTTTAGTAAATGGAGCAATGGAAAAAGTTGTTGATTTTGTTAATTATCAAAATAGAGATGGAATTGAATTTTTGAAGATCAAATTTGATCAGATTGAAGAAGTAAAACAGATTGGTCGTTGTTCTGTTCGTTTTTTACTTGTTAAAGATTTGTATGTTCGTAGAAAACAGTTTCCTCTTTCTTTAGCATATGCGGTGACCATTCATAAATCTCAAGGTTTAAGTGTAGACAGCGCTTTGGTAAACATTGGAAATACCGTGTTTAAAGAGGGAATGGCGTATGTTGCATTGTCCCAATTCAGAACTTTATCTGGATTGTATTTGATTGATTTTGATGAGAGCAAGATTAGTGTGGATGCAAATTGTGTAAGAGAGTATAATCGGTTAAGAAGACTGTATGCTCCCAATTTAGGTGAATATCCTGTATATGAAAAGCGTGTAGTAGGTCGAAAACGAAGATATGAGAATCTCTGTAGTGAAGTTGGAAAGAAGAAAAAAATCAAGACAATGTTGAGATTCCAAACAAAAAGAAAAAGGACACTGTTGAAGAGATTGTAGGATATCAGTTAGAAAATAGTTCAGGTATCAACTGCTATGCTAATGTAGTGGTGAATGTCATATTTTTTCTAGAAAATCTCCAACAGCAAATTACAGAGAATCGAAAAAAAAGGTTTTGTTCCTTGTTGCATTCAATTTTTGAAAAATTGAGAACTGATAAAACTAAAATCCAAAGTGTTTCTGGCATTCGGAATCTTCTGGATATATGTTCTGGTTCGTCACAATTTACACAGAATGTACAGCAAGATGCTCAGGAATTTCTCATGTTTATGCTTGCAGTATTGGAAGATGAAGGAATACAAATTGAAAATCTGTTTGGACTTCGTTATAGATGGGAACATGAATGTGAAAATTGTACATTTACTTCTACCACTAACATAGACACTGAAAGATTCATATATTTGGCAATACCAGATTGTAAAACAGTGTCTTTTAACCCCTTCCCTGCGCATGATGGAACCACGCCGTCATGAGCCACGGGCGGCGTGTGCTCATGACGGCGTGGTTCCGTCATGCTGCGGCCGCTCCACCCACGCGGGACTGATTCCCCGCCTGTGCGGGCGAATTAGTGAGTGGGCGGGGTCGTGACGGAACCACGCCGTCATGAGCACAGCTCGCCCGTGACTCATGACGGCGTCGTTCCGTCACGAGCATGGCAGCGCCGTGCTCACCCCCCACCCCCGCGCCGCGGTGGAATTACCGCCAGGGCCAAGGGGTTAACAAATTAGTTAAATCAGCTAATCAAAATATGGAGTGTAGTCACTGCAAATCAGAAATGTTATCAACATTATTTATAGAAAGATTTGGAAAATATATTATTTTAATGATACAACGTTGTAGAGCAGATGGAAGAAAATTGGAAACTTTAATTAAAAATTTTGTAGCTAGTCAACTATCAATATCAGGAAGAACTTTCGTAGCAGTAACAATTATTTTCCACGATGGACCTTCTACAACATCTGGACACTATACTGTCTATTTAAAGTGCAATAAAGGATGGACACATTGTAGTGATGCCCATTTGGTTTTCAAATATCGGTTCCCTAATGAATTATCAAATTCATACTTAATATTTTTAATGCCAAAGTTCTGAGAACATCATTCGGCCTATTGGGAAGATGTCAATATGAATTAATGACATTATTTTGGATAATTTCAATACAAAGGATTTCAGGAATATCATTCGGCCTAGTGGGAAGATATCGATATGAATTAACAAGTGTATTTTGGATATTCTCACTGCAAATGTTTTAAAGAACATCATTTAGACTATAGGGAAGATATGAAGAATTGCTGATTCAATTATCGTTTCTGTTCTTTGATATTGTATTTAGAAAATTGTCTTAGAAAGAACCATTTCATATATTTGATATTTGTATTATATGTAATGTTATTGAGGATGTTTATTTTAGGAAATGTGAACACATAGTTGACTTTGTTGTAAATATTTTGGACACAGATTTGTTTTTTTTAACAATCTTATCGATTGAATTTTTTTGCCCGCTGTTACATGATGAGCAATATTGAAATCACTGTCTATGGTAAAATTCAATAGATTCTGAGAACAGCAAAAAAGGCAAACTGAATATCTTATATAATGGTAAAATTATGTTGTGTAGTTTAAACTATAATATTATATGTTATAACTGTATTTTCTCTTCTCTTTTAGAGACCAAAATTCTAAAGTTTGAAAGTTTTTAAAATTTAAATTATAAAAAACAACTTCAAAAATTGTTTCAAAGACTTTCATATCTACTATTGTAAAGGTAAGATTAAGTAACCCAAACACTCTCCATGCACTACTACATTCACCTCTGCACTATCCTTTTTTTAAATTTTATTTTATTTTATTTTTTTATTTTTATTTTAGCGAGGTGTACACATATAAATTGGAAAGCAGACAAATATTATACATTCAAATAAGACAAAAAAAAAAATTAATACTTAGGCAAAAACAATCCGAGACCATCCATAGTCAATTAGAAAACATATCATATTAACATTCGAGGAAATTCCAAATACGATTAAATCTTATCATTGAACGAATAGATCGAGTTTTGGCTAATGCTCGTTCCTTTTCATAGATATCCTTCATAAGAATCAGCCAATCAAAAAATGAAGGTGGATTAGAATTAATCCACTCTCTGGCTATACATAGACGGGCTGCCACTAATAGAATAGACATTAAGTTTCCCATATAAGGATCATCACATATCTTATACCCCAGCATTATTTCTTTGATCGATATAGTTAAATCAAGATTCAGCTGTTGACCAATATATTGTGTGACTCTTTCCCAGAACTCTGATAATTTAGGGCATAGATAAAACATATGAAGGATATCAGCCGCCTTTTGACCGCATTTAGGACAAATTGTTCTATCCATACTCCTACTGCCTGATACTTGTGTTACTAGTTGCCATTTTGTTATTTTGTCTGGAGTATAATATAACATGCAGATAGTTCGAAACTGTTGTAACTTTAGACTTACAGAATGTACTGAGTTATTTAATTTGTCTAGAGCCATTGTAATTTCAGATGTTTCTATATCCATATTCAGAGTTTGATTCCATTTATTTGCTAATTCGCTAAGATCAGCACTTTTAACACTCCACAAATGTCCGTACATTGTACTAATTCTAATTTTGTGAGCAGGATTTAAAAAACAAGTAAGGACTATATGAGAGTGCGGCAAATGCATTAGTTTTTGTTTGAAGAAATAGTCTCTGAGTTGCAGATACTTAAAAAATGACTGATGTGGGAGACCAAAAGATTGTTGTAATGATAAGTAGGTGGAGAAGCCAGAATGATCATATAGCTGTCCCAATCTATCAATACGATGTTTAGCCCAATTGGAAGCAGATCCGTCATGAAATATATTTGGAAGAAATGGATTGTTCCATAGTTGAAAATATTCATGTCTAACAAGGTCATCAAAAGTAAGTGATAGATAACAAAGAATTTCCTTCCAAATACATACAATGTCCCTTATAGTCTTAAATCGAACTCTTTTATAGTAATTAGGGTCGTTAATCCTATACAAGAACATACGATTGTCATTACCTAAAGCTAAAGTAAGCCCATAATATGAAAGCTTATCAGTTAAAAGGCTTTGTATACGTCCTGTAAATGCTGCCCAGAAGTACAATTTAAAGTCAGGAAGTTGCAAACCCCCAAATTTATAAGGAAACTTAAGAAGTTTTATCGATCAACGAGCTTTTTATAGCCCCAAATAAAACTACTGATTGCACCCTCTAATTTATGAAAAAAATAATTGGGAACCCGTAAAGGAATCGCCCGAAACAGATATAAAAATTTAGGTAGAATGATCATTTTAATTATATTAATCCGGCCAATAATAGTTATGGGTAGCTTATTCCAATTCTTAAACTGTTTAATTACTGTCTGTAACAATGCTCCATAATTTAATTTCCAGATTTGGTCCACATTTTTAGTGATCCTAATACCTAAATATGTGGCCTCTGTACAAGTTCCACGAATAGATGTATCAGGTGGCAGATTATGTATTATTTGTGTTTTACTTATATTAAGCTTATAGCCCGAGAAAAGCCCAAAATGTTTTGCTTCTTCCTTTATTATATCAGCAGTAGTTGCTGGGTCTGATGTAAATATTGCGATGTCATCCGCATATGCGGCTACTTTAAGTTGATACGCACCGTTATTGAATGGGGTGATATCTACATTTTGATTCTATGTTTCGATGAAAGGCTCGATATAAAGAGCAAAAAGTAGAGGAGAAAGTGGACACCCTTGTCTCGTACCACGTTGTATGCAGAATATCTTGGAATTCAGATTAGCATATATTAGCTTGGCCTGCGGGTTAGTATATAGTGCCTAAATCCAGTTCATAAACCGATCTGGTATTGCATTATTACGTAGTATCTGCCACAATGCATCCCATACCACCCGGTCGAATGCTTTCTCAGCATCTAATAGAATCATCCTCATGGTACTCGATGTTTTATGAGCGATATCAAATGCAGTTATAGCCATGTTAACATGTGCGGTAGTATCCCTGCCTGAAATAAATCCGTGTTGGTGTTCAGATACCAGATCTGGCATATATGATGCCAGACGATTTGCCAATACTTTAGAGAATATTTTAGCATCAGTATTTATAAGGGATATTGGTCGATAAGACCCACATTCATCTGCACTCTTCCCTTTTTTAAGAAAAAAACAATATTAATCATATCCCAAGAATCAGGAACTTGCTTGCACTCAGCTATCTGGTGCATCACTTCTTGGAACAGTGGGAGAATTAAAGTTTTAAAAGTTTTATAAAACTCCAGTGGTAGGGCGTCGTCTCCGGCTGCTTTGCCTAAAGGCAGCGCAGCTATAGCAGTTGCGATTTCATCTTCTAATATATCAAGTTGTAGGTGTTCTATAGCCTCTGGATCAAGAACAGAGGGCCTCAATGATTGTAAATATTCTTCAGCCACCGCTGAATCATAATTTTCTGACAGAGCATATAATTCCAAGTAGAATTGATAAAATTGCTCCAAAATTAGATTAGTCGAGTTGTATATAATACCATCTTTGCCTTTAATTGAGTCTATCCTGGTTTTAGCTTTCTTATCTGCTACCTGATAAGCCAATAAGCGACCGACTTGATCCCCGTATTCATATCTATTCATTCGACTTTTATTATAAGCAGCAGCCACTTTCTCTTTAAATCGCCGGGTCATAAGTGCCCTTGTACTTATTAATTCAGAATATATAGCTTCTTTATTTAACCCATTCGCCATAATCTCTTGAGCATGTAGCAGCTCCAATTTTGTTAGATTATTGCATAGCTCCTTCTCCCTCCCTTGAATAGCTTTATTCAATTGATAAATATATTGCTGTGTAGATCCTCGAATCACAGCTTTCATTGTATCCCATATTATAAAAGAAGAAGCAGTGCCTATGTTGTGTTGTAAATAATCAGTAAGAACCCCTGTAGTACGAGAGATATATTCGGGATCGCATAGCAAATGTCTAGGAAATGAAAAAGAGCGAGAACACTTGTCCTCTAAGGAAAATTGCAAGTATATTAATAGAGGGTTGTGATCAGATGTTATTCGCGGGCATACTTCGATATCTATTCTCCCTAAAAGGGAGCAATTCACCAGGATTAGATCAATTCTAGAGTAATGTTGATGAGGTCTAGAATAATACGTGAAGCCAGGTTTAGTTGGGTATAATGTACGCCACACATCAGCCATCCCATAAAGTCGGGCCATTTCCAAAATTGATCTTCTAACTCTATTCATTCTTGGAGAAGCATACCGATTAGATGAATCCATAGAGTAATTTAAGGTACAGTTAAAATCCCCTAAGATTATGATTTCCCCTGCCAACCCAAAAGCTCCATCATTAGCTTCTCGAAGATAGTAGGATCATCTTGGTTTGGACCGTATAGTGCACATAGGACTAACTTCTTTTTGTTAATCTCCAATTGTAGAATTACCCATCTACCACCTGGGTCAGAGGCTTTTTCAAGTTTTTTGCATATAAAATGTTTGTCTTTAAGGATGGCTACGCCTCTGATTGTTGCACCCTGTGAGGTACACTCAAGCATTTCTAATCCAAGCTGTTTAAACAAACCCCTATCTTTGTATGCTAAATGTGTCTCTACTAAGACCACCAGATGTTGTTTATGTATCCTTAGCTCCTCGCTCACCAAGCACCGTTTACTAAATGAGTTTAGCCCAGCCACATTCCAGCTTATGCACCTGATTAACCCCATTGCATGTATTTGAAGAATTTTGGGCACACATTAAGTTTCCCTAAAAAAAAGTTTTTAAATTTAGTTTTAAAGAGAGCATCTTTTCAAATGATTGAATAGCCAATTTAAATAAGTTATTCTTATCTTTACGGATTCTGCAGTTTATATCAATGTTAATCATATATTTTAATTTAGTCTGTACACCCCTTAATTTACACCCCCAGCTCCATTGTTTGCCGACACAAAGTCCCTTAATCATCAGTAATCCTTGCCCTACCCTTCCCCCTCCCCAACCTTTCCTCAACCTATGAGGAGTAACCCCCCTCCCCACCCCGTATCCTGAAAAAGGAATCATCCCCACCATCTTGCTGTCGTTCACAGACAGCTAAGGAGGCAGCGCCACTGTGAGTTTCTCCCAACAATATTTAGTCAAATATAAATTGTAAACAAAAACAATAAGAATTAGGAACCAATTTTAGCCATATGTCCATATATCCATAGTCACTGTTCCGATTCATCCTAATTATAATTACTCCCAGATCTAGAACTTATAGTCTGAGACCCCAAATCCCAGAGAGGGAGTTCAAAGAAAAAGATATTTATATTCTGCTTCCTTATTTCAGATTCCAAAGTGATTATTTGGAGCCTTGTTGAGCTTGTTGAGCTTGTTGAGCTTTGGTGAGTGCCAATTTTGCCTCCTGATCTGAGAAATAAAGCTGCGATCTACCATCCTTAATAATCTTCAATTGAGCTGGCTCTTGCAAATAGACCAAGGCTCCGAGAGCTTTCCAAGAGTCAATAAGTTGTCTCATTCTCCACCTTTTGTCCATTGTTATTTTACATAAATCCGACCTTGCGACAATAGAGAATGACTCAACTATGATTGGTGTAGAGGGTCGAGCTTTGATTGCGATTGCCTGACGTAACAAAAAATTGCCTATGTTGATAAGTATTGGTCTTGGACGTCGTGGGTTAAGCTGTGCGCCTTGGTTTAAGAATATAGGTAATCTATGAGCTCGTTGAATTTGAGAATCCCAGTCCCAATCTGATAGGTCAGGGAAAGCCTTCTGAAAGATTCGAACTATGAACTCACGTGAGTCTGACCCTTCGCTGCCCTCCGGAATCCCAAATATTCGCAGGTTATTCCGGCGCTGCCGATTCTCAAGGTCCTCGACCTTTAACTGAAGAGCGTTAACTTGTGTATCATGCTCTTGAAGTAGTTTAGTTGAATGTGAGACTGCATCCTCATTATCCGATATCCTTTGCTGAAGGTTAGTCATCTCAATTGTAATTGCTGCCATCTTATCAGTTACTGCCACCATAGCCTGCTGTATATTAACATTGTCTGCCCGAAGCTGAGTAAAGTGTTCTTGTGCTTCAGCTCTTTGAGTTAATAATGCTTGCATAATTGATGCTAATGATGGTTCTAGTACTTCTGATGAGCCTGATATATTTGTGGTGGCTAAAGAAGTCGTTGGGCCAGGGGCATCTCTCATAAGATGCATAGTGCCAGTATTAAATAATCCAGTGATATCAGAGTTCTCATTGGCGCTGCTAATCCCAATAGTATCACCTGATATATCATGCCCCATCTGCTGAGGAAGTGGAAGGTATTGAGTACCGGTAGTTGCCAGATTTTCCCCCAAAACCGGGCCAGAGCCAGATAGTCTCGATATAATTGCTTTTACTTCCCCTTTTGAGGTCACCCATTTACGCAGAGGGCTGTGTTGATTCCTAGTTTTGGCTCTTACATGTATTGCAGATGTTGTGCTTGCTTGTTTCTGGGTCATATTGCTGTTGCAGTTTCCATACAGTCCTCTAACCATCTAGACACTGCTCATTCACATCTTAAATGCCCCAGGTACTACCCATGCAGTCCAGCAATCACCCTGTCATTCTCGATGCACTCCTCAAGTCACCCAGCCAGTACCATGTACTAATCCAATCCCTCAGGCGCTCTCCTTGCACTACTCTAATCATCCACTCAGTACCCATGTACTCATGCAATGACCCAGTCACAAACACATGTACTGCTGCAATCCCCTATGCACTACCAATGCAGTCCTTCAACCACTTACATATTTCTCATTCACTCCTCCAATTCCCCAGGTAGTACCCATGCAGTCCAGCAATCACCCTGTCACTCCCCATGCACTCCTCCAGTCACTCAGCCACTACCATGTACTAATCCAAACACTCCGCCAATACCCAAGCACTTATAAATTCACCACACAGTCTCCTTGCAGTACTGTAATCATCCACTCAGTACCCATGTACTCATGCAAAAACCCAGTCACAAACACATGCACTGCTGTACTAATCCAATCACTCCGCCAATAGCCAAGCACTTATAAATTCACCATGCACTCACCTTGCAGTACTCTAATCTTCCAGTCAGTACCCATGTACTTATGCAATTACCCAGGCACTAACTCATGCACTTCTACAATCCTTTGAGTGATTAACCAGGCACTAACTCATGCACTTCTATATTCCTTTGAGTGCTACCTATACAGTTTAGAAATCTCCCTGTTACTACCTATGCACTCCTCCAATTACCCAGCCACTCCTATGTCCTTATCCAATCACTCTGCCAAAAGCCAAGCACTTATAAATTCACCATGCACTCTCCTTGCAGCACTCTAAGTATCCAGCCACTATCCATGTACTCATGCAATGACGCAGGCACTAACACATGCAATGCTATAATCACATGTGCACTCTCCATGCAGTCCTCTAACCACCTACACACTACTGATTTACTCCTCCAATTAGCCAGGTAGTACCCATGCAGTCCAGCAATCACACTGTCACTCCCTGTGCACTCTTCCAATCACCCAGCCAGTAGCACGTACTAATCCAATCACTCCGCCAATACCCAAGCCCTTATAAATTCACCACGCACTCTCCTTGCAGTACTCTAATCATCCAGTCAGTACCCATGTACTCATGCAATGACCCAGTCACAAACACATGCACTGCTGCAATCCCCTATGCACTACTCACACAGTCCTCTAACCACTTACACACTTCTCATTCACTCCTTCAATTCCCCTGGTAGTACCCATACAGTCCAGCAATCACTCTGTCACTCCCTGTGCACTCCTCCAGTCACCCAGCCACTCCTTCAATTCCCCAGGTAGTACCCATACAGTCCAGCAATCACCCTCTCACTTCCCATGCACTCCTTCAGTCACTCAGCCACTACCATGTACTAATACAAACACTCCGCAAATACCGAAGCACTTATAAATTTACCACGCAGTCTCCTTGCAGTACTCTAATCATCCACTCAGTGCCCATGTACTCATGCAAAGACCCAGTCACAACACATGCACTGCTGCAATCCCCTATGCACTACTCATGCAGTCCTCTAACCACTTACACACTTCTCATTCGCTTCTTCAATTCCCCTGGTAGTACCCATACAGTCCAGCAATCACTCTGTCACTCCCCGTGCACTCCTCCAGTCACCCAGCCACTACCATGTACTAATCCAAACACTCCGCCAGTACCCAAGCACTTATAAATTTACCACGCAGTCTCCTTGCAGTACTCTAATCATCCACTCAGTACCCATGTACTCATGCAAAGACCCAGTCACAAACACATGCACTTCTTCAATCCCCTATGCACTACTCATGCAGTCCTCTAGCCACTTACACACTTCTCATTCGCTCCTTCAATTCCCCTGGTAGTACCCATACACTCCAGCAATCAACCTCTCACTTCCCGTGCACTCCTCCAGTCACCCAGCCTCTACCATGTACTAATCCAAACACTCCGCCAATACCCAAGCACTTATAAATTCACCACGCAGTCTCCTTGCAGTACTGTAATCATCCACTTAGTACCCATGCACTCATGCAAAGATCCAGTCACAAACACATGCACTGCTGCAATACCCTATGCACTACTCATGCAGTCCTCTAACCACTTACACACTTCTCATTTGCTCCTTCAATTCCCCTGGTAGTACCCATACAGTCCAGCAATCACTCTGTCACTCCCCGTGCACTCCTCCAGTCACCCAGCCACTGCCATGTACTAATCCAAACACTCCACCAATACCCAAGCATTTATAAATTTACCACGCAGTCTCCTTGCAGTACTCTAATCATCCACTCAGTACCCATGTACTCATGCAATGACTCAGTCACAAACACATGCACTGCTGCAATCCCCTATGCACTACTCATGCAGTCCTCTAACCACTTACACACTTCTCATTCGCTCCTTCAATTCCCCTGGTAGTACTCATACAGTCCAGCAATCACCCTCTCACTTCCCGTGCACTCCTCCATTCACCCAGCCACTTCCATGTAGTACTCCAAACACTCCGCCAATACCCAAGCACTTATGAATTCACCACACAGTCTCCTTGCAGTACTGTAATCATCCACTCAGTACCCATGTACTCATGCAAAAACCCAGTCACAAACACATGCACTGCTGCAATCCCCTATGCACTACTCATGCAGTCCTCTAACCAGTTACACACTTTTCATTCGCTCCTTCAATTCCCCTGGTAGTACCCATACAGTCCAGCAATCACTCTGTCACTCCCCGTGCACTCCTCCAGTCACCCAGCCACTACCATCTACTAATCCAAACACTCCGCCAATACCCAAGCCCTTATAAATTCACCACACACTCTCCTTGTGGTACTCTAATCATCCACTCAGTACCCAGGTACTCATGCAATGACCCAGTCACAAACACATGCAATGCTGCAATCCCCTATGCACTACTCATGCAGTCCTCTAACCACTTACACACTTCTCATTCACTCCTTTAATTCCCCAGGTAGTACCCATACAGTCCAGCAATCACCCTCTCACTTCCCATGCACTCCTTCAGTCACTCAGCCACTACCATGTACTAATACAAACACTCCGCAAATACCGAAGCACTTATAAATTTACCACGCAGTCTCCTTGCAGTACTCTAATCATCCACTCAGTGCCCATGTACTCATGCAAAGACCCAGTCACAACACATGCACTGCTGCAATCCCCTCTGCACTACTCATGCAGTCCTCTAACCACTTACACACTTCTCATTCGCTTCTTCAATTCCCCTGGTAGTACCCATACAGTCCAGCAATCACTCTGTCACGCCCCGTGCACTCCTCCAGTCACCCAGCCACTACCATGTACTAATCCAAACACTCCGCCAGTACACAAGCACTTATAAATTTACCACGCAGTCTCCTTGCAGTACTCTAATCATCCACTCAGTACCCATGTACTCATTCAAAGACCCAGTCACAAACACATGCACTTCTTCAATCCCCTATGCACTACTCATGCAGTCCTCTAGCCACTTACACACTTCTCATTCGCTCCTTCAATTCCCCTGGTAGTACCCATACACTCCAGCAATCAACCTCTCACTTCCCGTGCACTCCTCCAGTCACCCAGCCTCTACCATGTACTAATCCAAACACTCCGCCAATACCCAAGCACTTATAAATTCACCACGCAGTCTCCTTGCAGTACTGTAATCATCCACTCAGTACCCATGCACTCATGCAAAGATCCAGTCACAAACACATGCACTGCTGCAATACCCTATGCACTACTCATGCAGTCCTCTAACCACTTACACACTTCTCATTTGCTCCTTCAATTCCCCTGGTAGTACCCATACAGTCCAGCAATCACTATGTCACTCCCCGTGCACTCCTCCAGTCACCCAGCCACTGCCATGTACTAATCCAAACACTCCACCAATACCCAAGCATTTATAAATTTACCACGCAGTCTCCTTGCAGTACTCTAATCATCCACTCAGTACCCATGTACTCATGCAATGACTCAGTCACAAACACATGCACTGCTGCAATCCCCTATGCACTACTCATGCAGTCCTCTAACCACTTACACACTTCTCATTCGCTCCTTCAATTCCCCTGGTAGTACTCATACAGTCCAGCAATCACCCTCTCACTTCCCGTGCACTCCTCCATTCACCCAGCCACTACCATGTAGTAATCCAAACACTCCGCCAATACCCAAGCACTTATAAATTCACCACACAGTCTCCTTGCAGTACTGTAATCATCCACTCAGTACCCATGTACTCATGCAAAAACCCAGTCACAAACACATGCACTGCTGCAATCCCCTATGCACTACTCATGCAGTCCTCTAACCAGTTACACACTTTTCATTCGCTCCTTCAATTCCCCTGGTAGTACCCATACAGTCCAGCAATCACTCTGTCACTCCCCGTGCACTCCTCCAGTCACCCAGCCACTACCATCTACTAATCCAAACACTCCGCCAATACCCAAGCCCTTATAAATTCACCACGCACTCTCCTTGTGGTACTGTAATCATCCACTCAGTACCCAGGTACTCATGCAATGACCCAGTCACAAACACATGCAATGCTGCAATCCCCTATGCACTACTCATGCAGTCCTCTAACCACTTACACACTTCTCATTCACTCCTTTAATTCCCCAGGTAGTACCCATACATTCCAGCAATCACCCTCTCACTTCCCATACACTCCTCCACTCACCCAGCCACTACCATGTACTATAACAAACACTCCGCCAATACCGAAGCACTAATAAATTTACCACGCAGTCTCCTTGCAGTACTCTAATCATCCACTCAGTATCCATGTACTCATGCAAAGACACAGTCACAACACAAGCACTGCTGCAATCCCCTATGCACTACTCATGCAGTCCTCTAACCACTTACACACTTCTCATTCGCTTCTTCAATTCCCCTGGTAGTACCCATACAGTCCAGCAATCACTCTGTCACTCCCCGTGCACTCCTCCAGTCACCCAGCCACTACCATGTACTAATCCAAACACTCCGCCAATACCCAAGCACTTATAAATTCACCACGCACTCTCCTTGTGGTACTGTAATCATCCACTCAGTACCCATGTACTCATGCAATGACCCAGTCACAAACACATGCACTACTGCATTCCCCTATGCACTACTCATGCAGTCCTCTAACCACTTACACACTTGTCATTTGCTCCTTCAATTCCCCTGGTAGTACCCATACAGTCCAGCAATCACCCTCTCACTTCCCGTGCACTCCCCCAGTCACCCAGCCACTACCATGTACTAATCCAAACACTCCGCCAATACCCAAGCACTTATAAATTCACCACACAGTCTCCTTGCAGTACTGTAATCATCCACTCAGTACCCATGTACTCATGCAAAGACCCAGTCACAAACACATGCACTGCTGCAATCCCCTATGCACTACTCATGCAGTCCTCTAACCACTTACACACTTTTCATTCGCTCCTTCAATTCCCCTGGTAGTACCCATACAGTCCAACAATCACTCTGCCACTCCCCGTGCACTCCTCCAGTCACCCAGCCACTACCATCTACTCATCCAAACACTCCGCCAATACCCAAGCCCTTATAAATTCACCACGTACTCTCCTTGCGGTACTCTAATCATCCACTCAGTAGCCATGTACTCATGCAATGACCCAGTCACAAACACATGCACTGCTGCAATCCCCTATGCACTACTCATGCAGTCCTCTAACCACTTACACACTTCTCATTCACTCCTTTAATTCCCCAGGTAGTACCCATACAGTCCAGCATTCACCCTCTCACTTCCCATGCACTCCTCCACTCACCCAGCCACTATCATGTACTAAAACAAACGCTCCGCCAATACCGAAGCACTTATACATTTTCCACACAGTCTCCTTGCAGTACTCTAATCATCCACTCAGTACCCATGTACTCATGCAAAGACACAGTCACAACACATGCACTGCTGCAATCCCCTATGCACTACTCATGCAGTCCTCTAACCACTTACACACTTCTCATTCGCTTCTTCAATTCCCCTGGTAGTACCCATACAGTCCAGCAATCACTCTGTCACTCCCCGTGCACTCCTCCAGTCACCCAGCCACTACCATGTACTAATCCAAACACTCCGCCAATACCCAAGCACTTATAAATTCACCACGCACTCTCCTTGCGGTACTCTAATCATCCACTCAGTACCCATGTACTCATGCAATGACCCAGTCACAAACACATGCACTGCTGAAATCCCCTATGCACTACTCATGCAGTCCTCTAACCACTTACACACTTGTCATTCGCTCCTTCAATTCCCCTGGTAGTACCCATACAGTCCAGCAATCACCCTCTCACTTCCCGTGCACTCCTCCAGTCACCCAGCCACTACCATGTACTAATTCAAACACCCCGCCAATACCCAAGCACTTATAAATTTACCACGCAGTCTCCTTGCAGTACTCTAATCATCCACTCAGTACCCATGTACTCATGCAAAGACCCAGTCACAAACACATGCACTGCTGAAATCCCCTATGTACTACTGATGCAGTCCTCTAACCACTTACACACTTCTCATTTGCTCCTTCAATTCCCCTGGAAGTACCCATACAGTCCAGCAATCACTCTGTCACTCCCCGTGCACTCCTCCAGTCACCCAGCCACTACCATGTACTAATACAAACACTCCGCCAATACCCAAGCACTTATAAATTCACCATGCACTCTCCTTGCAGTACTCTAATCATCCACTCAGTACCCATGTACTCATGCAATGACCCAGTCACAAACACATGCACTGCTGCAATCCCCTATGCACTACTCATTCAGTCCTCTAACCTCCTTCAATGCCCCTGGTAGTACCCATACAGTCCAGCAATTACCCTCTCACTTGCCGTGCACTCCTCCAGTCACCCAGCCAGCACCATGTACTTATCCAATCACTCCGCCAAAACCCAAGCACTTATAAATTCACCATGCACTTTCCTTACAGTACTCTAATCATCCAGTCACTACCCATGCACTCATTCAATGACCAAGGCACTAACACGTGCACTGCTACAATCACCTGTGCACTTCCCATACAATCCTCTAACTGCCTAGACACTGCTCATTCACACCTTCAATTACCCAGGTAGTACCCATGCAGTCCAGCAATCACCCTGTCACTTCCCATGCACTCCTCCAATCACCCATCCAGCACCATGTACTTATCCAATCACTCCGCCAATACCCAAGCACTTATAAATTCACCATGTACTCTCCGTGCAACACTGTAATCATCCAGTCACTACCCATGTACTCATGCAATGACCCAGGCCCTAACTCATGCACTGCTACAATCAACTGTGTACTACCCATGCAGTCCTCTAACCACCTAGATACTGCTCATGCACTCCTCCAATTACCCAGGTAGTACTCATGCAATCCCCCTGTCACTTCCTATGCACTCCTCCAATCACCCAGCCAGCACCATGTACTTATCCAATCACTCCGCCAAAACCCGAGCACTTATAAATTCATCATGCACTTTCCTTACAGTACTCTAATCATCCAGTCACTACCCATGTACTCATGCAATGACCCAGGCACTAACATGTGCACTGCTACAATCCCCTGTGCACTACCGATGCACTCATCCAATCACACAAGCACTAGTGACGACCTCATACAATCACTTATGCACTACCCATGCACTCTTTCAATCACTCAAGCTCTACATATGTAGCCATGCAATCATCCAGGCACTACCATACACTTATTGCTCTTTTTTAAACAGATTAGGTGGTTCTGAACAGAACCGTTTTTTTCTTCTTTTTTTCTATTTTATAATTTTTTTGTGTTTTTTAACAATTTTGTAATTTTTTTGGGTGTTTAAAAAAAAAAAAGAAAAACAACAGAACAAAGAGTCCAACTTTGCAATTAAACAGTGATTGCAGGAAAAAATGCATAAAAAAAAAACTAACATGAGTGGTTTCTTGTCAACAGACTGCTCGCCAAAACACACTACAGCATTGCACTTGATGCAGAGTTGTTTAAGATTGTCAAACTTGGGACGGATATCAGGTCCACGGCTTACTCCTGATGTGCTCGGTCCAGCAGTCTGATCATCATGCTGCGCAGCTTCCTGGGCGCGACGATGTTGTTTGCGAGCCAGATGCCGAGGATGCTTGAGCATGCTGGACGTCCCACAGGAGTACTTCCTTTCACTTCCTCGTGAGAGCACCCTTGGACAGAGAGTGCAACTAACTTTTCTTGCATTGACCTTCTTCTGTCCGTCCGGAATTGTGAAGAAGGCCCAAACAACTGAGGGCCATATTCTCAAGAACGGCGATAACATTATCACCGCTTTAGCGGCAGGAAGCTGCCGCTAAAGCGGCAATAAGGGGTTTTATCGCTGCTTTAGTGGCAGTTTCCTGCCGCTAAAGCGGCGATAATGTTATCGCCGTTCTTGAGAATATGGCCCGACTCTTTTCTTTTTTTAATAGGTTCCTCCAACACTTCTTCTTCCGCTGTTACCAAGTTAACTTCAGTTGAAGAAGCCATTCTTTAGATCAAAAAACACCCCAAAAATGTACAAAGTAGAGAAGTAACACAACAGGTGTGTCTCCTAAGATGTAGAAGAAGGAATGAACAAAAAAGGGAGGGGGTCCTTCACATTCTAGAAAGAAAACCTTGTAAACCAATCAAATGGTGCGCACCCGGCGCGACTTCCGGAAAACATATTTAACAATAATATAACTTTATTCCAATTAGAAATATATGCTTTTTATATTTAGTTTAGATAATCTCTTGCTTTAATACACATATTAAAGTTCTATATATATACTTTTAAAACATAAACATTTTACGGGTGTTGCGCACCAGGCGCGACCGCATACGTAAGTGAGGTAACGCGGGGCCGGAAAATGCGCATTCATCGCTTAGCAAAGGTGCATCGGGCGCGACTCTCGGAAAATAAATGTATCAATAATATACCTTTATTGCAATTACAAATATCTGATTTTTATATTTAGTATAGATAATCTCTTCCTTTAATATACATATTAAAGTTATATATATATACTTTTAAAACATAAACATTTTACGGGCGGCGCGCACCCGGCGTGACCGCATACGTAAGTGACGTTACGCGGGGCCGTACACCACGCACCCGTCGCATACAAAACGCGCATTCACCACGACTTTAGCAATATGGCGGCTTGAATCCGCGCACCCACCGAGATAGGTACACGATCGGTACGCGACTCCACTTTTTTTGAAATATATATTTTAAAAAACAAAAACATTATATTATTTTTTACAACAAATAAAAAGCTATATAAAAATATTTTTTACAAATAACAGTTACAAAAGATTTCTTAAAAGTACCTTTGAAAATCACAGAAAAAGCAAAGGTTTCAGGGACGTTATACTTAGTAATTAGCATTTAAAAAACCTTTGAAATTCACTGAAAAAACCATAGGTTTCAGGGACGTTATAGCTAGAAATTAGCATTTAAAAAACCTTTGAAATTCACTAAAAAAACACAGGTATAAGGGACTTTATAGTTATTTGGACATTTCACTCGTACAAAACTAGAGAAATTCAGGCGTTATAGTTAGTTGGGCTAACTATAACTCACGCCCCCGCAATGCACTGCTGATGACGTTACATATTACATCACTCATCACATGGTCAGTGACATCACTGATGACACTGATGACATCACTGACCATGTCATGAGTGATGTAATATGTGACGTCATCAGCAGTGCATTTCGGTGCGCGAGTTATAGTTAGCTGAACTAACTATAACGGGGGAATTTCTATGGTTTTGTATGAGTGAAATGTCCAACTAACTATAACTGTCCCTAAAACCTATGGTTTTTTCAGTGAATTTCAAAGGTTTTTTAAATGCTAATTTCTAACTATAACGTGTCTGAAACCTATGGTTTTTTCAGTGAATTTCAAAGGTTTTTAAATGCTAATTTCTAACTATAACGTGCCTGAAACCTATGGTTTTTTAAGTGAATTTCAAAGGTTTTTTAAATGCTAGTTTCTAACTATGCCTACAGAGGTAGGACATGTGAAGAAAGAAGAAAAAACGCACAGAAAGAAGCAAAAGAAATGCAGAAAGAAGCAACAGAAGTCCACAAAGACGAAGAAAAGTGCAGGAAGAAGCAAAAGATGTGCAGAAAGAACCAACAGAGGAGCAGAAAGAGGCCTTGTTGCAAAATCATCCTGTGCCCACAACTTTTTCAGACGGGTACTGGTGGTAACTGACTCTGACTAACCAGAGCCAGTGCTATGCTAAAAGACACTTAGAATACAGTGAAAACACCTACATACACTAGGGAACACTATGCGTTGGGGTACCCCTGTGATTAGCATGACCTCCTCTGTAAGTCCCTAGTACATAATAGGGCAGGGGGATCAAAACTACCTCTTAAAACGCGCTACGGGGCGCGTTTGCACAGTGGTGAAGGGAGGGGGGCCTGAGGTGACATGTGTGCAAACGCGCCCCATGGCGCGTTTTAAGTTGCAGGTTTAAGTCCCCTTGAATCCTGAGGGTCCCTGGGGCCCAACTAGCCCACCAGGTACCTACAGTTAGCACCACAGAGCTGAGTTGCAGAGAGGCGTTCCGAGGCCATGCACCTTTTTCACCTCTCTGCAACGCAACTCTGTTGTGCTTACTGAAGGTACCTGGTGGGCTAGTTGGCCCCCAGGGTCCCTCAGGATTCAAGGGGAATTAATTCCCCAACTTAAAACGCACCACAGGGCGTGTTTGCGCACACGTCACCTGAGGCCCCGCCCCTCCCTTCACCACTGTGCAAACGCGCCCGTGGCGCGTTTTAAGTTGGGGGATTAGGTCACCTTGAATCCTGAGGGTCCCTGGGGCCCAACTAGCCCACCAGGTACTTCCAGTAAGCACCACAGGCCTGCATTGCAGAGAGGTGGTCCGAGGCCATGCCCCTTCTTACACCTCTCTGCAACGCAGCTCTGTGGCGCTTACTGGAGGTACCTGGTGGGCTAGTTGGACCTCAGGGACCCTCAGGATTCAAGGGAACTTAATACTCCAACTTAAAACACGCCACAGGGCGTGTTTGCACACATGTCACCTCAGGCACCGCCCCCTCCCTTCACCACTGTGCAAACGCACCCCGTGGCGTGTTTTAAGTTGGGGGATTAGGTCACCTTGAATCCTGAGGGTCCCTGGGGCCCAACTAGCCCACCAGGTACTTCCAGTAAGCGCCACAGGCCTGCGTTGCAGAGAGGTGGTCCGAGGCCATGCCCCTTTTTACACCTCTCTGCAACGCAGCTCTGTGGCGCTTACTGGAGTTACCTGGTGGGCTAGTTGACGAAACTTCGCGAAATTTTCAAAACTAATGGGGCGATCCAGTCAGCTCCTGTCTTGAAAGTTTCGCGGTGATTCGTCAAGCGGGGGCAGAGAAAAAAGGGGGGTCCCAAAACGCGTTTCCCCATGTTAATTTTCATAGGAAATTTTAGACACGGCTACAGCCCGAACTGCTGAATGGAATCACACCAAATTTGGCAAAAAAGGTAGGTCTTGGTTCAGAAAGCGTCCTTTTTTTTTAAATGGTGTAAATCCGTTCAGTAGTTCCTGAGAAATTAAAAAAGAAAAATATCAATATCTGAGCACCGAGGAGGAGTCACGACTCCTCCCGAGCACAAGCTGACTTCTGATTGGCTGCCAACACTCCAAACCAGGAAGTGTTGGTAGCCATCTTGTGACTCGGTAACCGAGTCACAAGAAAACAGTGAAAAAAACATTAAAAAACAAGAAAAGGGGGCAGGGTAGAAACCCCCTGACCCCCTAGGCCTGCTGCCTGACGCCCCTTTTTGCACCACTCTGCAAACGCGCCTCTTGGTGCACTGGTGGTGGGGCGATGAGGTCCTCTTGTGTCCTGAGGACCTGAGGACACAAGTGGACTTCATCCCCCGAGCAGCAGTGCACCAAGAGGCGAGTTTGCAGAGTGATGTAAAAAGGGGGCGTGGCCTCAGACCACCTCTCTGCAATCCAGCTGTGTGGCGCTTACTGGAGGTGCCTGGTGGGCTAGTTGGCCCCCAGGGACCCTCAGTATTCAAGGGGACTTAATCCCTCAACTTAGAACGCGCCAGGGGGTGCGTTTGCAGAGTGGTGGAGAAAGGGGGCGTGGCCTTTGTCCACCTCTCAGCAATCCCACTGTGTGGGACTTACTGGAGGTAAGAGGTAGGCTAGTTGGCCCCTAAAGGACTCCCAGCAGCGAAGGGGACTTCAATACCCATCCAAGAGCACACCAGGGAGTGCGTTTGTAGAGTGGTGGGCAAAGGGGGCGTGGCCTGCTCTTCGAACTTAGCAATCCTGCTGTGTGGGACTTACTGGAGGTAATAGGAGGGGTAGTTGGCCCCCAAGGATGTCCTTTGGGGCTAACTACCCCTCTTTTTACCTCCAGTGAGTCCCGCACAGTGGGATTGCTGAGACGTCTTCGGAGGCCATGCCCCCCTTTCTCCACCACTCTGCAAACGCGTCTCCTGGCAGACTATGGGATGGGGGATGAAGTCCAATTTACTCCTGAGGGACTTTGGGGGCCAAGAAATCCTACTGGTACCTCCTGTAAGCCCTACGCACCGGAATTCCTGACCGCTGGTTGGAGGCCCAGCACCCTTTCTCCACCACTCTGCAAATGCGACTACTAGTTAAAGAAGTGTTTGCAATATAATAGGTTTCGCATTTGAGAGAATTAGAGCTATTGGCGTTGTAAATGCAAAAGTTTTCTACTAATGTTTTTGGAGTGGAGTGGATGTACGTTGTGTAGTGGAATTATGTGGTATGTTGTGCAGTGAAATTATGTGGATAGAAAGTATGTGGTATTTAGTGTATAGGAATTATGTAGAGTGGGATTATGTGTTATGGAGAGTAATTATGTGGTATGGTAGTCTGTGTTGTGGAGTGGTAACCTCAGGTTTAATCTTCCTCGTTTCCATAAAAGCTCAACTATGAACTCAGTGAGACAAAAAAAGATGGATTCACTGAGGAGCACTTGTGGACCTAGTCAGAGGGATGAGCAGGGCAACTGGAATTATGTGATTGTTTGGCTGCACCGACTTTCGCACAATTATACATTTTCTGCATTAGCCACATAATTCATCATCTGCACCCTAATCTGCAGATTTGAACAAAAAAAGCCTTGTTTCTAGCTCAAACGGCTCAAACGTTACCAAAAATGCAGCGACAAGTGTTACAGCGTGGTGGAAGGCCCTTTGAAAACTTAGAATGGTCACCTGTTACTTATTGCTAAATGTGGGTGTTAAATTGGTGCTAATGGTGTGCAAGCCACTCTTGCTTCCCTCTGCGCCTCTCTTGCCTCTTTCTGCATTTCTGTTGCTTCTTTCTGCACGTTTCTTTCTTTTTCTGCACTTCTCTTGACCTCATTCTGCAAATCTCTTGTACTTTCTGCACCTCTCTTCCCTCTTTCTGCACGTCTGTTGCCTCTTTCTGCACCTCATTTGCTTCTTTCTGTATCCCTCTTACGTCTTTCTGCACCCTTTTTGCCTCTTTCTGCACCTCTATTCCTTCTTTCTGAACTTCTTTTGTTTCTTTCTGCACCTGTCTTGCTTCTTTCTGCACCCCTCTTTCCTCTCTCTCCACCCATCTTCCCTCTTTCTGCACTTCTGTTGCTTCTTTCTGCACTTAGCATGCTTCTTTCTGCACCTCACTTGCCTCTTTCTGCACCTCTATTGCTTCTTTCTGCAGTTCTGTTGCCTCCTTCTGCACTTCACTTGCCTCTTTCTGCACTTCACTTGCCTCTTTCTGTAACTCTCTTGCCTCTTTCTGCACCTCACTTGCTTCTTTCTGCACCCCTTTTGCCTGTTTCTGCACCCCTCTTCCCTCTTTGTGCAACTGTCTAGCCTCTTTCTACAC
Organism: Calotriton arnoldi; assembly: GCA_963921515.1. Classification (NCBI taxonomy): domain Eukaryota; kingdom Metazoa; phylum Chordata; class Amphibia; order Caudata; family Salamandridae; genus Calotriton; species Calotriton arnoldi. The sequence goes on from CAWUFW010013857.1 coordinate 238,062, forward strand.
CTCTCTTCCCTCTTTCTGCACCACTCTTGCCTCTTTCTGTACCTCTGTACCTCCTTTCTTCACCTGTCTTGTCTCTTTCTGCACCCTTTGTGCCTCTTTCAGCACCTCTGTTGCTTCTTTCTGCAGTTCTCTTCCTCTTTCTGCCCCCCTCCTGTCTCTTTCTGTACCCCTCTTGCCTCTTTGTGCACCTCTCCTACCCCTTTCTGTACCCCTCTTCCCTCTTTTTCCACCTCTGTTGGTTCTTTCTGCACCTCTTTTGCTTTGTTCTGCACTTCACTTGCCTCTTTCTATACCCCTCTTGCCTCTTTCTGCACCTCTGTTGGTTTTTCTGCACTGCTCTGGTTTCTTCCTGCACCTCTGTTCCAAATATCTTCATCCCTCTTGCATTTTTCTGCACCCCTCTTCCCTCTTTCTGCACCTCTCTTGCCTCAGTCTGCCCACCTGTTCCCTCTTTCGGTACCTCTTTTGCCTGTTTCTGCAACTCTCTTGCCTCTTTCTGCAGTTCTCTTGCCTCCTTCTGTACCTCACTTGCCTCTTTTTGCACCTCTGTTGGTTCTTTTGCACTGCTCTTGTTCTTTCTGCACCTCTCTTGCAAATTTCTGCACCCCTCTTGCCTCACGCTGCACCCCTTTTACCTGTTTCTGCACCTCTCTTGCCTCTGTCTGCACCTCTGTTACCTCTTTCTGTACCTCTTTTGCCTGTTTCTGCAACTCTCTTGCCTCTTTCTGTAGATCTCTTGCCTCCTTCTGCACCTCTGTTGCTTCTTTCTGCACTTCTCTTGCTTCTTTCTGCACCCCTGTTGCTTCATTCTGCTCTTTCCATGCTTCTTTCTGCACCTGTCTTGCTTCTTTCTGCACCCCTGTTGTCTCTTTCTGCACTCGTCTTCCCTCTTTCTGTACCTTTCTTGCCTGTTTCTGCAAATCAGTTGCCTGTTTCTGCACTTTTCTTGCTTCTTTCTACACCTCTGTTGCTTCTTTCTGCTCCCCTCTTGCCTCTTTCTGTACCCGTCTTCCCTGTTTGTACAACTCTCTAGCCTCTTTCTACACCTCTCTTCCCTCTTTCTGCACCACTCTTGCCTCTTTTTGTACCTCGGTTGCTTCTTTCTGCACTTCTCTTGCCTCTTTCTGCACCCTTCGTGCCTCTTTCAGCACCTCTGTTGCTTCTTTCTGCACTCATCTTCCATCTTTCTGCACCCCTCTTGCCTCCTTCTGCACCTCTGTTGCCTCTTTCAGCACCTCTGTTGGTTTTTTCTGCACTGCTCTTGCTTCTTTCTGCACCTCACTTGCCTGTTTCTGCACTTCTCTTGCTTCTTTCTAAACCTCTGTTGCTTCTTTCAGCAATTCTCTTGCCTCTTTCTGCACTTCTCTTGCTTGTTTCTGCACCTCTGTTGCTTCTTTCTGCACCCCTCCTGCCTCTTTCTGCACTCCTCTTCCCTATTTGTGCAACTCTCATGCCTCTTTCTACACCTCTCCTCCCTCTTTCTGTACCACTCTTGCCTCTTTCTGTACCTCTGTTGCTTCTTTCTGCACTTCTCTTGCCTCTTTCTGCACCCTTCGTGCCTCTTTCAGCACCTCTGTTGCTTCTTTCTGCCCTTCTCTTCCTTCTTTCTGCACCCCTCGTGCCTCTTTCAGCACCTCTGTTGCTTCTTTCTGCACTCCTCTTCCATCTTTCTGCACCCCTCTTGCCTCCTTCTGCACCTCTGTTGCCTCTTTCAGCACCTCTGTTGGTTTTTTATGCACTGCTCTTGCTTCTTTCTGCACCTCACTTGCCTCTTTCTGCACTTCTCTTGCTTCTTTCTACACATCTGTTGCTTCTTTCAGCAATTCTCTTGCCTCTTTCTGCACTTCTCTTCCTTCTTTTTGCACCCCTCTTGCCTCTTTCTGTACCTCTCTTGCCTCGTTGTGCACCTCTCCTACCTCTTTCTTTACCCCTCTTGCCTCTTTTTGCACCTATGTTGGTTCTTTCTGCACTGCTCTTGCTTCTTTCTGCACCTCACTTGCCTCTTTCTGCACTTACCTTGCTTCTTTTTAAACCTCTGTTGCTTCTTTCAGCATTTCTCTTGCCTCTTTCTGCACTTCTCTTCCTTCTTTCTGCACCCCTCTTGCCTCTTTTTGCACCTCTGTTGGTTCTTTCTGCATTCCTCTTACTTCTTTCTGCACCTCACTTGCCTCTTTCTGCACCCCTGTTCCCTGTTTCTGCACCTTTCCTGCCTGTTTATGCACTTCTGTGCACCTCTGAGTTAGAGGTAGTTTTACTCCCCCTGCCCTATTCTGTACTAAGGCCTTACAGGGGAGGTCATGCCAATCACAGGGGTACCTCAACCCATAGTGTACCCTAGTGTATGTAGGTGTTTTCACTGTATTCTAAGTGTCTTTCAGCATAGCACTGGCTCCGGGCCTGGATAGGCAGAGTCAGTTACCACCAGTAGCAGACAGTAAAAAGTTGGGGGCACAGGATGACTTTGCAACAATGCCTTTTCCTGCACCTCTGTTGCTTCTTTCTGCATATCTCTTGCTTCTTCCTGCACTTTTCTTTGTCTTTCTGGACTTCTGTTGCCTCTTTCTGCATTTCTCTTGCTTCTTTCCGCGCCTTTCTTCCTCTTTCTGCACATGTCCTACCTCTGTAGGCATAGTTAGAAATTAGCATTTAAAAACCTTTGAAATTCACTGAAAAAACCACAGGTTTCAGGGACGTTATAGTTAGAAATTAGCATTTAAAAAACCTTTGAAATTCACTGAAAAACCCATAGGTTTCATGGACGTTATAGTTAGAAATTATCATTTAGAAAACCTTAGAAATTCACTAAAAAACCACAGGTTTCAGGGACGTTATAGTTAGTTGGGCATTTCACTCGTACAAAACCAGAGAAATTCCGCCGTTATAGTTAGTTGAGCTAACTATAACTCGCGCCCCGCAATGCACTGCTGATGACGTCACATATTACATCATTCATGACATGGTCAGTGACATCACTGATGACATTACTGATGACATCTCAAATGACATCACTGATGACATCACTGATTACATCATCCAGTGACTATGTGTTTCTGTAAAGTTTAAATATGTTCTATATATATATATGCCAAGGTGTATTGAAGAATGAGTGGGTGTATAAATGTCTGAATGGATGATTTCGTAGGTGTGTGACTGACTGTATAAGCGAGTGATTAAATGTGTCTTACTGAATGCATGGGTTAGTGACTGATACAGACATTCACACAGTTTAGTTTGTCAGTTGGTGTGTAAGCGGTTGCATGTGTTGGTGAGTAGCTAAATGAGTGTCTATATGGGTTATTGATTGGTTGTCTGAGTATGTGTATGGGTGCCTGAGTGTCTATGTGGGTGGGTGGGGGTGTGTGACTTTGTGCATAGATGTGTGGGTGTGTGATTCACTGGGTGTATAGGTTCAAGAGTACATCTGTGAAGGGCTGTATGGGTGGGTGAGTGTATGTATGGGTGTGTTGGTGAGTGTTTAGATGTCTCAGTGGTACCTGTGTGAGTAACTACATATGTGAAAGGCAGTATATGTGAGTGTTGGAGTATATAAATGACTATATATGAGAATGAGTGATTGTGAGAGTGGCTGTATGGATGAGTGTGTGCTTGAATTAGTTATTGTATAAGAGTGTAGGTATGTGTTAGTATATGTTTGAATAAGTGAGGTGGTGTGTGTATAACTGTATAGGTGAGTAAATGGGAGTGTGATTGATTCTTTGCATGACTGACTAGGTGTGTGAGTAACTCTATGGATGAGTGGCGGTGTGTGAGTGTCTGTATAGGTATGTGAGTGCATATGATAGTGCCGTATTGATGGTTGACTGCATGCATGAGTGTCTGTATGGGTGAATGAGTGGATGTGTGTGTAGACCTAAGAATCAGTGAGTGGGTATGTAGTAACTGGTATTGGTGTGTCTATGGTTTCGAAAATGGTAGTCTGTATTTTAGAGTGGGTGTATCAAAGGTTATATTAGGCTATGAGGAGGTGCATCAGATTATCACGTGGATGATGTCATCAGTGATGTCATCAGTGATGTCATTTGAGATGTCATCAGTGATGTCACTGACCATGTCATGAATGATGTAATATGTGATGTCATCAGCAGTGCATTGCGGGGGCGCGAGTTATAGTTAGCTGAACTAACTATAACGGCCGAATTTCTCTGGTTTTGTACGAGTGAAATGTCCAACTAACTATAACGTCCCTGAAACCTGTGTTTTTTTAGTGAATTTCTGAGGTTTTTTAAATGCTAATTTCTAACTATAACGTCCCTGAAACCTATGGTTTTTTCAGTGAATATATATATATATATATATATATATATATATATATATATATATATATATATATAAATATATTACCATGTGGTGGTTGCCACTGGGTAGTTATAGTTAGGTCAGCTTTTCCATAGGAAATGCGTTTTTTTGTGTTGCTTATATTTTTTGCACCTTTTGACGAATCTCCACGAAACTTTCTAAAAAAAAGTGCTTTTTTTCCTACTTCGTATATATAAAGTTTCGGGGTGATCTTTCAAGCGGGGACTGAGAAAAAAAGGGGGTCCCAAAACGCAAAATCCCAATGTGTTTTCCGTAGACTTGTTTAGGCAGGGCTACAGCAAAAACTGCCGAACGGAATGACACCAAATTTGGCAGGGAGCTAGATCTTTGTATGAAAATTGTGCTTCTTTGTGATTTGGTGTAAATCCATTCAGTTTTTGAGAATTTAAGGTTTCAAAGTATTTGCATATCTGGACGATTGGGTCCCTGAGAGGCTTGTGGGAGTGCCAATTTAAAAATGGAGCGCTCTCATTTGCCTAAGGAGCTATTTTCCCTTGGGCCAATTCACTCTTATGGAAGTCAGACTCCAGCGGGAGCGATGTTACGGTGGGCGTCTTCCTCAGAATCTTCACAATGCTTTCAAGGCCTACCTCCAGGCAGCTCCAACTCAGTATGCTTTATAGCACTGAGGATTAGAGTGGCCAGGCGAGGTGAAGGATTTGGGGAGAGCACAGTGGGGAAGGAGATCTGAAAGAAAAAGGTTAGTACACACAATAATATATCTTCAACATAAAATAGGCAGTATTGCCATCCTCTTAATGAAATGAATGAAATGAAATTTGTACTTGTAAAGCGCACTGTTACCCTAGGGTGTCCTGGCGCTGTACGCATACCGCTGTGGAACCCTTCCTGTCTTTTCCCTGTGAAATGTCCACTCCTGGGCACCCCCAAGGTGAAGCCAGGCATCCCAGCGCTGGTGGGGCCATTGTGGAGATTAAGCAAGCTATTGCCCAGAGTTGCAGAGTGGGACCCATGATTAGAATAGGCACCGAGGCGAGAATTATCAGGTCCGAGGAAATTGAGCCCAAGACCCGCTGAGGTGGGAATTGAACCCTGGTCCCGGGCCAGATCTCTGCATCAGGGTCTGCCGCTCTAACCATTGAGCCACACTTCTCCACAATGATATCTCAGTATTATAATTGAAAGACATGCTGTTGGTTTCGATATAATGTAAGGATAGTAGTGATACACGCTGTTGAGTACACTATGATCTATTGCTCATACTAAGAAAATGTCACAAGTTTCCGCTCATACCATAGCATATATGATCACATAAACAGTTAAAGGCACTGTTTAAACACACAAGAGTTTTTTACAAGTTTTCATCCATAGGTAATGTTCGCCCTGTATTCTTATCTGCAGGCTCTCTGACCTTTGTCAAATAAATCAAACAGAGCCTGAGCCGGAGGAGGCTATGAAAGCACTGGCAACCTCAAAGGAAATGATATTAGGACTCAATTATCGTATATGCGCTCGATCGCGCTTACTTTTGAACATGGTGTCAAAAGAAAATACGAGAGCGCATCTTTCTTGCAGCACTCAGAGCTCGGCCTGATCTGTAAATTGTATGCGGAATACTCGCAGACTCCTCTGCGCGATATGGTCTGATGTGGGAGCCAGCCTAGAATCAGGAACACAGCGGGAGCCGGCTTTGAAATCAGGTTTGCTGAGGGAGCCGGCTTCGAAATCAGGTTTGCTGCAAGAGCCGGCCTGCACTCGTGAAGCTTTGCTGTCAGCCGCACTTCCAGTGCGGTGATTTGCTTCGAGAGGAAAGGCCGCTCTGGACTGCTTTACTCACCAAAGGAGCGGAGCTCCTGCTCCAAAGAGTGCTAAAGAATAGTGAGAAGCTTCCACAGGGTGTGGCCACCTATATAAGGCTAAACAACACCCAGGACACACCCAGACCGACTGCCCTCTGAGGCAGCTGGGAAGTGGAGTTCTTTCAGCTTCATACTGTAAAATGAGGAAACAAAGGGCATTTTACACATGAGGCAAAATGAAACCAATACAAAAGGTGCACCATTGCACAAGTTGAGTGGGACATTGCAACCACCAGTGCTCAGAGCGTGCAAAATGTCTCTTCCCACAGTGGGACCGGCTAGTGCAGCAGGCACCAACACAGAGGGTCTTGCGCAATTTGGTAGGGGCAGGTCCTAGAACCTGCATCGCCGTGGCACTGACAAGCGAGCAATCTGATTGGCTTACAGCCACTTCAGAAAAATGTTGCTGGCAGCCATTACAGGACTAGAAGACTTAGTCCCCTGTCCTGAACTTTAAAAAAAAGTGATATAAGGGGGCAGGGTAGGGATAACCTGCCTGCCAAGGCCCACTGGGGCCGATAAACCTTTTAAGAGGGAAAAGGGACAGGCAAACCCCCTTCCTGAGCCTTTAATGGTGCCAGGGAATGGGGACCCGCTCACTTGATATGTCCTGGGGAGCCCACCCCCGGGACACAGCAGTTTCACTGCCTACACAGCCAGGAAAACTTGTGTATGCTTCCGTCTGGCTGAAGCATTTTTGCAATTAGATTACGGCCCTGGGGGATGGGGTCCGGAGAGCCTGATGAGGCTTGGGGAGGGAGGGAACACAGCCCGCCCCTTTAAATATACATATATATATACATATATGGCCCTGGGGGATGGAGTTGGCCCTGGGGGATGGGGTCCCCAGGGCATAATGAGTCTCAGGGACAGGGGCTGAGCAGCCCCTCTCCCATATATCTATGGGATACACACACACATATATATATATATATGTATATATATATATATATATATATATATATATATATATATATATATATATATATATATATATATATATATATATATATTACCTACTGGCGGTCGCCAGTAGGTAGTTATAGTTAGGGCCTATTTTCCATAGGAAATTCACAACATTCTATTTCCAATAACTTTGGCGCCGGTTGATGAATGTTCGAGAAATTTTCAAAACTTGTGGGGCGCTCCGTTCTGCTCCTATCCTGAAAGTTTCGGGGTGATTCAGCAAGTGGGGGCCAAGAAAAAAGGGGGGTCCCAAAACATATTTTCCCCATGCAATTTTCCATAGGAAACTTTAGACACGGCTACAGCCCGAACTGCTGAACGGAATTACACCAAATTTGGCAAAGAGGTAGTTCTTGGTTCAGAAAGAACCTCTTTGTTAAATGGTGTAAATCCGTTCAGTAGTTCCTGAGAAATTTGAAAAAGAAAACATATTGATATCTGGGCGGAGCCTAACCACACATGTCATCGTGAGATCTGATTGGCTGTCAGCACTTCATCCTGGAATTGCTGGCAGCCATCTTGGGACCAATATAAATGATAGTACCCCATTGAAATGCATTGTAGTGAATCGAAGATTTTGAGGGTTACCAAAAGGAGAACTATAAAGGGTGATAACAGACTTTAGTTACATTAGAATTCATTTGTTGATGGTACCATACTAATTTCAGGAATTGTGGTGTGTTCTAAGGTGATTTTACCCTGTAAAAAACCTTCTGCTGTGATATCATGAATCATGTTTGAGAGAAAACTATTTTCACATGCTTGTCCCATACAGTTTTGGAAGGTGCTCCAGAAGCTAAAATGAGAGCATATTTTCTGTAAATTCACATTATCTTTCTCAGTCATGTGAGAATGAAGTCTGACATTCTCAGTAAAACATGTACATCCAACAAGGGCAGAGACTGTCAGTTGATTCCTTTGTGTTCTACTGCACCTTCCCAGAGTGTTCTAAAGAACAACTAGAGTGCTAACAGCCTTACTTATGACAAAAGTATGGCACACCTGAAGCCATCTTGATTGGAATAAACTGGTAAAACTTAAAACATTTAATTTAAAAAAGGAACAAAATGATGGTGTTCATTTTGTCATAGAAATTATGGTTAGTGCTGTAGAAAGAAAAATTAGCACATGTTTTAAGTGAGATCTCAAATATCTTCCTGTTATATTTCAACAGGAGCAGCCTGTCAGTTGATGCCGTTGTGTTCTACTGCAGCTTCCCAGAGTGTTCTAAAGAACAACTAGAGCGCTAACAGTCTTACTTATGACAAAAGTATGGCGCACCTGAAGCCATCTTGATTGGAATAAACTGGTAACACTTAAAACATTTAATTTAAAAAGGAACAAAATGAGGGGGTTCATTTTGCCATAGAAATTATGGTTAGTGCTGTAGAAAGAAAAATTAGGACATGTTTTAAGTGAGATCTCAAATATCTTCCTGTTATATTTCAACAGGAGCAGCCTGTCAGTTGATGCCTTTGTGTTCTACTGCAGCTTCCCAGAGTGTTCTAAAGAACAACTAGAGTGCTAACTACCTCCCTTAGTTGACAGTTTGTGGTATTACATCGGTAATTTTGACCCCGATGTCTGTTAAAATGGGAACACATTTAGATAAGTATAGACCAGATATCTCTGGGGCAGAACAGAAGAGTGTGGAATATTGCCGCATGCATAGCGGAACCACGACCAACTAGAATATAGCAAACTATCTCGGAAAGACACGAATCACTAGAAGGGTCCCTTCCAGAAGCTGTCCCAACGTCTAGAATCCAGTTAGGCTGTGATGCAGTAAACTGTACCTGCTATTTCTTACCAACAGTCTGTTCTCAATTGCAGTCTTGAATCAATGTATTACAATGATGTATGATGATAATGAGGAATAAGCAATGTAAAAATCCCAATAAACTTTTTTAAACATAGAGTGCTAACAGCCTTACTTATGACAAAAGTATGGCACACCTGAAGCCATCTTGATTGGAATAAACTGGTAACACTTAAAACATTTAATTTAAAAAGGAACAAAATGATGGGGCTCATTTTGTCATAGAAATTATGGTTAGTGCTGTAGAAAGAAAAATTAGGACATGTTTCAAGTGTGATCTCAAATATCTTCCTGTTATATTTCAACAGGAGCAGCCTGTCAGTTGATGCCTTTGTGTTCTACTGCAGCTGCCCAGAGTGCTCTAAAGAACAACTAGAGCGCTAACAGCCTTACTTATGACAAAAGTATGGCACACCTGAAGCCATCTTGATTGGAATAAACCGGTAACACTTATACATTTAATTTAAAAAGGAACAAAATGAGGGGGTTCTTTTTGAAATAGAAATTATGGTTAGTGCTGCAGAAAGAAAAATTAGGGCATGTTTTAAGCAAGATCTCAAATCCCTCTTCTATTTCATTAGAAAATTCTGACATGCAGACTGAAACAATCACTTTCAATACCAGCAGCAGACTTCCAGTTAACTCCCTGGTGAGCAGTAGCTTTACTACAGTGATCTAATGAGCAACTAGAGTGCTAACATTCTGAATTTATGGCAAATGTGAGACACATCTGAATGCCTTCTTGATGGCATCAAAGTAAAAAACTGAAAGCATTTCCTACTGAGTAGACTGCAGTAAATGAGGAAATTAGGAAACTTCATAACAAAGAAGTCTTCCAAGATGGCCACCAGAGAAAAAAGAGCCCAAATGTAGCACAAATATTACACAGATGTAGCCCACATATAGCCCAATGACAAAAGTGTGCAAAACACTTTTTATTTTTAGTTTTTTTGCAGTTTTATGTAGTGCAGACTGGTCAGGTATTGGAGCATTGCATCTTAAAACATGACCCCCTACACTACAAAAATACCACTGCACTACCCTAAACCCTAAAACACTACCCCCAGCACGACCCCCTACACTACACAAGCACCACTGCACTATCCTAAACCCTAAAACACTACCCCCAGCATGACCCCCATATTCTACAAACACCACTGCACTACCCTAAACCCTAAAACACTACCCCCAGCACGACCCCCTACACTACCCAAACAGCACTGCACTAACCTAAATCCTAAAACACTACCCCCAGCACGACCCCCTACACTACCCAAACACCACTGTACTACCCTAAAACATGACCCCCTACACTACACAAACACCACTGCACTACCCTAAAACACTACCCCCCGCACGACCCCCTACACTACACAAGCACCACTGCACTACCCTAAACCCTAAAACACTACCCCCAGCATGACCCCTACACTACACAAACACCACTGCACTACCCGAAACCCTAAAACACTACCCCCAGCACGACCCCCTACACTACCCAAACACCACTGCACTAACCTAAATCCTAAAACACTACCCCCAGCACGACCCCTACACTACCCAAACACCACTGCACTACCCTAAAACATGACCCCTACACTACACAAACACCACTGCACTACCCTAAACCCTAAAACACTACCCCCAGCACGACCCCCTACACTACACAAGCACCAATGCACTACCCTAAACCCTAAAACACTACCCCCAGCACGACCCCCTACACTGCCCGAACACACCTGCACTGCCCTAAACCCTGAAACACCAGCCCCTGCATGACCCCTACACTGCCCGAACACTACTGCACTGCCCTAAACCCTGAAACACCACCCCCTTCATGACCCCCCACCACTGCTCGAACACCACTGCACTACCCTAAACCCTGAAACACCACCCCCAGCACGACCCCCTACACTGCCCGAACACCACTGCACTGCCCTAAACCCTGAAACACTAACCCCAGCAAGACCCCCTACACTGCCCGAATACCACTGCACTGCCCTAAACCCTGAAACATCACCCCCAGGAAGACCCCCTACACTGCCCGAACACCACTGCCCTAAACCCTGAAACACCACCCCCAGCACGACCCCCTACACTGCCCAAACACCACTGCACTGCCCAAAACCCTGAAACACCAGCCCCAGCACGACCCCCTACACTGCCCGAACACCACTGCACTGCCCTAAACCCTGAAACACCAGCCCCAGCACGACCCCATACACTGCCCGAACACCACTGCACTGCCCTAAACCCTGAAACACCAGCCCCAGCACGACCCCCTACACTGCCCGAACACCACTGCACTGCCATAAACCCTGAAACACCACCCCCAGCACGACCCCCTACACTGCCCGAACACCACTGCACTGCCCTAAACCCTGAAACACCAGCCCCAGCACGACCGCCTACACTGCCCGAACACCACTGCACTGCCCTAAACCCTGAAACACCAGCCCCAGCACGACCCCCTACACTGCCCGAACACCACTGCACTGCCCTAAACCGTGAAACACCAGCCCCAGCACGACCCCCTACACTGCCCGAACACCACTGCACTGCCCTAAACACTGAAACACCAGCCCCAGCACGACCCCCTACACTGCCCGAACACCCCTGCACTGCCCTAAACCCTGAAACACCACCCCGTGCACGACCCCCTACACTGCCCGAACACCACTGCACTGCCCTAAACCCTGAAACACCACCCCCAGCACGACCCCCTACACTGCCCGAACACCACTGCACTGCCCTAAACCCTGAAACACTACCCCCTGCACGACCCCTACACTGCCCGAACACTACCGCACTGCCCTAAACCCTGAAACACCATCCCCAGCACGACCCCCTACACTGCACGAACACCAATGCACTGCCCTAAACCCTGAAACACTACCCCCAGCAAGACCCCCTACACTGCCCGAACACCACTGCACTGCCCTAAACCCTGAAACATCACCCCCAGCAAGACCCCCTACACTGCCCGAACACCACTACCCTAAACCCTGAAACACCACCCCCAGCAAGACCCCTACACTGCCCGAACACCACTGCACTGCCCTAAACCCTGAAACACCAGGCCCAGCACGACCCCCTACACTGCCCGAACACCACTGCACTGCCCTAAACCCTGAAAAACTACCCCTGCACGCCCCCTACACTGCCCGAACACCACTGCAATGCCCTAAACCCTGAAACATCACCCCCAGCACAACCCCCTACACTGCCCGAACACCACTGCACTGCCCTAAACCCTGAAACACCACCCCCTGCACGACCCCCTACACTGCCCGAACACCACTGCACTGCCCTAAACCCTGAAACACCACCCCCAGAACGACCCCCTACACTGCACGAACACCACTGCACTGCCCTAAACCCTGAAACACTACCCCAGCAAGATCCCCTACACTGCCCGAACACCACTGCCCTAAACCCTGAAACCCCACCCCCAGCACGACCCCCTACACTGCCCGAACACCACTGCTCTGCCCAAAACCCTGAAAAACCAGCCCCAGCACCACCCCGTACACTGCCCGAACACCACTGCACTGCCCTAAACCCTGAAACACCAGCCCCAGCACGACCGCCTACACTGCCTGAAAACCACTGCACTGCCCTAAACCCTGAAACACCAGCCCCAGCACGACCCCCTACACTGCCCAAACACTACTGCACTGCCCTAAACCCTCAATCACCAGCCCCAGCATGACCCCCTACACTGCCCGAACACCACTGCACTACCCTAAACCCTGAAACACCAGCCCCAGCATGACCCCCTACACTGCCCGAACACCACTGCACTGCCCTAAACCCTGAAACACCACACCCAGCACGACCCCCTACACTGCCCGAACACCACTGCACTGCCCTAAGCCCTGAAACACCAGCCCCAGCACAACCCTGTACACTGCCCGAACACCACTGCACTGCCCTAAACCCTGAAACAACAGCCCCAGCATGACCGCCTACACTGCCCGAAAACCACTGCACTGCCCTAAACCCTGAAACACCAGCCCCAGCACGACCCCCTACACTGCCCAAATACCACTGCACTGCCCTAAACCCTCAAACACCAGCCCCAGCATGACCCCCTACACTGCCCGAACACCACTGCACTACCCTAAACCCTGAAACACCACCCCCAGCAAGACCCCCTACACTGCCCGAACACCACTGCACTAAACCCTGAAACACCACCCCCAGCACGACCACCTACACTGGCCAAACACCACTGCACTGCCCTAAACCCTGAAACACCACCCCCCTGCATGACCCCCTACACTGCCCAAACACCACTGCACTGCCCTAAACCCTGAAACACCACCCCCTGCACCCCCCTACACTACCCGAACACCACTGCACTGCCCTAAACCCTGAAACACTACCCCCAACACGATACCATACACTGCCCGAACACCACTGCACTGCCCTAAACCCTGAAACAACAGCCCCAGCACGACCCCCTACACTGTCCGAAAACCACTGCACTGCCCTAAACCCTGAAACACCAGCCCCAGCACGACCCCCTACACTGCCCAAATACCACTGCACTGCCCTAAACCCTCAAACACCAGCCCCAGCATGACCCCCTACACTGCCCGAACACCACTGCACTACCCTAAACCCTGAAACACCACCCCCAGCAAGACCTCCTACACTGCCCGAACACCACTGCACTAAACCCTGAAACACCACCCCCAGCAAGACCACCTACACTGGCTGAACACCACTGCACTGCCCTAAACCCTGAAACACCACCCCCTGCATGACCCCCTACACTGCCCAAACACCACTGCACTGCCCTAAACCCTGAAACACCACCCCCTGCACCCCCCTACACTACCCGAACACCACTGCACTGCCCTAAACCCTGAAACACCACCCCCCAGCACGATACCATACACTGCCCGAACACCACTGCACTGCCCTAAACCCTGAAACACCACCCCCAGCACGACCCCCTACACTGCCCGAACACCACTGCACTGCCCTAAACCCTGAAACACCACTCACCTGCACGACCCCTACACTGCCGGAACACCACTGCACTGCCCTAAACCCTGAAACACCACCCCCAGCACGACCCCTACACTGCCCGAACACCACTGCACTGCCCTAAACCCTGAAACACCACCCCCAGCATGACCCCCTACACTGCCCGAACACCACTGCACTGCCCTAAACCCTGAAACACTACCCCCAGCAAGACCCCCTACACTGCCCGAACACCACTGCACTGCCCTAAACCCTGAAACATCACCCCCAGCAAGACCCCCTACACTGCCCAAACACCACTGCACTGCCCTAAACCCTGAAACACCAGCCCCAGCACGACCCCCTACACTGCCCGAAAACCACTGCACTGCCCTAAACCCTGAAACACCACCCCCAGCACGACCCCCTACACTGCCCGAACACCACTGCACTGCCCTAAACCCTGAAACACCAGCCCCAGCACAACCCCGTACACTGCCCTAACACCACTGCACTGCCCTAAACCCTGAAACACCAGCCCCAGCACGACCCCCTACACTGCCCGAACACCACTGCACTGCCCTAAACCCTCAAACACCAGCACCAGCACGACCCCCTACACTGCCCAAACACCACTGCACTACACTAAACCCTGAAACACCAGCCCCAGCAAGACCCCCTACACTGCCCAAACACCACTGCACTGCCCTAAACCCTGAAACACCACCCCCAGCAAGACCCCCTACACTGCCCGAACACCACTGCACTAAACCCTGAAACACCACCCCCAGCAAGACCACCTACACTGGCCGAATACTGCACTGCCCTAAACCCTGAAACACCACCCCCTGCACGACCCCCTACACTACCCAAACACCACTGCACTGCCCTAAACCCTGAAACACCACCCCCTGCACAAACCCCTACACTACCCAAACACCACTGCACTGCCCTAAACCCTGAAACACCACCCCCCAGCACGACACCATACACTGCCCGAACACCACTGCACTGCCCTAAACCCTGAAACACCACCCCCAGCATGACCCCCTACACTGCCCGAACACCACTGCACTGCCCTAAACCCTGAAACACCACCCCCCTGCACGACCCCCTACACTGCCGGAACACCACTGCACTGCCCTAAACCCTGAAACACCACCCCCAGCACGACCCCCTACACTGCCTGAACACCACTGCACTGCCCTAAACCCTGAAACACCACCCCCAGCACGACCCCCTACACTGCCCGAACACCACTGCACTGCCCTAAACCCTGAAACACTACCCCCAGCAAGACCCCCTACACTGCCCGAACACCACTGCACTGCCCTAAACCCTGAAACATCACCCCCAGCAAGACCCCCTACACTGCCCGAACACCACTGCACTGCCCTAAACCCTGAAACATCACCCCCAGCAAGACCCCCTACACTGCCTGAACACCACTGCCCTAAACCCTGAAACACCACCCCCAGCATGACCCCCTACACTGCCTGAACACCACTGCACTGCCCTAAACCCTGAAACACCACCCCAGCACGACCCCCTACACTGCCCGAACACCACTGCACTGCTCTAAACCCTGAAACATCACCCCCAGCAAGACCCCCTACACTGCCCGAACACCACTGCACTGCCCTAAACCCTGAAACATCACCCCCAGCAAGACCCCCTACACTGCCTGAACACCACTGCCCTAAACCCTGAAACACCACCCCCAGCAAGACCCCCTACACTGCCCGAACACCACTGCACTGCCCTAAACCCTGAAACACCACCTCCAGCACAACCCCTACACTGCTGGAACACCATTGCTCTGCCCTAAACCCTGAAACACCAGCCCCAGCACGACCCCCTACACTGCCCGAACACCACTGCACTGCCCTAAACCCTGAAACACCACCCCCTGCACGACCCCCTACACTGCCCGAACACCACTGCACTGCCCTAAACCCTGAAACACCACCCCCTGCACCACCCCCTACACTGCCCGAACACCACTGCACTGCCCTAAACCCTGAAACACCACCCCCTGCACCACCCCCTACACTGCCCAAACACCACTGCACTGCCCTAAACCCTGAAACACCACCCCCAGCATGACCCGCCTACTGCACAATTTGTTACAGGCGTTGCAACGCAGGCCTGTGGTGCTTACTGGAAGTACCTGGTGTGCTAGTTGGGCCCCAGGGAACCTCAGGATTCAAGGTGACCTAATCCCCCAACTTAAAACGCGCCACGGGGCGCGTTTGCACAGTGGTGAAGGGAGGGGGCGGGCCTCATGTGACATGTGCGCAAACACGCCCTGTGGTGCGTTTTAAGTTGGGGAATTAATTCCCCTTGAATCCTGAGGGACCCTGGGGGCCAACTAGCCCACCAGGTACCTTCAGTAAGCACAACAGAGTTGCGTTGCAGAGAGGTGAAAAAGGTGCGTGGCCTCGGAACGCCTCTCTGCAACTCAGCTCTGTGGTCCTAACTGTAGGTACCTGGGGGCTAGTTGGGCCCCAGGGACCCTCAGGATTCAAGGGGACTTAATCCCACAACTTAAAATGCGCCACGGGGTGCATTTGCACACATGTCACCTCAGGCTCCCCCTCCCTTCACCACTGTGCAAACACGCCCTGTAGCACGTTTTAAGAGGTAGTTTTAATCCCCCTGCCCTATTGTGTACTAGGGACTTACAGAGGAGGTCATGCTAATCACAGGGGTACCCCAACGCATAGTGTTCCCTAGTGTATGTAGGTGTTTTCACTGTATTCTAAGTGTCTTTTAGCATAGCATTGGCTCTGGTTAGTCAGAGTCAGTTACCACCAGTACCCGTCTGAAAAAGTTGTGGGCACAGGATGATTTTGCAATAAGGCCTCTTTCTGCTCCTCTGTTGGTTCTTTCTGCACATCTTTTGCTTCTTCCTGCACTTTTCTTCGTCTTTGTGGACTTCTGTCGCTTCTTTCTGCATTTCTTTTGCTTCTTTCTGTGCGTTTTTTCTTCTTTCTTCACATGTCCTACCTCTGTAGGCATAGTTAGAAACTAGCATTTAAAAAACCTTTGAAATTCACTTAAAAAATCATAGGTTTCAGGCACGTTATAGTTAGAAATTAGCATTTAAAAAACCTTTGAAATTCACTGAAAAAACCATAGGTTTCAGACACGTTATAGTTAGAAATTAGCATTTAAAAAACCTTTGAAATTCACTGAAAAAACCATAGGTTTTAGGGACAGTTATAGTTAGTTGGACATTTCACTCGTACAAAACCATAGAAATTCCCCGTTATAGTTAGTTCAGCTAACTATAACTTGCGCCCGCAATGCACTGCTGATGACGTCACATATTACATCACTCATGACATGGTCAGTGACATCACTGATGACATCTCAAATGACATCACTGATGACATCACTGATGACATCATCCATGTGATAATTTCATGCATCTTCTCACACCCTAATATAACTTTTGATACACCCACTCTAAATTACAGACTGCCATTCTCAAAGCCATACACACTCCAATACCAATAACTACATACCCACTCACTGATTCTTAGGTCTACACACACACACATCTACTCACTCACCCGTACAGTCACTCATACTTACAGTCACTCAGTACAGGACTATCATATGCACTCATACACCTATATAAACACTCACACACCGCCACTCATCCATAGAGGTACTCACACACCTAGTCAGTCATGCAAAAATTTATCACACACCCATTTACTCACCTATACAGTTATACACACACCAGCTCACTTACTCATACAAATACTAGCACATTCTTACGCTCTTATACAATAACTGATACAAGCACACACGCATCCATACAGCCACTCTCACAATCACACACTCTCACTTATAGCCATTTAAATACTCTAAAACACATATATACGGCCTTTTACATATGTAGTTACTCGCACATGTACCACTGAGATATACATTCACTCACTAACACACCCATACACACACTCACCCACCCAAGCAGTCCATCACAGATGCACTCTTGAATTCATTCACCCAGTGAATCACCCACTCACACATCTATGTACAGAGTCATACACACCCCACCCACACAAACACTCAGGCAGCCATACAGATACTCAGAGAACCAATCAATAACCCATATAGACACTCATGTAGCTATTCGCAAATCCATGCATCCACTTACACACCAACAAACAGACGGATACAGACATTCACACAGTTTAGTCACTAACCCATGCATTCAGTAAGATACGTTTAATCACTCACTTGTAGAGTCAGTCACGCACGTAGTAAATCATCCATTTAGACACTTATACACCCACTCATTCTTCAATACGCCTTTCCCTAAATATATTAAACATATTTAAACTTTACAGAAACACACAGTCACTGGATGATGTCATCAGTGATGTCATCAGTGATGTCATTTGAGATGTCATCAGGGATGTCATCAGTGATGTCACTGACCATGTCATGAGTGATGTAATATGTGACGTCATCAGCAGTGCATTGCGGGGGCGCGAGTTATAGTTAGCTGAACTAACTATAACGGGGGAATTTCTATGGTTTTGTACGAGTGAAATGTCCAACTAACTATAACTGTCCCTAAAACCTATGGTTTTTTCAGTGAATATATATATATATATATATAAATATATACACATATCTACATATATATGTGTGTATGTGTGTATGTATATATATATATATATCTATATATTCTGGAATAATTGTTAATGTGTTTTTTCCCTTCAAGAATCACACTAAGTTTTTAATTGGTGATGGGAAAGGGTACAGCTGTCCCTTTAAAATGGCACTCTGTGTACTGAACTCTATGACCCAGTAGAAGGCTCTGGCCGAAAGGCGTAGGTCTGATTTGGGGTATACATGTACCTTTGCACTTTGCTGGATGATTGCTTAAAAACTATGGAAGCAGTTTGAAGCCTAAATAAATCGCTTCTATAAAGGATTCCTGTGTGCCGTCCTTCTGTTCGTCCTGGTTACGGAGTTGCTAAAGCAGGGCGGATTTCAGAAGCTTTCTCAATATATATATATATATATATATATATATATATATATATAACCAAAAACGCCCAGAAGCTTGAGGCGGCACACAGCTGCAGGTGAGTTACAAACTCCATTTGAACCAAGCAGGCAGCTTAACATCCCTTTGAAGTCCATGGCCTGACGCGTTTCGATGCCGCTGTTTGCATCTCCTCAGAGGTCGTGTCAGCGGAGGTGATTTATGGCCGCCGCATTTCCCCTGCGTGTTTGTGGTTAGTGAGCTATCAGTGCTCCTCCCTTGGTGGAAGTTCATTTTCAAATGCACGCTGGGATATGAGGTCTCATTTTGCCAAATAACGCCCTCTGGTGGGTTACCTCCGCTGCAGCTAATTATGGACGGATATTCTCGGCCCTCCATTGAGCCTTGGATGATACTCTGCCAGCTTCATTAAAGGTACCCTGCAGCTTCGGAAAGAGGAATCTTCCTCTCCCCTAGTCCCGTTGGTTGCGGGCAGTGCGATCCCTCTGCGGCCTGGAACCGCCGCATAATATGTAACCAAAACACCCAGAAGCTTGAGGCCGCACACAGCTGCAGGTGAGTTACAAACTCCATTTGAACCAAGCAGGCAGTTTAACATCCCTTTGAAGTCCATGGCCTGACGCGTTTCGATGCCGCTGTTTGCATCTCCTCAGAGGCCGTGTCAGCGGAGGTGATTTATGGCCGCCGCATTTCCCCTGCGTGTTTGTGGTTAGTGAGCTATCAGTGCTCCTCCCTTGGTGGAAGTTCATTTTCAAATGCACGCTGGGATATGATGTCTCATTTTGCCAAATAACGCCCTCTGGTGGGTTACCTCCGCTGCAGCTAATTATGGACGGATATTCTCGGCCCTCCATTGAGCCTTGGATGATACTCTGCCGGCTTCATTAAAGGTACCCTGCAGCTTCGGAAAGAGGAATCTTCCTCTCCCCTAGTCCCGTTGGTTGCGGGCAGTGCGATCCCTCTACGGCCTGGAACCGCCGCATAATATGTAACCAAAAACACCCAGAAGCTTGAGGCCGCACACAGCTGCAGGTGAGTTACAAACTCCATTTGAACCAAGCAGGCAGCTTAACATCCCTTTGAAGTCCATGGCCTGATGCGTTTCGATGCCGCTGTTTGCATCTCCTCAGAGGCCGTGTCAGCGGAGGTGATTTATGGCCGCCGCATTTCCCCTGCGTGTTTGTGGTTAGTGAGCTATCAGTGCTCCTCCCTTGGTGGAAGTTCATTTTCAAATGCACGCTGGGATATGAGGTCTCATTTTGCCGTTTTTTTGGGCGTTTTTGGTTACATATATATATATATATATATATATATATATATATATATATATATATATATTACCTACTGGCGGTCGCCAGTAGGTAGTTATAGTTACAACCTAGTTTCCATAGGAAAAACATTTTTTGATTTGCTAATAACTTTGGCGTCGTTTGACGAATCTTTATGAAATCTTGCAAAAAGTTGCACTTTGTAGGTTAGCTCCTGTCTTGAAAGTTTGGGGGTGATTTGTCAAGCGGGGGCTGAGAAAAAAGGGGGGTCCCAAAACGCGTTTTCTCCATGTTAATTTCCATAGGAAATTTTGCGACGAGCTACAGCCCGAACTGCTGAACGGAATTACCTCAAATTTGGCAAAAAGGTAGAGCTTGGTTCAGAAAGCGACCTTTTTTTTAAAATGGGGTAAATCCGTTCAGTAGTTTTTGAGAAATACAAAAAATAAGAGTCAAAAAATAAATTTCCCATAGGAAACTTTGTGCAAGGCTACAGCCGAAACTACTGAACGGAATTATCCCAAATTTGGCAAAGAGGTAGCGCTTGGCTCAGAAAGCGAGCTTTTGTAAAATGGTGTAAATCCGTTCAGTGGTTGCTGAGAAATAAGAAAAATAAAAGTTTCGATATCTGGGCGGAGCCTAAGTCCCGTGCACAAGCTTCATTGTGATTGGCTGCGAACACTCCAAACCAGGAAGTGTTGGCAGCCATCTTGTGGCTCGGTAGAAGCGAGTCACTAGAAAACAGAGAAACAAAGGTATAAAACAAGAGAAGGGGGCAGGGTAGAAATACTGTGACCCCCTAGGCCTGCTCAGGGGGTCCCAGAAGGACCCCAGGGCCAAAACAAGCATTTTTTATTTTAAAAAAAAAATCAGCGCAATTCGCGCTGGGGTCGCGGGTTCCCGCGTTTTATTTTAATGAGGTCCCCGGGTGGGCTAGGTCCCGCGGGCATTTCTTAAAAAATAATAGCTGGGGGTTGCTGGGGCTGCGGGGGCCCGCTGGGGTCTCCGCAGCCCCGGGGCTTCACTCATGTTGGTAGGGGGGTTGCACGGCCCCTCTCCTGGAGCCCTCCATGTGCTTAGAACTTTGGCGTCGTTTGACGAATCTTTACGAAATTTTCAAAAAAGTTTCTCTTTTTTGATCAGCTCCAATCTTGAAAGCTTGGGGGTGTTTGGTCAAGGGGGGGCTGAGAAAGAAGGGGAGTCCCAAAATGTGTTTTCTCAATGCATTTTCCATCGGAAACTTTAGACAAGGCTACAGGTCAAACTGCTGAACGGAATTACGCCAAATTTGTGAGGGAGAAAGGTTGTGGTCCAGAAAGCGCGCTTTTGTTGAAATGGTGTAAATCCGTTCTGTAGTTTTTGAGAAATATCAAATTTTACAGATATCGATATTTGAGAATTCTGACATCTGATTGGCTGAGGGTTACGAGCACGAGCTCGCGGCTCATTGGCTGTGAACGGTTGAAACTAGGAAGTGTTGGCAGCCATTTTGTGACTTAGTCCGTCAGCTCGCATCTCTCCGTGTAGAAGCCATCGGGTGTGTAGTTTTACCTCTGCGAGGCAACACTGGCATCTGTGTCTGTGTAAGATACTCCTTTCACGCTGCGTCTCCCCACATCACGAGGTCGCGGCTATGCCTTTAGATGCCAGTCCGTTGGCTCGGAGCTCTGTGAGTCAGTCTGTCGGCACGACCCTCTACACAACCCAAACACCACTGCACTACCTAACTAAACACTAAACCACTACTGCCAGCACGACCCCCTACGCTACAGAAACACCACTGCACTACCTTAAACCCTAAAACACTACCCCCAGCACGACCCCCTACACTACAGAAACACCACTGCACTACCCTAAAACATTACCCCAGCACGACCCCCTACACTACCCAAACACCACTGCACTACGTAACTAAACACTAAACCACTACTGCCAGCATGACCCCCTACACTACAGAAACACCACTGCACTACCTTAAACCCTAAAACACTACCCCCAGCACGACCCCTAAACTACAGAAACACCACTGCACTACCCTAAACCGTAAAACGCTACCCCCAGCACGACCCTCTACACTACCCAAACACCACTGCACTACCCTAAACTCTAAAACACTACTCACAGCAGGACCCCCTACACTACGTAAAGACCACTGCCCTACCCTAAACCCTAAATGTACCCCCAGCACCACCCTCTACACTACACAAACACCACTGCACTACCATAAACCCTAAAACACTACCCACAGCAGGACCCCCTACACTACACAAACACCACTGCACTACCCTAAACCACAAAACACTACCAGTCCATTGGCTCACAGCTCTGCGTTTGCGAGCCGACGGCCCGTAGCTCTCTCTGTGCGAGCGGAGCCCACGGGCCGCAGCTCTCCCTTTGCGAGGCTGCCCGACGGCCCGCAGGTCTCCCTGTGCTAGCCTGATCACCGTTGTCAGTTTGCGAACCGATATTGGGAATATAAGGCGGCTCTAAAAAGAGCCTTTGTGTTTATTAGTTGGAGCTACATATAAGTGTGGATGCACAGCTTCAGGTTATTCAGAAAAACTCGATTTCCCTGATCTGTGAAGTGTACTCCATCACTTCTGTAGATATCAGCCATATCATAACGTATGTTTTTGTTGTAGATCGACCCCATTCTATGGTCTCTGAGGTATGCAGACACAGCTTTGTTGACATTCTTCCTAGATTTTTCAATCTGAGGACAAAATTTGTTTGACCATTTCCACTTCTGTCTTTGGCATATATTGGAATATACAAAGACAGTTTGAGGCAAAAGCAACATCAATTGCCTAAAGGTGTCCTTCATTAGCATTTCCAAACCTACCCCAGTCAATGTGCCTAGGTCATTTCCACCACAGTGCACAATCATGAGGTCAGGGAGTTGGAGATGCAAACATGTTTTAACCAAAGGGAGTAATTGGTGCCACTTGAATCCTCTCTGTCCAAACCATTTAATGTCCACATTTTGTAAACCTAGGTCTAAGTCAATACGTCTCTGTTCTGCATACCTCTTGCACCAGAAAACATAGCTATGTCCTACGATCCACACTAGCATTTTGAAGGTGTAGCTGGAAGATATGGATAGATGTCTGTAGCTCATGCAGTCCGTTCGTAGAATAAGAGATATGTTTAAAGATGGGGAACTACTTTTTTTCTCATACAAAACGATAACTGATTGGGAGATGAAAAACATTGTTTACTAAAAAGTAGGGTGCATATTAGTTTGTCGAAAAGCATCTTTGTGATTGGTTAATAAAAAGCAGTTTTAACGTAGAGTTCATATGATAGGATAAAATTTGCTCAGTTCAACCACACCTGCTACTTGCATTTGGAAGGCACTATTCGAACTTAAAACAATGGTGAACTTTTAACCTGCACGTGCCCTTAAATGTTCGAGAAAATGTTGCAAAAAAATATCGTTAGGTTTGAAAAAATGATGAACTTTTAACCTGCACGTGTCGTAGAATGTTCTATAAAGTTTGTTGATAGAATACGTTGAACTTCTCACCTGTATGTGTTCTTAAATTTTTTTAAAACTGTTTATATGGAAAGATCAAAAATAACCAATAGAGAGAAGTTTTGCAATTTGAAAAAATAAAGGAACTATTCTGATTTGTTCTTTACATGTATTTATGTGTGGAGCAACAGGGAAATTGTGCCATTACTGATTCCATTCTTGATGAGAGCGGTGCATTACATGTACTGTGTGACAAAGAAAGAATTGCAAATTTGGCAGGGAGAAAGGTCTTGGTGCAGAAAGCCCTGTTTTGTGGAAATGGTGTAAATCCGTTCAGTAGTTTTTGAGATATTAAAGGAAAAAAAGATATATATATCTGGACTGTGCCTAACTCCCGAACACGAGCTTGCCTCTGATTGGCTCCTAACAATTCAAACCAGGAAGTGTTAGCAGCCATCTTGTGCCTCGCATCGAGTGAAAATATAAAAGAAAGGTCCCGGGGGCAATTTAATATACCGGAGCTCTGTCTGTGCGAGATACCTCTTTCACGCTGCGTCTCCCTTCATCAGCAGGTAACGCACCCTTTTCCACCATCAATAGCATACCTCCAACAATATACTTGGGCCCGCAAGTCTGCCTCTGCGAACCACTTGTCGGCTCACAACTCTTCGGGTGCGAGTTCTCGGGCCCGCAGTTGTATCTGTGAAGCCAATACTGGAAATATACCGGAGGTGTCTCTCTGCGAGATATGCTCTTCATGCTCCCTCTCCCCACATCAGTGTTCCGCAGCTATCCCTTTGGAAGCCAATGGCCCGCACCTTTCCCTATACTAGTCAGCCCGCAGGTGTTCCTCTGCGAGCTGGCCCGCAGCTCTTCCTCTGCGAACTGACGGGCCGCGATTCTCCCTCTATGAGCCTGCTAGTCGGCTCGCAGTTCTTCATCTACGAGCCAGACCGCCGGCTCTTAAGTCTCTGAGAACAGATGTAATGGAGGCAACGATCATGCAGGTCGGACACCCAACCCTGCTCCAGTAGGAGCTCCTTGTCCGCCATCTCCCCTCACCCCCACCCCCCACAAACAAATGTGACAGTTACGTTAGGTTGGACAAATAAGAATCTTAGTCATGTATGGATTTACATATAAAACATTTTATTAAAGCAAAACAACAACAAATAAAACTATGTACAGCCATGTCGTGTCATCGCTGGACCATTTGTGAATC
Organism: Calotriton arnoldi; assembly: GCA_963921515.1. Taxonomy (NCBI): domain Eukaryota; kingdom Metazoa; phylum Chordata; class Amphibia; order Caudata; family Salamandridae; genus Calotriton; species Calotriton arnoldi. The sequence continues at coordinate 262,979 of CAWUFW010013857.1, forward strand.
ACAGCCTGTAAGACAAAAAGAAAGATAAGATGGAGCGTCATGCGTCCAACAAAGGAGAAAGAGAAAGAGAGAAAGAGTGAGGGAGAAAGAGAGAAACAAAGAAAGAGTGAGAGAGGAAGACAAAGAAATAGAGAAAGAGTGAGAGAGAGAAAGAGAGAAATAGTGTGAGAGAGGAAGAGAGAAAGAGTATGAGAGAGGAAGAGAGAGAGAAAGAGTGAGAGAGAGGAAGAGAGAGAGGAAGAGTGAGAGAGAGGAGAGAAAGAGTGAGAGAGAGGAAGACAGACAAAGACAGAGAAAGAGTGAGAGAGAAAGAGTAAGATACAAGGAAAAGAGAGAGAGAGAAACAGTGTGAGAGAGAGGTAGAGAGAAAGAGAGAAAGAGTGAGAGAGAGGAAGAGAGAGAAAGAAAGAATGAGAGAGAGGAACAGACAGAGAAACAGAGAAAGTGTGAGAGAGAGAAAGGAAGAGATGGAGAGGGAGTGTTGACACTGGAGAAAATCTTCGCAGCTTACCTTTGTGCCTCCGGTGTGTCTCCAACCACGTGCCGGGACATAGTGCACCCTTAAGTTTAGTGATCTGAAAGATAGTATAGAATAAGTAATTGCAGAGTACATACAACTGCACACGCCTAATTATCTGTTTTGGCAATGCGCACTGAGGCTGCTGCAGCCCATCCACTCCCACTGCTCGGAGGTGTCTGTGCGCTCTTGAGCGCCCAGGCTGCTGCACACTATCCACTCCCACCGCCCAGAGGTTACTGCCCGCTGCTGCGGAAAGAAGTATCTCTGCTCACCTTCCGCCACCAGCGTGTGTGTTAAGAGGGTGCACCACGTGCTGAAGCAACTTTGTCAGGTGTTGTCAGGATGGCCACGCATCATCGCAGTTTGTACACGTGTTCAGCTGTGGTGGTGTGGGGGGGATGTCGATTCGTGAATCACAGCCTGTTAGATAAAAAGCAAGATAGGATTGTGCGTCATTCGTCCATCAAAGGAGAGAGAAAGAGAGAGAAAGAAAGAGTGAGAGGAAGACAGAGAGAAAAAGAAAGAAGGAGTGAGAGGAAGACAGAGAGAAAGAGAGAAACAGTGGGAGTGACAGGAAGAGAGAGAGAAAAAGAAAGAAAGAGTGAGAGGAAGGCAGAGAGAAAGAGTGAGAGAGACGAAGAGAGAAAGAAACAGTGAGAGACAGAAAGAGATAGAAAGAGTGAGAGAGAGGAAGAGAGAGAGAAAGAGTGAGAGAGAGGAAGAGAGAGAGAGAAAGAGTGAGAGAAAGGAAGAGAGCGAGAGAAAGAGTGAGAGTGAGGAAGAGAGAAAGTGTGAGAGAGAGGAAGACAGAGAAAGAAGTGAGATACAAGGAAGAGAGAAAGAGAGAAACAGTGTGAGAGAGAGAGGAAGAGAGAGAGAAACAGTGTGAGAGAGCGGAAGAGAGAGAGAAAGAGTGAGAGAGGAAGAGAGAGAAAGAAAGAATGAGAGAGAGAGGAAGAGACAGAGAAAGAGAGAAAGAGTGTGAGAGAGAGAAAGGAAGAGATAGAGAGTCAGAGAGAGAGAAAGAGTGTGAGTGACAGAAAGGAAGAGATGGAGAGGGAGAGTGAGTGTTGACACTGTGGAGAAAATCCTCACAGCTCACCTTTCTGTCACCGGTGTGTCTCCAACCACGTGCCGGGATATAGGGCAGCCCTCAAGCTTAGTCATCTGAAACATAAAAATGGAATCAGTAATGGATGAGTACATACAACTGCGTATGCCTAAATCGCTGTCCCGCCTTTGTGTATCCAGGCTAGTGTACCCCATCCACTTCCACTGCCCAGAGGTGTCTACCCGCTGCTGTACACCCAGGCTGCTGCACTCCATCCACTCCCACTGCCCAGAGGTGTGTGACAGCCGCTGCACACCCAGGCTGCTGCACCCCATGCACTCCCACTGCCTGGAGGTGACTGCGTGCCGCTGCTGCACCCCATCCACTCCCACTGCCCGGAGGTGACTGCCCGCCGCTGCGCAAACAAGCCTCTCTGCTCACCTTAAACCACCGGCGTGTGTCGAAGAGGGTCCACCACGTGCCGAAGAAACCTCCTCACCCGTTGTGTACACGCGGAGAGCGGAGCTCACAATTCAGGTTGAGTGTTGATTGCAGGATGGCCATGCTTCATCGCAGGCCTGCAAGATAAGATTGTGCGTCATGCGTCCATCAAAGGAGAGAGAAAGAGAGATAGAGAGAGAAAGAAGGAGTGAGAGGAAGACAGAGAGAAAGAGAGAAACAGTGGGAGTGACAGGAAGAGAGAGAGAAAAAGAGAGAAAGAGTGAGAGGAAGACAGAGAGAAAGAGTGAGAAAGATGAAGAGAGAGAGAAACAGTGAGAGACAGAAAGAGAGAGAAAGAGTGAGAGAGAGGAAGAGAGAGAGAAAGAGTGAGACAGAGGAAGAGAGAGAGAGAAAGAGTGAGAGAAAGGAAGAGAGAGAGAGAAAGAGTGAGAGTGAGGAAGAGAGAAAGTGTGAGAGAGAGGAAGACAGAGAAAGAGAGAAAGAGTGAGATACAAGGAAGAGAGAAAGAGAGAAACAGTGTGAGAGAGAGGAAGAGAGAGAGAAAGAGTGAGAGAGGAAGAGAGAGAAAGAAAGAATGAGAGAGAGAGAGGAAGAGACAGAGAAAGAGAGAAAGAGTGTGAGAGAGAGAAAGGAAGAGATAGAGAGTGAGAGAGAGAGAAAGAGTGTGAGTGACAGAAAGGAAGAGATGGAGAGGGAGAGTGAGTGTTGACACTGTGGAGAAAATCCTCACAGCTCACCTTTCTGTCACCGGTGTGTCTCCAACCACGTGCTGGGATATAGGGCAGCCCTCAAGCTTAGTCATCTGAAACATAAAAATGGAATCAGTAATGGATGAGTACATACAACTGCGTATGCCTAAATCGCTGTCCTGCCTTTGTGTATCCAGGCTAGTGTACCCCATCCACTTCCACTGCCCAGAGGTGTCTACCCGCTGCTGTACACCCAGGCTGCTGCACTCCATCCACTCCCACTGCCCAGAGGTCTATGACAGCCACTGCGCACCCAGGCTGCTGCACCCCATGCACTCCCACTGCCCAGAGGTGACTGCGTGCCGCTGCTGCACCCCATCCACTACCACTGCCCAGAGGTGACTGCCCGCCGTTGCGCAAACAAGCCTCTCTGCTCACCTTAAACCACCGGCGTGTGTCGAAGAGGGTCCACCACGTGCAGAAGAAACCTCCTCACCCGTTGTGTACACGCGGAGAGTGGAGCTCACAATTCAGGTTGAGTGTTGATTGCAGGATGGCCACGCTTCATTGCAGGCCTGCAAGACAAAAAGCAAGATAAGATTGTGCGTCATGCGTCCATCAAAGGAGAGAGAAAGAGCGATAGAGAGAGAAAGAAAGAGTGAGAGGAAGACAGAGAGAAAAAGAAAGAAGGAGTGAGAGGAAGACAGAGAGAAAGAGAGAAACAGTGGGAGTGACAGGAAGAGAGAGAGAAAAAGAAAGAAAGAGTGAGAGGAAGACAAAGAGAAAGAGAGAAAGAGTGAGAGAAGAAGAGAGAGAGAAAGAGTGTGAAGGAGAGAAAGGAAGAGATGAAGAGGGACAGTGAGTGCTGTGTCTCCAACCACATGCCGGGACCTAGTGGAGTCCTCAAGCTCCCACATCTAAACATAGTACAGTATTAGTAATGGGAGAGTATATACGATTGCGTAAGCCTAAATCGCTGTGCCGCCTTTGTGTATGCACTCCCGCCGCCCAGACGTATTTGCCCACCGCTGCGCACCCAGGCCTCACTGCTCACCTTTTCGCAGACAGGGCACTCTCCGCATCATGCAGTCCCGCTCCGCAGGCCAACAGGTCTCACATTTGGTGCTGCGTCTTGATTTTGCCATGCCAGAGGACATACTAGTGCACCTATCATCATCGCAGGTTGCACACCTGCTCAGTCCTTGCGGTGCCACTAAGTCAGTGAACAGTGAGGCCACGCACGTGGTGGTAGGCCTCCCTGTTCGGTGGCTCAGGCCTACACTGTGGTCCAGCAGGGCACACAAAAACTGAGATGTCCAGACCGCCGGGATGGGCCATGACCGCAGGCTGTACACCCGCTCAGCAGTTACGGTACCCGTACCTCAGTGGACCGAAAGTCACCGTCCCGTGCCAGTGTGCCTGTGCCGGCCGCAGTGCATCCGGTGCGAGAAACTCTGAAATGGCATCGAGCACATGCGCCCGGTCTTTTTTATTGGCAGGGTCACGTGTCCTGTGACGCCTGTGCTGGATGGGTGTGGTGTGGGTGTATACTAGCCGTGAGGGAGTGGCTGTGGCGTACTGACAACTAGGGTGTGACCAGCAGATCACTGCAATGAAAATCTGGGCCATGTAGCGTTGTTGTTCTTCCCTGTAAGCGTAAGCAGAGTGGGCTGGCCTGGCATATGCCAGTTCTGCATGAGGCTGTGAAGAATGACTCTGGAGCTATGGGCGTGGCTCCATCGTGAGCTGTATGAGGAATCAACTGATGCGCCATGCCGGTGTTCTTGTTGTAGTGCTGCCATCACCCGGGTCGCAAGCGTCAATGTGTCACTCTGTGAGCCAAGTCCCTGAACATGGCCAACATGGAAGGTACGGGGAATCACTGACCCTACATTCATCCATAGTTCCACACAAGAAAGATGGTGGACATGACACATCTGTGTGGGTGTGAATGTTTATTGCACATTCAGTGGAGTATTGCAGCTGTAGCAATACTGGGCCATGCAAAATCCAAATTTCAGTTTTTGGGACATGGAGGGCAGCCAATTAGAGACAAGCTCGTTGTCGTAGTTAGGGTGCGCCAACATATGTACTTATACAATCACTCCGCCAATCCCCACGCACTTATAAATTCATTATACACTCTCCTTGCAGTACTCTAATCATCCAGTCTCTACGTACGTACTTGTACAATGACCGAGACAAAGTTACATAACCAAAGTTTTCTCCCACTGTCAAAGGTAAGTTGGTTGCATACGCTGTCCAGAGCACAATGTAATGTGGTAGGGCCCAGGGGCAGCATGTTGCATACATAATGAACACACGGACACAGATAGATAGTGGAACTGGATACGAGCACGTGCACTCGACTCCTTTTTATTACCAGGGTCACATGTCCAGTGACGTCTGTGCTGGATGCGTGTGGGGTGAGTGTAAGCCAGCCCTCCGGGAATGGTTGGTGCTGGTAACAAGTACAACAGTAATCATCAGATCACACACAGAGATTCAATCATAAAGGGTCCATGACTTGTGCTACACTAAGTTAGGGGCACCAGATCTGAAATCATACACAAAATATTCTGTCATAAAGGGTCCATCAGTTGTGGTGGACTGAGGTAGGAGCATCAGAAGCATTCCGCATGTGCACAGCTAGCGATGATGCGTGGTCCGGGAGGGCCGCACTGGTAGCAATGTCTGTTGCCTACTGGACTGCGTCATCTGCAATCGCAACTCCATCTGAATTGTGTGCCCTGCTGTCCGCAGTGTAGATCGAAGGCAGTAGTCAGCACAGACATCGAGGAAAGCTTTTTGTCACTTCCTCTTGGGAAAATTCAACGACATAGAGTACAATTCTGTCTGCAATTAATAAATCAAGACTGAATTCAAATTGTGAGCTCTGCTGTCCGCAGTGTAGACTGCCATTCAGTGTTCCTTTGGACTTGCAAGATGAATTTGGTCATTGTACTAAAGCTATAATTGATATCAAAAAGTTCTTGAAGCAAGGATATTAAAATGATATTATGTAGGTTTAAGGGTACGTGGCGATGACTTATGGTGCAGTGAGCTAGTGGCACCTGAAGCACTCAGCGTGTGCGCATCATGCGATGATGCGTGGTCCGTGTGGGCCGCACTGGTAGCAATGTCTTTTGTTTATTTAATTCTTCCTTAATAAGGCCACGTGGCGTTTACTTGTGGTGCACTGAGTTAGTGGTACCTCTGGTGCTCAGCGTGTACGCAGCCTGCGATGATGCATGGTCCGGGCGGGCCGCACTGGAAGCAATGTGTCATGCCTACTGGACTCCGTCATCTGGAATCGTGACTCAATCTGAATTGTGAGCCCTGCTGTCCGCAGTGTAGATCGAAGGCAGTAGTCTGTACAGACATAACTGTGCAGTGCTGTGCCGCTGTGTTCACAGGGGGCTTGTGTCGAGGAGGCCCGCGGTCATGGCGGCAGCCACGTGGCAGGGTGAGGGTCGCCGCTCTGGCAGACGCGTTGGCTTTCACACAAGTGAACCACGCCCAGAACCCCGGCCTATTTATTCACACTTCTATGCTGGAGTGGCGTACGTTGGACCAGCCCACTGCGCTTCCGCTTACAGGGGGCGACGACACAGGTTCATGACCGAGATCTTCCCCACTGCCTGAGGTAACATGGTTGCGTCCACTGTCCATAACACTACAAGCACCAGCTTGTTTTTGGATCGCACAGCAGATAGGTTTAATGAACATTATAATTAGAAATTAGCATTTAAAAAACCTTAGAAATTCACTGAAAAAAACATAGGTTTCTGGGACGTTATAGTTACAAATTATCATGTTAAAAACCTTTGAAATTCACTGAAAAAACCATAGGTTTCAGGGACGTTATAGTTACTTGCACATTTCACTCGTACAAAACCATAGAAATTCGGCCGTTATAGTTAGTTGAGCTAACTATAACTCACGCCCCCACAATGCACTGCTGATGACGTCACATATTACATCATTCATGACATGGTCAGTGACATCACTGATGACATCACTGATGACATCTCAAATGACATCACTGATGACATCACTGATGACATCATCCAGTGACTGTGTGTTTCTGTAAAGTTTAAATATGTTTTATAAATATATTGGCCAAGGTATATTGTAGAACGAGTGGCTGTATAAGTGTGTGGATGGAGGATTTAGTAGGTGTGTGACTGACTGTATAAGTGAGCGATTAAATGTCTCTTACTGAATTAATGGGTTAGTGCAGTGGTTCCCAAACTTTTTTGACTTGCGGCTCCCTTGATCTATTGCCCGTTGGCCACGGCTCCCCATTATCTCCCTTTTTTTTGGCGGGTGGGAGGATGCAAGCCAAGCCTCTGGAGTACTTCCATTTCTCTCCCTGAAAATAATTGGGCTGAAGCCGATGAAGGTATAATAATCATAGATGTGGGCCTCTTTCCTGGGAACCAAATGGAGGGGGAGATGGGCGGGGGTCGAAAGAAATAATTATCATTGGCATCTTTCTCACGATCTCTAGGTGTATGAGTGCAGCTATTGTGTGTTTCATAATTTGTGGCGGTAAAGCACAATGGATACGTGTAGAATGAAGTGGCACATGGCTGAGCTTCACCAAACAAGGGGCACTCGGATCATGCAGACGGCAGGGCAAAGCAACCCTTATATTCCTTGGATGCACTGGAAGAACTGGAATGCGCACTAAGGGCTCTTTGGCATGCATTGGCTCTGATAGTACTATGATTGGCACTGACTGCCATCCCAGAAATGTGCACTGGAAGCCCTGTGAAATGTACTGGTAGATCTGGAATGCGCATTGGCAGCATTGTGGTGTGCACGGACAGACCTGGAATCTGAAGCAGGATTCTCCCTGCTGCCTTAGTACTTAAAGTTTTGCTGTTCTGATTATTGCGGCGATCGTGTCCTGCTATCAGTGTCCCACCATTCCCTGTTTACTACACTGCACAATAAGCATTGCTAAATTATTTCCACTGAGAATACAGAGCAGGCAGCTTAAGAGACTCGAAGATCGACTTCGATATTCATGTGAGCACAGTGCTGCCAGCATCAAGTCCAACCCAGGACCAATAGCTGCATGATTGGAGAGGCTGATTTCAATGCTGCAAACTATCTTATGATTCAATAAGTAAACTGCACTGTATTAATTAATGTACATTTCAATTTACGATGCTTCAGCAGTCCATTTGTTTTGCATCAGTCTAGTCCGGGACGCACACAAAACCTGTCTTGTTCAAACAGGACATTCAAAGCAGTGACACATATTAGACAAAAATATCCATGGACTATTGGGGTGACACTGTGCAAACTCTAACAAGAGGTTTGGTTCAATCTGTGGCGCAAATCAGGAGGGAGGTGCTGGATGTGTCTGAGTGCACATGTCTAGATAAAAGACTGAAAAGCAATCACTGTGCTTGCACAGCCCCGTTGTGTTTAAAATTTGCAAAATAGAAAATTAGGAAGACAAAGTTCAGTAGTCACGGGCATGTCAGGAAATGAAGATCAGTGAGTGGGTGGTGGGGCCTATACCCAGAGGGGAGCACACACTACTTGGTCCATGCAAGGAGGACATAAATAAAACAAATAGCAAATGTCATGTAAATGACTAATAGCAGCAGACATAGGCAAGTAATGCGCTCAAACCATAAATTAGGGAAGCAAATGCACACCGTTTGCATTTTAATCCAGGGTTAGTCTTTCCAAAATCGCTCTAACCCACAGGTTTCTACACAGCTCTTAGCAGCAGGCACATTAACCTACCGAGATAGTTTCCCATAATATGTGTAACTTGGAGAACGCGGCTATTAGCCATGAGTTTTCACCTGCCCACTTGTGCCAGCTGCGCTGAACCGGAGGTGGCTCCCAGGCGCTATAAATCATTATCAAGGGCCGTTCTGTGTAAAATCAGGCTGTCTGCAAATGTTTACTTTTACTTTCATTGCTGCAGGATGTTTTATTTCCTTATTCAGTATCTCTTCGAGTCTCATTCCAGGCACATTGACCTACATCCCGGCAGCCCCTCTACCTGCTTGCTTATCTTGTGTTTCCCACTCAGGCCCCATCCTCCTCCCCAGAAAGGCTCTGCTTGGACTGCTAATGAATGTGCTACAGCGCTTGCACTTTTCCGGCCTCTGGAACTCCAGCTTTTGAACTGCAAGAATAAAGCTGCCACTGATTAGAAATCCCTGTCTGCAGCATGATGCCCTCCACCTCCTGGTATTACCCTTATTATTGTGTATCAGTCAGTAGTTTCCAAACTGTGTGCTTGGTGCACATCTTTTCGTGGCGCCCCTGGCTACTTTTAATGGCGCACTGGGGTGCCGCGGCGCACAGATTGGGAACCACTGGGTTAGTGACTAAACTGTGTGAATGTCTGTATCAGTCTGTCTATTGCTGTGTAAGCTGCTGCATTGGTTGATGAATAGCTACATGAGGGTCTATATGGGTTATTGATTGGTTGCCTGAGTATTTGTATGGGTGCCTGAGTGTGTGTGTGAGTGGGTGGCAGGTGTGTGACTTTGTGCATAGATGTGTGAGTTCTTTATTCACTGGGTGTATGGGTTCAAGAGTGCATGTGGAAACAGCTGTATGGGTGGGTGAGTGTGTGTATGGGTGTGTTGGTGAGTGAATGGATATCTCAGTGCTACATGTCCAAGTAACTACATATGTAAAACGCAGTGCATGAGAGAGTTGGAGTATATAAATGACTATACGTGAGAGTCAGTGATTGTGAGAGTGCTGTATGGATGAGTGTGTACTTGTATCAGTGATTGTATAAGAGAGTAAGTATATGTTAATATCACTATGAAGTGAGGTTGTGTGTGTATAACTGTATAGCTGAGTAAATAGAAGTGTGATTGATTCTTTGCATGACTGACTAGATGTGTGAGTAACTCTGGATGAGTGGCGGTGTGTGAGTGTTTGTATAGGTGTATGAGTGCCTATAATAGTGTTGTATTGATGAGTCACTGCATGTATGAGTGACTTTATGGGTGAATGAGTGGATGTGTGTGTAGACCTAGGAATCAGTGCGTGCGTATGTAGTAACTGGTATTGGTGTCTGTATTGTTTCGAAAATGGTAGTCTGTATTTTAGAATGGGTGTATCAAATGTTTTATTAAGGTATGAGGAGGTGCATCAGATTTTCACGTGGATGATGTCATCAGTGATGTCATCAGTGATGTCATTTGAGATGTCATCAGTGATGTCACTGACCATGTCATAAATGATGTAATATGTGACGTCATCAGCAGTGCATTGTGGGGGCGTGAGTTATAGTTAGCTCAACTAACTATAACGGCCGAATTTCTATGGTTTTGTACGAGTGAAATGTGCAAGTAACTATAACGTCCCTGAAACCTATGGTTGTTTCAGTGAATTTCAAAGGTTTTTAACATGATAATTTGTAACTATAACGTCCCTGAAACCTATGGTTTTTTCAGTGAATATATATATATATATCACAAAGTACCTGCTCCCAAAAGAAAACAGCTCAAGGACACACTTTATATATATATATATATATATATATATATATATATATATATATATATATATATATATATATATATATATATATATATATATATATATAGGTAGTCTCAAATGCCATCACTGATGACACCATCCAGTGAATGTAAGTATTTTGTAATAGTTTATGATTGTTAAACATATATACTAAGGTATTACATAAGTTAAGGTAGTATACTAGGTGTACTACTAATGAGTGATACTAATTTTAAGATATATCATGTTGAGTGGCTATGTAACTGTATGTATCCTTTGGCGCATGGCCGTGTGAGTGGCTGTATGGGTGTATAAGTGGTTGTGTGAATAGCTGTGTGGGTGAGTGGGATGTTGTGTGAGTGGCTATATTGGTGAGTAAGTGGGTGTCTGAATGGCTGTATGAGTGAGTGACTGGGTGTGTAAGTGGCTGTATGGGTGAGTGAGTGGCTGTTTGAGTAGGTGTTTCATTAAGTGACTTTGTGTGTGAGTGACAGTATTGGACAGTGAGTGCCTGTGTGAATGGCTGCATGGGTGAGTACAGGGATGTGTGAGTACATGTATGAATGTGGTGATGGGTATGTAAGTGGTTGTGTGACTGAGTATATGAGGGCTTGTATGGGTGAGTGAGTGGCTGTGTTGAGAGGCTGATTGGGTGAATGAGTGTGTGACTTTGTAGGTAAATAAGGGTGTGTGAGCAGCTGTATGGATGAATGTGTGGTTATGTGACTGGCTGTATAGGTGAGTAACTGGTTGTATGAGCAGCTGTATGGGTGAATGACTGGTTGTGTGTTTGTACGAGTGAGTGAGTGAGTAGGTGTGTGAGTGACTCTATGGAGGAGTGAGTTGATGTGTGAGTACTGATATAGGTCTGTGAATGGGTATGTCAGTGGTTGTCCTGGTATGTGAGTGGGTGTAGGAGAGGTTGAATGAGGTGTGAGTAGGTGTGTTAGTGATTCTGTGAATGATGTCATCAGTGATGTCACTGACCATGTCATGAGTGATGTAATATGTGAGGTCATAAACAGTGCATTGCTGGGGCTTAAGTTGTAGTTAGCTCAGGTAACTACAACTGCCAAATTTCTCTGGTTTTGTACGACTGAAATCTGACCCCAACTATAACGTCCCAGTAACCTTTGGGTTTTTCAGTGAATTTCTAAGGTTTTTTAAATGCTAGTTCCTAACTATATAGTCCCTGTAACCTTTTTTTTTTCCAGTGAATTTCTATGGTTTTTTAACTAGTAGTTGCGTTTGCAGAGTGGTGGAGAAAGGGGCCTGAGCCTCCGACCAGCTTTCAGGAATCCCGCTGTGTAGGACTTACAGGAGGTACCAGGAGGGCTTCTTGGCCCCCATGGTCTCTCAGGAGTAAAGTGGACATCATGCCCCAACCAGTAGTGCACCACAAGCTGCATTTGCAGAGTGGTGGAGAAAGGGGGCATAGCCTCCGAAAACCTCTTAGCAATCCCGCTGTGTGAGACTTACTGGAGATAACAGGAGGGGTAGTTGGCCAACTACCCCTCCCCTTACCTCCAGTAAGTCCCACAGAGTGGAATTGCTGAGACCTGGTAGGAGGCCATGACCCCTTTCTCCACCACTCTGCAAACGCGCCTCCTGGCACACTAATAGTAGGGGGATAAAGTCCCCTTGGCTATTGAGGGTCCTTGGCAGCCAACTACCCCTCCTGTTGCCTCCAGCAAGTCCCACACAGTGTGTTTGCCGAGAGGTTTTCAGTGGCCACGCCCCCTTTCTCCACCACTCTGCAAAAGTGCATCCTGGTGCTCTACTAGTTGGTGGTTGAAGTCCCCTTGGCTCTTGAGGGTCCTTGGGTGCCAGCAAGCCCTCCTGATACCTCCAGTGAGACCCACACAGCTGGATTGCTGAGAGGACATCAGAGGCCACGCCCCCTTTCTCCACCACTCTGCAAATGCACCTCCTGGCACACTCCTGGTTGGGGAAGAAGCCCACTTTAGTCTTCGGGCCCTCAGGAGGCAAGGGGGCCTCATCCCGCCACCAGCAGTGTGCCAAGAGGTGCGTTTTCAGAGTGGAAGAGTAAGGGGGCGAGGCCTCAGACCACCTCTCAGCAATACCACTGTGTGGGACTTACTGGAGGTAACAGGAGGCCTTGTTGGCCCCTAAGGACACGCACCAGTGAAGCAGACTTCATCCCCCAAACAGCAGCACGCCAGAAGGCGTGTTTGTAGAGTGGTGGAGAAAGAGGGTGGGGCCTCCGGCAAGTTGTTACTTTTATTTTCTATTTTTTAGGAAGCAGGGCCCCTTCCCTGGGTTTTGGGCCCCGGGGACCCCATCCCCAAGGCCATCCCCTTTTTTTAAATCTAGGGAGGAGGGACGCGTGGCCCTTCTCCCGGGCCAATTCTGGCACCGGGGACCCTATCCCCCGGGGCCTGCCCTTTATTTTATATCTTTTTAGATGGGAGGGGGGCCGTGTGGCCCCCCCTTCTGAGGCCATTTTTGGCCCCGGTAACCCCATCCTTGAAGGCCCCTGTGGTCCCTGCAGGCTCCCCACCTCGTGTGGAAGCCGGCATTGCTTTGGGATACTGGGAGCTGCTGACATGCATCTCCCTGAATCCCAAAGCAATGTGTCTGTTTCACTGATCGGGTAACAGCGGGCAGGGAAGCAGACACTGCTCTGCTTTCAGCAAGTGAGAGCATTTTTACTCTCGCTTGCTGAAAGCAGAGTTTACTATAGCTTGACAGGAGCCATGCTCCTGCAAAGCCACAGCAAACTGCAATGTCCCAGGGGTGGGCACCCCATGACATTGCTGGGGCCGGCCCCAGGGGGTGGTGGTACCCAGGGTCATGTAGGGCTCCACGAGGGGGTCTGCATGGCCCTACTCCAATGTTAACTAAGCCCAGCAGAGGTGGTGGTCCCCGAGGCCAGGGGTCTGCAATGTACCCCCTTCATTGTTGTGTTTTTGTGCCCGGGGGAGGTGGCGGTCCCCGGGCTGTGGAGGGGCCATTCCTAATGTTAAGTGCCTTAGGGAGGTGGCGGTCCCTGGTGCTGCGGGTTGACCGTGTGCCCCCCGCATTTGTAATTGAAGCCCCGGGGAGGTGGCAGACCCCGAGGCAGCGGGAGTATTATTTTGTAATTTTATCTCTACCCCAGGGAGGTGGCAGGCCCTGGGGCAGTGGGGGAGTTGCAAGGCTCCCCCGCATATATTTATGTGACAGGCCCAAGGAGGTGACGGTCCCCAGGGCTTTGAACAGCCCAAGGAGGGGTCCCTATGCACCCCCCTCCTATATTTTCATAATGCCTCCAGGACCTGACCCACCCGGAGCCCTATAATTAACGAAGCGCAGGAGCCTGCGCTTTGTTTTTTTTTTATGTCAGCATGAGTTGCGGATCCAGTGCAGTCCCTGTGCCCCCCCCCACAAGTGGCATATGGGGTCATAGTGCACCGTACTCGGCAACACGAGGAGCGACGTCCGTGTGTGGGATCAAACTACTAAGAAATAAGATTCTGGACTTCTGGGACATACAGGGATCCCTTGGATTTAACATTGAGAAGTGAGACGTCGCGAGATATTGAATCCCAGTGTGGGTTGGAATTAACACCACTAATAAAGGCGCTTTCTGGTTTCTTTACAGGGTTATACACAGGAAGACAATAGCCTTGATAAAGTCGCGGGATTAATTCCCATGTAAGCGACAAAACACGTGTCGGCTGTCTGAACATCGGAAAATAAAAAGGAAAAAAGAAATAAGAACTTACCTACTTGTATTTTACTTATGCTCACATCAAGCATGTTTATGTATATTGTGACATAACAGACGTGTGCTGAGGAATTCCTTTGTATATCTGTCAATTGGCCAAGGCCATTTTGTGTTTTGAGGAGGTCAGTGGTTCTCTTCACCTTGCAGCACCGTGATCAATACAGCAAGTAAATATCAAATATTTGTGTTATCTCTCCCGAGTGGCGCCTTCATTTACCCAACTAAATACCACTGCTCATTAGGTGCTCATAGTGTTTCTACCCTGCCCCCTTTTCTTTTTTTTATGTTTTTCCTTGTGACTCGGTTCAACCGAGTCACAAGATTTCTGCCAACACTTCCTGGTTTGAACTGTTGGCAGCCAATCAGATCTCAGACACGAGATCGGGAGGGATCATGGATCCACTGCTGCCTCAGTTGCATATCTGAAAAATCTTTACATTTCTCATCAACTACTGAATGGAATTACCACATTTAATAAAAAGGGCGCTTTCTGGACCAAGAGCTACCTTTCTGCCAAATTTGATGTAATTTCGTTCAACAGTTCGGGCTGTAGCCGTGTCTAAAGTTTCCTATGGAAATTAACTTGGAGAAAAAGCTTTTTGAGACCCTCTTTTTCTTGGTCCCCGCTTGATGGATCACGCGGACACTAGTTTTGAAAATTTCGCGAAGATTCATCAAACAACCCCAAACTTATTAGCAAATGAAAAAACGCTCTTCCTATGGAAACTACATCCTAACTATAACTACCTACTGGTGACCGCCAGTAGGTAATATATATATATATATATATATATATATATATATATATATATATATATATATATATATATATATATATTACTCAGTTTCAGCTGCCCCTTCCATGTTAGTAGTATGCAACGGTGTTCCCACCAATATCTAGGCTGATGGGCAAAGTGTTTCCTTTACAATTACATGTTGAAAAATGATCTGAAATCCATGATGGAGGTGAATGAGTGGTGAGACGGAACCACGCATGCGTTTACCACACATGCCGGTTCCACGCGGTCTTAACCCGCAAGTCTTAACCACGCATATGCCTTTACCACGCATGCCTTTACAAGAAAATATGCAATGTTAAGGCATTTATGGCAAAGACATATGTGTGGTTAAGACTTATCAGGTAAGTCATACCCCCGAACCCTGCCCCGGCCCTGAGACCTAAAACTATCCCCTCCCTCCTGAAAACCAACACCCCCCCTCCAAGCCCTAAAAACTTCCCTGCCACCCAAGCCCTAAAAATTACCCCACCCTCCCCTAAGACCTAAAAAATACCAACAACCCTCCCTGAGCCCTAAATCTACCCTGTCCCCCTAAAAGCCCTAAAAGGTATCCCAATCCCTCCCCCCACCCTAAACCCTAAAGTGGCCCCTCAAAGCCCCACCCTGAGACCTAAAACGACCCCCTCCCTCCTGAAAACCAAACCCCTCCCCACCCTGAACCTTAAAAACTTACCTGCCCCCCAAACTCTCAAAACTACCCCACCCTCCCCTAAGCCCTGAAAACTTCCTCGCCCCACCACCCCTGAAAACAACCCTGACCCCCCCAGCCCTGAAAACTACCCCAACCCTTAAAAACTACCCCCACACCTCCAAAACCCAGCCCCAGACCCAATCACCTCACCGCATCCTCTCCTGATACTTCCTTTTTCCTGCTTCCGCCTAGCAGCATCTAGACAGCGCACTGCCTTAACCACGCACGGCCAAAGGCCATCAGCAACGGGGGTTGGCTTTACGTATGGCAATAAAATATTACTTTACATAAAACAAAAACTTAGAAATTCACTGAAAAAAGGGAGATTAAAGTAACATTATAGTTAGGAGTGATAAAAAGATCTGAATTTGTTTAAAAAAAAAAAACCTTATTCAATGAAAAAAACAAAGGTTAAAGTAACGTTAGGTGAATATGTCAGTGACAAAATTAATGTTTTGAACTAAAAAAAGCACAGACTAGTTGTAGTTAGCAGAGCTAACTATAACTGGCGCCCCGTCATGCATTGCTTATGACCTCACATATTGCATCACTCTTGACATGTTCTATGAGATCACTTATGACATCACTGATGACATCTCAAATGACTAACATCCCTAATGACAATGAAACAACATAATTGACAACAACACTGTGCATGGCGGGGGCATGAGTTAGAGTTACTTTAGGGCACGAGTTAGCGTATTTTAGTATATTTTACATTTCCCAAGAAGATTATCAGAAAATATTAACAATTTCTCCAGTAAGGAAGGAATAAAGTAGTGGCTGTCTTTTTGTTGTTTTTTTTGTTAAAGTAGTGGCTGTCTTTAAGACATCTTAACCTACAATTGGCTCTTCAAGTCAGATAAGAATGTGTATAAAAAAAAACAGGAAAATCGATGAGTCGCAAGTACTTGAAAGACTTTGAAAGCTGGCACGTATCTCATTTATTATTTTTTTGTTAATGTCAATTTGAGTTCGTAGCTGCAGTTACATTCATCCCAGATTCTTTCAGCAGAATCAGTGTATTCTTGAAAGCCAAAGTCAATAACTGAATAAGGAAAGCCTGGGTTCGCACAGGTGCATTGTTCCAGATGCATCGGCTGGACTACATAGCCCGTATCCTGAGGCAGTGGCTTCACTGTGACATTTCCAACTATGATGCGAATGTGAAGAAGATGATGCGTAGTGCTCTGCTGAAAGTGAATCTAGAGACCTTTACACTCATACAGCTTTTATCTTGTTCTTTTTCTTCTATTTGTATTTATTTTCATCTTTCTGCAACAGGGCAATATTTTCTGTTAACAAATAGGCCTTCTTTATTCAGCCCTTTTTCAGGAGTATAATCCATCATAATACCATTTATGATGTAAATGCTGCAGAATATAATATTGTCGAGGCAAGCTTTGTTCTCTGGGTTTTGCACTGCTAATGATGACTGTAAGAAACTGGGATATTGATTGAGAGAGGTGGAAGACGCACTCAAGCTACAACCACAATCATTGTCAGGGTGAACTACAAAAGTCACTAAATTAGCCTATGCTTACCCTCTGGTAGCTTGGCACCAAAGCAGTCAGGCTTAACTTAGAGGCGATGTGTAAAGTATTCATGTAGCACACAAACAGTAATAAAGCGAAAACACAATGCAAGAAAAGCAATTTAGACATGTAGAATACATTTTAATAAATAAAATGATACCAGAACAACAGATGGGCCCAATTGCGAGGAGCCCATACTTCAGGAATTTCTCCTTCTTCTTGAGAAGAAGCTTTCACTGATGCCAGCCAGGTGTCTAGGACCTGGGGGGGAGGGGAACCTCTTAGGGATTAGCAGTCACTTCAGATGAGGCCAGAAACGGAGCTCAGGCAGGTTCAGTCAGGTCAAGTTACACTCATACAGCTTTTATCTTGTTCTTTTTCTTCTATTTGTATTTATTTTCATCTTTCTGCAACAGGGCAATATTTTCTGTTAACAAATAGGCCTTCTTTATTCAGCCCTTTTTCAGGAGTATAATCCATCATAATACCATTTATGATGTAAATGCTGCAGAATATAATATTGTCGAGGCAAGCTTTGTTCTCTGGGTTTTGCACTGTTAATGATGACTGTAAGAAACTGGGTTACTGATTGAGCGAGGTGGAAGACCCACTCAAGCTACAACCACAATCATTGTCAGGGTGACCTACAAAAGTCACTAAATTAGCCTATGCTTACCCTCTGGTAGCTTGGCACCAAAGTAGTCAGGCTTAACTTAGAGGCGATGTGTAAAGTATTCATGTAGCACACAAACAGTAATAAAGCGAAAACACAATGCAAGAAAAGCAATTTAGACATGTAGAATACATTTTAATAAATAAAATGATACCAGAACAACAGATGGGCCCAATTGCGAGGAGCCCATACTTCAGGAATTTCTCCTTCTTCTTGAGAAGAAGCTTTCACTGATGCCAGCCAGGTGTCTAGGACCTGGGGGAGGGGAACCTCTTAGGGATTAGCAGTCACTTCAGATGAGGCCAGAAACGGAGCTCAGGCAGGTTCAGTCAGGTCAAGTTACACTCATACAGCTTTTATCTTGTTCTTTTTCTTCTATTTGTATTTATTTTCATCTTTCTGCAACAGGGCAATATTTTCTGTTAACAAATAGGCCTTCTTTATTCAGCCCTTTTTCAGGAGTATAATCCATCATAATACCATTTATGATGTAAATGCTGCAGAATATAATATTGTCGAGGCAAGCTTTGTTCTCTGGGTTTTGCACTGTTAATGATGACTGTAAGAAACTGGGTTACTGATTGAGAGAGGTGGAAGACCCACTCAAGCTACAACCACAATCATTGTCAGGGTGACCTACAAAAGTCACTAAATTAGCCTATGCTTACCCTCTGGTAGCTTGGCACCAAAGCAGTCAGGCTTAACTTAGAGGCAATGTGTAAAGTATTCATGTAGCACACAAACAGTAATAAAGCGAAAACACAATGCAAGAAAAGCAATTTAGACATGTAGAATACATTTTAATAAATAAAATGATACCAGAACAACAGATGGGCCCAATTGCGAGGAGCCCATACTTCAGGAATTTCTCCTTCTTCTTGAGAAGAAGCTTTCACTGATGCCAGCCAGGTGTCTAGGACCTGGGGGAGGGGAACCTCTTAGGGATTAGCAGTCACTTCAGATGAGGCCAGAAACGGAGCTCAGGCAGGTTCAGTCAGGTCAAGTTGCTACTGGTCAGCTGGGTAGTTGCAGGGAGGCCTCTGGAAGCTTATTCTGTCTCTGTAGCTCACACAGGAGGTCAGCCAATTCACCTTTAGGTTCACTCTGGGTAGCCTGGGATCAAGGCATGCAGGTCTAGTCTTCTAGTCTTCCTTCTTCACGCAGGAAGGTAGTCCTTCAAGCAACACAACAGTCCCTCTGGTAGGGGGGCAATACTTCTTCTGAATCTTCCATAGGTCCAGGTGTGTTCTGATGAGTAATTCTGAAGGTCCTCTTTTTATATCTGGTGCCAGACTTTGTGTGGGGAATTCCCTGACCTACCCCCAAAACTGGTTCTGGTCATTTATTCCCCTTTTACTAGGTTTGGGTCTAAACTGTCTAGGGTGACAAAAGACAAGCAGGCCTGTTGTCAGGCTCCTTTGTGTGTGCTGTGGGCAATGTCCTTTGAAATTAAATCATTGGAGGGTACAGTTCCTCACCAGACTTCCTGCCAGGAAGACCCTTTCCCAGCTACACCTGGGCCTCATTGTTCACTCTCTGAACCTAATACATATTCTTGATGAGGAGCCATTAACAGGTCCACGCAACTGGAAACTCCTAGAAAGGCCTCAGAAACTTTGGGCAAGAAAATGGCAACTTTCTAAAAATGGAATTTTCAAAATTACTGTGTCATTAAGGAGGATTTCAAATTACAATTTATTTGAGTATAAGCACCATATTTATCTGCTGTATATGCCTGAAATAATTTTTTATTTACGGCTTTTTGCTCTGTATATTATCCACTGCTATGTAATATGGCTCCTAAATGAAATCCTTTCTTCAATCAGGCTCCTGATCATAACTGTCCTCTATTTTCATCACTCACTTCCTTTACAGCACACAACCCGCCTCGGGTCTCTCTCCTCTTTCCACTATTTTTTCTGACGTCTTGACGTCACAGCAGGCACACCCCGTAGCTTCCTTAACCGCTACCAATCAACGCATCGCCCTGATTCATTGCACTCCGGACCTACGCCGGAACTGCAGACTGACCCTGGCTGCCCCAGTCATCATTATGAATGCGTTTAACACCGACCCTGCCTGGGGCTTGCCAGTATGTTTACTCTTGGGGAAGACAGGGCAGGGTGTTGGATTAAGGCAGAGAGGAGAAACGATATGGAAGGAATGCACGAGAGGGAGGACAGGAATGAAAGGTTAAAGATAGAAGAAAGAGGAAAAAGTGACAGAAAGGGAAAAGGAGATAAGGACGAACTAAAGGGGATGTGGAAGAGTAAGAGAATAGAAGCAGAAATAAAAGTATCAGGAAAGAAGGGAATAAGGGATAAAAGAGAGAGAAGTGACAAAATGATAGACTTTAAAAGTCAGAGAGGAAGGCGATGGAGAGAACAGGTAGATGAAGGGGATGTTGGAGGAGAGAAGGGTAGGACACAGATAGGAGATCGAATACAGGAGCATTTGGTGGAGAGAAGAAATGGAACGAGGTAGGGAGGAGAGTGTTTAAGGGAAGCAGGATGAGATAAAGGGGGAGGGCAATAAGAAAGACTGATGGGATGGGAGGAACAAAGAAAGGAATAGAAAAGAGTCTGTAAGAGGAGGGTGGGTATGAGGCAGTGACAGCGAAGAAAGGGAAAGGCATGTGGAATTAGGAATGTGAAGACCTGTACCTACCATTACTGCAGCATGTGCACTGATACTCGGTTCCAGGGGTGTGAGAGGGGCTCGCAACGTGATAAATAGACACGAGTAGGGGCCATTTTCCCTTTTTAGTATTACGGCCCCTGCGACCCTTGCTGTGTCACTGGGAGAAGTTCCAATGCTGATCAATAAATAACTCATTAGTAAGGGACTCATCAAGCGCTCCACTATAAATCCGAAGCTAAACCCGTTAGCAACAAATATTGGCAAAGCCAGTAGGATGGACTTGGTAAGCCTTCCATGGGCTTTTTTTTTGCAAAGATATCAAATATGCATTGAGAGTAATAAAAAGTAAAAATTCTAAAGGTGGCATGCAGATTTTTGCTGCGAAAAGGATGACCCATATCAAAAAGAAATGAAAAAAAACAATAAAAGAAAGCAGAAAACCAAGCAGGGAAGAGCCCCACCTGCTTAGCAAATAAGCGGGCTACTTTTTAGGTGCACATGACATGCGCAAGCAAAATGCTGTTACTCGCACAGAAAAAAATGATAATCTCTGAAGTGCGCTGATCCATTGCCCCATCTTTATGCTGTGGTGGGTGGAAGGAAAATATGAATGGCACTTGAACAGACCAGTGGATACATTGGGCTGATTATCTCCCCTGTATGTGTGTTTGTGTGCATTTTTTGTTATGATTTCTTTGCAAAACACCATGCTGGGAAACAATTAAAGCTTTAAAGATGTCTTTAGGCCAGACTCAAAAGTAACATTTTGCTGGACATTACTTTTTGAATTTGCCTTTTGGATTGGAAATTAGGTTGGAAAATTATTATTGTGCTAGCTTGCACAATTTAACTATGCAAGCCAACTTGCACAATTGAACTGTGTAATACACATCAGGCTTTTGATCAAAGTAATGAGAGATGAATTTTCCTTTGGCCTATGTCACTGATGCGTCATCCTCGTGGCACAAGCAATTTTTCATTCCCCTGCAAAAGATAAAAAGTACAGAGATCAGTTTTTGAATATATTACTGGTTGTATGGGTTAAGAGCAAAAAACTAACCTGACAAAAATAGTTCTAACTAACGTTTTGACAAAATATTGTTGACGATTTTCTCTCCAAGAATGGGTTTCGCCAGTACGACATACCCAAACTGGTAAAAGCCTCTCTTGAAAATAAAATTCTTCAGGCTGTTTATTTTTGCTTCTTCTCCTGCTTAATCCTCCCCGCAGGATTTTTTCTCCTTACAACCTCGCCCACACTTTCCACGCCACCCCCCACCGTTATTCCCACCTCCCTTTCCTTTCTTACTTCCTTCTTGCTGTCCTTTTCTCTCTTCCTCTGTTGTCTTTTTAAACTACAAAGTCACAGTACACATAAAACTGCAGCACCATTTCTTTTTTTAAATAAACGGGTATTCATACAATTTTTATGGTATTAGAAGCTGTACTCATTTTATTATTTCAGCCCTCGATTCAATCCCGGGCACAATATACCTTTTCTATGAAAGCATTCTATTTTTGTGAAAAAGATATATTGTTATTGTGACAATTCTCCAAAATAAACAGTCCTCAAATGAAAATTTAATTTAATACTTGCGCTGGGATCTTTCATTCATGTCCACATCTTCATCACTACTTTCAATGTGGGCGAGATGCAGTGAAACTGCACTAATAAATTGTGGTTCTGGTGAGATGGGAAACAAAAGGTATATATGCACACAAACAGAGCTACCCGAGATTTCAAATTTTTTGTTTTTTCTAAATTATGCATCCTTCACAGTTCTATTCAATATGAGTTATTGAACATACGCAAAAATGTAACGGGTTGTCCTCACACACCACCAGGTGTCATTGTTAATCATAGGACAACCCAGGCTCTCCAACAGTGGCGGCTCGCAGAGGTAATGCTGTGAGGTGGTGGGGCAGGGCAGGGTGGGGGGCGTAGTGGAGTCGGACATACGACGGCAAGGAGTAAAGTAAGTAAATAAATAAAACTATTTACCTTGCGCTCGCTGCATCGCCAGCTCGGTGATGCAACGAGCGCAAGGTAAGTAGTTTTATTTATTTATTTATTTACTTTACTCCTTGCAGTCGTATGTCGGACTCCACTACCCCCCCACCCTGCTCCCCCACCGCCCCACAGCATTACCTCTGCAAGCTGCCACTGCTCTCCAAAAAGCTGGTTTGATGGAGAACGGGCCTTCACCTGGAGTCAGGGAGGCACTTCTAACTTAGGGCTTCATTAGGATGGCGGTCGGCGAAACGGGACCACCCGACTACAAGAATTAGGATGCGACCGCCACCACGTTGGTCGCAATGTCTATATTTTTGTTTTGTGGCGGGTGCTGCGGTCTGCAGTACAAAAAATGGACATTATACATATCACTGCACTACGTGGCAGGCACTATGCGGTGCCTATCACATGGTGCAGAGATATGTAGGGGGCGCCATAGGTGCCCCCCTAAACCCAAAACTTAGGCCTAGAAGGGAAGGGTGGGCCCGCTATGGGCCCCTAATGTCCCTTACCGCCAACCTTTTCATGGCGGGTAAACCGCCATAAAACGGCCGGCGGGGAAGGACATCATAATCCCTACAGACAGTGCCTGGCAGGCACCGCCACCATTGTAGGGATCGATGTTCCCTCCAACAGTCTGATGGGCTCCTTGAGCCCATCGGATCCGTGGCGGTTGGTCTCTCCGATCGCCACCCATCCGCCCGCCATCCTAATGTGGCGGGCAGAAAACAATTTTGCAATGGCGGTGGGACCACTACCGACGGGTAGTCGGTGGCGGTCCCACCGTCATCGTAATCAGGCCCAAAGAGTGGATCCATGATTAATGTGTATTAAAAACCAATGTGGCATCCTAGAAACCTGTTTACTCATTAGACATGACACTTGGTATTAAACCCAAACATGGGTTAAAGGGGAATTAGTACCCCATCACCACTTATACCGTCTACATGTTTCTGCCTTGCGGATCATGCAAGTCTGTGGTATCATTCAGGACGGGAATACGGGATCCTAATGTGCCAATCCTGCACTGGGCTTGCCACTATCTAAGAGTGACCTATGTCTACCTCTTATATATCTGGCCCTTATGTACCTGCAAGTAAATAAAAGACATTCTTTAAATACCATACAATGTAGATAGAGGGATACATTATAATTCATAAATAATCGTAGGCATGCAGCATTCACATGCTTAGTGAAATGTGGCACTACACATGGGAGGTAAAAAAACATTTATCTCTCTTAGGGCCCGATAATGATGTCGTTAGGAAGGGCTCCGGATGGGATTCGGTGTTGCCGAATCCGATTCGGAAACCTTGTTTTCTACCGAATCGTACAGTTTTCCCAACGACTGATTACGATGTCCAGAAACCGTATGCGCAGTCCGAATCAGTTTCAAAAGGCATTGGGTCAGTCCGAGTCTTTTGGAGCCGAATCGTTCAGCTCAATAGGCAAGGTTTCCGGATGATCGATGACGATAACCGATTCGGACAGCCGTTCTGACTCAGTTTGCCTGAGATGAAACGGCTTTCGGAATAGGTCTTTGGGGGCCCATTGCAGGCCCCTCTTTACCCAGAGGCGTCCGAATGTGACCTGTGGGGGTACCCAAGGGACTTCTCTTCCCAACCATGCACAATGTGGCAGGCACCATGGGGCTGCCCGCCACAGGGTGCCAGGTTTGGGCCCAAAGACCCCTTTTTCCAATGGGAACCTGTGTTCTCGTTCAGAACACAGGCTCCCATTGAAATCAATGCAAGTACAACCGAACGATGTTGGAAAGCATCGTAATCAGTCGTCCGGACTAGCAGGACCAGATTCGGTAGGAAACGAGTCTGGAACCAATTAGTTCGGGACAGTTTCCTATCGACATCGTAATCGGGCCCTTAGTTATGAGACCAGCTCACAATTTACCCAACTGTTGGGTCTTCTGGGCTCCATGTAGGGAGGGCTCAGGAACCTCTGTAGTCACACTCTAAAGGTGGTAGATGGGAGGAAGTTCAGTATAGTTTAAGAAAAAAGCGCTTTAACTCATGGTCACCCATATCAGGGGATTCAATATCCGTACACACTTTCACCTTCTGACTTTTTTAAAGGTGCGTTCCTCACTGCAAGCCTATACGCACCAGCTTCTTCCTCCCGATGCATAACGAATGGAGCTGAGGGTGCATATTTATCCCGGCATAGTGTTCCGCTGTCACAGGAGGATTGCCTGCACCTGTGGCGGAGCTCGTTATTCTGGTAATATCCGGCCTGTCCTTCGATGGAGGCTACCTCATCGCCGCAACATCTTTGGTTGGGCACTTCCTGTTGGAGGGCTCCTGGGAGTTGGAGTCCCATGTATCAGGACCCTTAACTTGATGGCAGTTACTTGATTTTACGAGGGACAAGCTTATTTTGAAAGACTGCTAATGGTGTAGTGTGGTATTTCACTGGATCAGATAATTATTTCAATTTTCTATTTCTATATTTATAACAAATCACATAATTGAACTTGAATAATGGGAATTGGATTCCTGTGTGTTGGGGCCTGTACAATTATGTCCGATACACAAGTTAAAATTGGACAAGCTTCTATAGAAAGGCTGCTTGTCGTATAGTTCCATTTTTGGGAGTAGATTAATATTTCCATTTTCTGTTTATTTGTATTCATAGCAAACCACATTACTCAGCTCACATCCCCCTGAGCTTTTTAAGCTCAGATGGTTGTGTCACAATGATTACTTATATATTCAGTGAGGATCTGTACTACCCCAGGTGGTATATATTCCACCTCAGTTTCTCATAGGCAACAAGCTTGCTGGCATGGTTGGCTATCCCAGAGCGCTGTCTGTGGTGGGACGTGTCAAGGCAATGTTTTGGTATGTACCAGTTCATCGCTCAGGTTGGTGTTTCTCTTGAATGCAAAGAGAGGGGGATACCATTATTTTATGCCCCCATTCAAGATCCTCCAATTTTTCTTGATAATGTTCTGAACTTTGTTTGAGATAGGTGTATATGTGGTTATATACACGACTCTATCTGAATCTGTTTTTTGCCAGGTTTCCAGTAGCGCTTCTCTGTTATTGTTCCTCGCTCTTTTCTTTGCCTTTTTTACAGCTTTCTTTGGATTATGGCAGACCAAGACTTTTTCTCCCAAGTTGGTGCCCTATGTCTCAAATGTTTCTAATGAGGAACAATTACGTCTAACCCATAAGAATTGGCCCACAGGTAAATTCGGGTGTAATGATCTTGGGTGGAAACTTTCATACAAGATTAGGCTGTTTTTGTTTGTAGCTTTGTTGTGAACTCTCAGAAGATAAAGGTGCATATCAATGAACACCGAAGCACGATGCTGCAAATGGAATAACACCAAACTAACACTCCACTATCTTCACCAGACTCATAGAGTTGTGTATATAACATGGGTAGTTCGGGAAAAAGAAAATATTAACACCCCAGACCCCAGAAAAGACTACTTATGCGTGAACAAATATGGGTGTATCGATTGAGAACATGGGGAAAGGGACTGAATGATGATATCCTGTGGTTACAATTGACATAAGGCCATGAAGTCTGAGACAAGAACCTTCCTCTACATATAACCTCAGTACCCTACTTAAAAAATTCAAATTGTGACGAGAGAGCTGGCATTTAATCAACCAACAAGCTTGTTGCCTATGAGAAACTGAGGTGGAATATATACCCCACTGGGTAGTATGGCTCCTCACTGAATATATAAGTTTTCATTGTGACACATCCATCTGAACCAAAAAATCCCAGGTGGATCTGAGTTGAATAATGTGGTTTGTTTGAATACAAACAATCAGAAAATGGAAATAATAATTTAGTTCAAAAAATCGTACTATACTACAAGCAGCCTTTCTATAGAAGCTTGTCCCATTTTAACTCGTGTATCGGCCATCATTATATGAGCCCCAACACACAGGACTTTAATTCCCATTATTCAAGTTCAATTATGGGATTTGTTATAAATATAAACATAGAAAATGGAAATAATTATCTGATCCATTGAGACACCACACTACACCATTGGCAGTCTTTCGAAATAAGCTTGTCCCCTGTAAAATCAAGTATTGGCCGTCGGGTTAAGTGTCCCGATACATGGCACTCCAACTCCCATGAGCCCTCCAACAGGAAGTGCTCGACCAAAGATGTTGCATTGATGATATCAGGAACCAGGCAGTCTCCATTGGAGGACAGGTCAGTTCTTACCAGAATAAAGAGCTCTGCCACAGGTGCAGACAATTCTACTGTGACAGCGCAACACTGCACCAGCATAAATATGAGACCTCCGCTCCATTCGTTATGCATTGGGAGGAAGGAGCAGAAGCATATAGGCTTACAGTGAGGTACGCACCTTGACAAAGTAAGAGGGTGAATGTGTGGAGGTATATTGTATCACCTGATATTGGTGACTGCAAGTGAAAGCGCATTTTTGTTAGACTATACTGAACCTTCTCCCATCTACCACCTTTAGAGTGTGACTACAGGGGTTCCTGAGCCCTCCCTTCATGGGGCCCAGAAGACCCAACAGTGGGGTAAGATTGTGAGCACGTCTCACAACTGAGAGAGATTAATATTTTTTTACCTCACGTGTGGAGTGCCACATTTCACTGATCATGCAAATGCTGCATGCCTACGGTTATATATGAATTATAATGTATCCCTCTATCTACATTGTATGGTCTCCTAAGAATGTCTTCTATTTACTTGCAGGTACATAAGGCCCAGATATATAAGAGGTAGACATAGGTCACTCTTGGGTAGTGGCAAGCCAGTGCAGGATTGCCACATTAGGATCCCGTATTCCCGTCCTGAATGATACCACAGACTTGCATGATCCACAAGGCAGAAACATGTAGACGGTATAAGTGGTGATGGGGTACTAATTCGCGTTTTCCCCATGTTTGGTTTTAACTACAAGTGTCATGTTTAACGAGTAAAAAAGTTTCTAGGATGCCACATTGTTTTTTAATACACTTTAATCACGGGTCCACTCTTAGGGGGTCATTATGATGTCGGGCGCATCGCCGCCGCCCGTATGGTTGTGGCGATCCGCCCGCCATTTTTGTCCGCCCGCCTAACATTTCCCCCCTGCCATATTACGATGGCGGTGGGGACCCAGGTGGACGGAAAGACCGTCCGCCAGTTTTCCGCTGGTAGGCAATACGCCTGATTGCCTACCGGGCGGAAAAGGCCTGCAATATGGTGGCGGTGCCTTGCAGGCACCGCCATCCATATTACGATGATGGCGGTCTCATTCCTTTCCATGGCAGAGACTCCGCCATGGAAAGGCATGCAGAGAATGCCTTTGGGGGCCCGTTGCGGGCCCCAGGTGGTTGGGGGGGTGGGTGGCTGCACTTGGGGGGTACCCATGGTACCCCCCGATATTTGCATGCACAAGGTGGCAGGCACCGTGCGGTGCCTGTCACGTTGTGCATGCAAATGCACAACATGCCCTTTTAACATTGTGGCTGGTGCTGAATACAGCACCACCCGCCACAATGTTAAATATACAGGATGCGACCGCCATGGTGGCGGTCGCATCCTAATAGGCACAGCGGGACCGCCGCACCTCTTGCGGGCGGTCCCTTTTTCTGTTGCGATGGCAGGCGGACTTTGTCCGCCCGCCATCGTAATGACCCCCTTAGTTTGAAGTGCCTCCCTGACTCCAGGTGAAGGCCCGCTCTCCATCAAACCGGGTTTTTGGAAAGCATGGGTTGTCTTGTGATGAAGCAGGGCACCTGGTGGTATGAGGACAACCTGTTACATTTTTGTGTATGTCCAACAACTCATATTGAGTGGGACTAGTGAGGGATGCATAATTAAAAAAAGTTTAAAAAAAATAGAAATCTCGAGTAGCTCTGTTTGTGTGCATATACTGTGTTGGGAGGCCAGTTCACCCTTGAGACCCCATAGCCACTAGTTCCCTACCCTGGATACACTCCAGTGGTGTGTATTTACACAAAAGTTATATCTCTTGGTAACGCAGGTTCATGGTGAGAGTTTGGATAATAACGCAGTAATTGAGATTAATGCGGTATTAACACATGTCCCTCCTTCACAGTTGCAAAAATCAACATATTGTTGTTT
The DNA here is from genome assembly GCA_963921515.1 of Calotriton arnoldi. Classification (NCBI taxonomy): domain Eukaryota; kingdom Metazoa; phylum Chordata; class Amphibia; order Caudata; family Salamandridae; genus Calotriton; species Calotriton arnoldi. The sequence goes on from CAWUFW010013857.1 coordinate 291,389, forward strand.
TCCCACCACAAATGTTGCCAGATTTTAAATGGATAAATGTTTCACGAAAAACACGCTGCAATCCTGTATCAGGCTCATTCTATTGTTTGTGCACAAACTGCGATCATTAGTTTAATCAAAATGAGCATTTTTCCCAGCCTGTTCAAATGCTACCAGGCTGTGACAAAATCACATAGCTTTTTCTGGGCAAGTTAAACACATCAAGAAATTCTGAAACTCTGCTTCCCAAATTGTTTGGTGTTGGGATAGTAAATCTGAACCTCTCAAAATCCAATACTTTCCCCAATATGGTTAACTTTGGAGTGGGAATAGTAAATCTGGCCCCAAGTGCACAGACCAACACTTTCCTCAATGTGGTTAGGTTATTAGTGGGGATGTAAAGAAGAACTGCAAGACCAACACTTTCCTCAATATGGTTACGTTTGGAGTGGGAATAGTAACTCTGAACCCCTCAAAATCCAACACTTTGCCCAGTGTGGTTACTTTTGGAGTAGGAATAGTGGGGCATATGTAGGTAAAACGGGTATTGTGATTCTCAAATTGCGATTTTTAGGGAATCGCAATTAGAGAATCGCAAAACGCAATGTAGGTAGGATTAGCAAAATATTTTGCGAATCCCACATATTCCTTATTTGCGAATCGCAAATTGAGATTCGCAAACAAGGAATACCTTCCCATTCATTCCTATGGGCTAGAAGGCCCATAGGAGCGAATGGAAAGACATTCTCAATTTGCGATTCCCAATTAGAGAATCGCAAATTGAGAATGCAATTTCAAGGTTGCAAGGGTGTCAATAGGACACCCTGTTGCACCCTGAAATAAGTATGTGTGCACATGTGGCGCACATACATGCGCTAGGGCGTGTATGTGCGCCACATGGCACTTTGAAAGATGCAAAAAGTGCATTTTTCAAAGAAATCGCAAATTACCACCAACCTGAAGTTGGTGGTAATTTGCGATTCCTAAGCCAAAATTGCACAACTTGGGTGCTTCCTACATTGCATTTAAGGAATCGCAATTTGGGATTCCTTAAATGCATTTGCAAAATAGGGAATCGCAAATTTTGCGATTCCTTATTTTGCGAGTGGGTTTTTCTCTGCTACATAGCACACTGCCCAAATTGCGATCGCAAACGCTGAAATTCTGCGAATTTCAGCATTTGCAATCGCAATTTGGCTTCCTACATATGCCCCAGTATGTGGGAACTTCCAAAGTTCAACACTTTCCCCAGTTATGTAAACAATGGGAATAGAAAATCTGAACTACACTAAGGGGCCGATTATGATGCTGTTAGGAAGGGCTCCGGATGGGATTCGTTTTTGTCGAATCTGATTCGGAACCCTTGTATTCGACCGAATCGGTCACCCCTCCGGACGACCAAGTACAATGCAAGGAAACCGTCCAGGCTGTCCGACTCGGTTCCCAATGAGATTCAGGCAGCCCAAGTCGTTCGGAGCCGAATCGTACAGCCCAATGGAGACGATCTCCGAATGAGCGAGTACGATGACTGATTCGGACAGCCGTTCCGACTCGGTTTGCCCAAGACGAAACATCTTTGGGAATCGGTCTTTGGGGGCTCATTGCAGGCCCCCCTTCACCCAGAGGTGTCCGAATGTGGCCCGTGGAAATATCCAAGGGACCCCTCTTCCCAACCATGCACAATGTGGCAGGCACCATGGGATGCCCACCACAGGGTGCAAGGTTTTCCCCAACCACCCCTTTTTTCAATGGGAGCCTGTGTTCGCGTTCCGTACACAGGCTCCCATTGAAGTCAATAGGAATCCGACCGATCCGAGACTGTAAGCATCCAGACACATCTTAATCAGTCTGTAGGACTCCCCAAAAATGAATCGTTAGGAAAGCATTACTAACCTGATTCGTTGGGAATGCTTTCCTAACCACATCGTAACCGGCCCCTATGTGGTACATTTTGCTGTGGAAGAAATAAATTAGAGTCTCCACAAATTATAGGTTTATACATTTATAGGTATATAGGGGGCCGATTCACACAACTAATCTGAGACAAAATCCTAAACTTACTACTTCTGGTATTCACAGAAAGCACTTACGATTTTTGGTATTCACAGAAATCACTTGCGACTCCTAACTTTACGTCCGCAGTTGGGCCGGAATCTCCACACCCGGAGCGTACTCTCCGCACCCGGAGAGTACTCTCCGGCTAGGGCCGTACTCTCCGGCTCTAGCCGTAATCTCCAGCTCGGGCCGGATAAAGTGTAATCAATGGCTGGAATGCAATTTTTACAAAAAGGAACATTAGGAATGTGTGATAAATGGTAGAGGAGGTCATGAAAAATAGTCTGGGCAGGGAAAAGGGTATGGCCAGACACTACATCATAACCCAGAAAACGTTGCTACTTTCTATCATGGTACATGCAGTGCACAATTTGCGCTCCTCTTAATTTGCGCTCCTCTCAGTGTTGACTGTGGTGTCAACACTACAGTCAACACTAAGGGGAGCGCCCTTAGTGTTGACTGTGGTGTTGACACTACAGTCAACACTGAGGGGAGAGCAAATTGTACCATGATAGAAAGGAGCAAACTTTTCTGGGTTATGATATAAGCAGTGAGGAAAGGGTTTGGCAACCACATTTACAGACTACAAGTGCCCCTGATATATATAGTCAGCTACATGAGCAGAGCGGCCCCCATAACGAGCAGCAAGCCACTCCTACGACCTCCGTATCAGGCAGCTGCCCGCTACAATGAAGCTTCAAGTTCAACAAGCCTGCTCTCCCACAATTCGGACACAGTCACCCACCCACCACCACAAGGCGAAAAGTGCAGAAACAACAGGGGGTCTCAATGGAACCGCAAGCACAAAAGGGCAATAGGCAGTTCAAACAACTGCACAAGTTCAAACAATCCCGCTAGAACAGCACCTGCCCTTTTTACGTCCCCAGAGCGCCATCACCCATATTGAAGACAACCAATGAAAAGTAACAAAACAGCATTAAAAGACCATAAGGAGAGCGCCAATCAGATCATTCTCAACCTCTAGAAAAAAGCATGCACAGACCTGGAACCACATTAAAGTCTTCTGCAGAAAATCCATACTTAATCAGGATAAGTGAGCAGCAACAGGTAGTTCCTCCTAACTGCAAAAACCAAGATATTACTTATACCGGAGTACCATTCTAAAGGCCGGCATGATGTTCTAAATAGGAGTAACATAATTAAACCATTAAAAGCAACTCCGGGGCTCGACACCCTGGAATCACGACACATCAAGTACATAAAATTTCTCCCACCCAGAGGTTCACAACCCTCAGAAGCCACATTGGAAACGTTTAATTCTCCTATCTGGGTACAAACCCTCCAAGCCAGTATAGAAACCTTTAGGATATGGGGAATTAAAATTTGCCCGTACTCAGAACCAAGCTATCCAATTGCGCTGATACCTCCACAAAAGATGTTGGTAAATGCACCTGAGCAATGCACAAATAAACTGTATTCAATGCTAAAAAAGGCTCAAGGCCAACCAGTCTCAAAGGATAGATTCCGGACTACAACTATAACTCAGCACTCTGAGTCTGACTGGAGTTGGTTGCCTGCAGCCCTGTCTAGTAGAGATTTAGCCTGAACCAACAACTTGACCCTTTGTCAACAAAAGCTGGTTGAAGAAAGCATGCTTAAAGTGGACAACAATAGTTCACAATTAGAACCACTAAACTCCATTAAACCCCAGTTGCAACCCTCATAGGTCCTGTGCTCCTGGAACATCAGTGGCCTACAACACAAAATTAATACTTCCGAGTTACTCAATTTCTTTACAGGCCATGACTTTCTTGCTCTACAGGAAACATGGGCCACTCAAAGCCATCCTATAACTGGATTCATCGAACACTGGAAGCCGGCTGTCATAGATCATAAATTTGGACGCCCAAAGGAGGGCTTATCTTTATATACTTCATGTAGCCTAAAGAACATCGTAGAACCAATATTTTTTCAAGAGAGTTGGCTGCTCGGAATCAACATCAAGTCGTGGAGACAGCATTGCTTCTTGCTGATTCTCAACGCTTATATCAATCCCAGTGCACGAACAAAGCGGGTTAGGCTAAACTGACTAATTTAAATTCTCTGTGACCTGGCTGGGGACTTCCCTTAGGCAGACTGTTTGCTCACGGGAGACTTTAACACCAACCTTTTTTAAGGGGCCCCTGAGGACCCAGAGAACCTTCTCTTAACCCTTCCATCTGGACTTAAGGACCAGGTAAAGCCAAAGGGCCAACTGTGCTGCAACTTAGGTGAACACCTGGTTTTACAGCTTTACAGCGTTGGCTTCACACTAATGAATGGTAGGTTCCCACTAGATATCCCACCAAACTAGAGTTGGACAAACGGTGACAAGTGTTCCTACTTAGGGCCCGATTCCGATGTCGCTAAAAATGCCTTCCCAATGCCATTCGTAGGCTTACCTCACGACCGACTCGTATCCGGAGCTTCCATCTACAAACGAGCAAGTACGATGCGTATTACAGGCAAATTTCCGACCGAATCGTCCGCTCCGATTCGTGCTCTATTTGATGACCAAACAGGCTCAGGAAACACTGAAATCGAGTCGTACGGAGGCTTTTCCCAACCAGTTTCCAGTCACGCAAGTACGATGCGTCTTCACTACGCGTCATACAGGGTGCCGCTTCCAGCACGTCACAGCATTCGGACGAGGCGTATTGAATATTGAAGCTCCGATTCGCGCCAGAACACGATCAATGGAGACGAGACGGAGCAGACATGTATCCAATCGCGCATGTCTTCCCTATACTGTATGCCTACCGTTACCGACGCGCACGACGCAGAAGGTAAGTCAGACACCTACCACACACCAAAATGACACGAAAGGAAGCACCACCATAGGGGGGTGGATGCCTATCCCAGCATTGTCCACTCCATAGGGGGATGGATGCCTATCCCAGCATAGTCCACCCCATAGGGGGGTGGATGCCTATCCCAGCATTGTCCCCCCATAGGGGGGTGGATGCCTATCACTCCCAGCAGAGTCCACCCCATAGGGGGGTGGATGCCCATCCCAGCAGAGTCCACCCCATAGGGGGGTGGATGCCTATCACTCCCAGCAGAGTCTACCCCATAGGGGGGTGGATGCCTATCCCAGCATTGTCCACCCCATAGGGGGGTGGATGCCTATCACTACCAGCAGAGTCCACCCCATAGGGGGGTGGATGCCTATCCCAGCATTGTCCACCCCATAGGGGGGTGGATGCCTATCACTACCAGCAGAGTCCACCCCATAGGAGTCTGAATGCCCATCACTATTACCATCCCCACTCATAGGGGGTAGAATGCCCATCACCACCAGTACCCCCTACTCATAGGGGGCTGTATGCCCATCACCACCAGTACCCCCACCCATAGGAGGCTGGATGCCCATCACTATTACCATCCCCACTCATAGGGGGCTGGATGCCTAGCACTACCAGGATTCACACACATAGGATGAGTAAGCAAACCCCCCCTACCATCTTTGCAAGATTTAATGTATGTGTGTGTAAAATGCTCACAACACAGATCCTGACAGTGAACATACAATGTGACTCCCAACACATGTGTGCCCAAAAGGTGATAGTATGGATCAAAAATCCAGCATCTCTGGAGCAATGTGGTAATGTGGTCTAAACCCCCCATCACCACAGTGACCAAAAGGTGTAAGTGGTGTTCAAAAATCCAGCATTTCTGGAGCAATGTGTTTATGTGGTCTAAACCCCCCATCACCACAGTGCCCAAAAGGTGTTAGTGGGGTTAAAAAATCCTGCATCTCAGGACCAATGTGGTAATGGGGTCTAAACCCCCCATCACTACAGTGACCAAAAGGTGATAGTGGGGTTAAAAAATCCAGCATCTTAGGACCAATGTGGTAATGTGTCCGAAACCCCCCATTACTACAGTGACCATAAGGTGAGTGTGGACATGAAAATAGCAGCATCTCCAAACCAAAATGCATGGTTCCTAGTCCCCACACCACAAGCAATGTTGTGGCAATGTAGTGGTTGTGTCACATACAAACATAGATTTGGTGAGGCAAAGATTGCTGTGTATCACAAGAACACCCTCTGCCATGTGCAGACAAGCTATGGCCATGATCCCTGACAATTACTCCAGTGTACAATTAGACAATGCGACAAGTGAGCACCATGATGCATACACACAAATCTATACAAACAGACACACAAACTAAGGAATCCTGTGGAGACTGTAGATGTCAGGTGACCAAGTCCCATACCATGGCAGCAATGGAACACACCAAACATGATGAATGTGCAGACTGATGAGCCAGGAGACGCAGGGACACTAGGGAAAAACCTCCAAACAACATAAGCCAATGGACCGCAAAAGCCATACCAATGCTATGGAGCAGATGCTCAAACACAGACAGGCAGCCCCACACGGCATATCATACACAACATGTGTGTGTCTCAGTGTCCCCAGGCAAGTACACAACACATGACAGTGGGCAGAACTCCAATGACACAGATGTGTATACAGTGCCATACAAAAGTAACTCATGAACTGGGCATCCCTTGGTGGGCAAGCAGGCATTGTCAGGTGAGTGGGATCCCAAATCATTCATGTGACACAAGCTGGGCGGCACAGCAAACAACACAGCAAGAGACAGCCCAACACAGCACTACCCTCAGGGACCCTACATTGGGGTGACAGTAGCCTGTACAATCCCACTGTGATGACAAAGGTAGATGTTGCCCATACTGTGGAGTACAGTCACCTGCGCGCACTGGGGCATGCATCCTGACCAACAAACTTCCATCACACCTACACAAACAAATCACTGGCCAGGGCCTGTCATCAATGAACACAAAGTAGGTAGGGGCCTAGCCATGAGACAACTCACATTTGGCCACCCTCAACACAACACACCTTGATCTGCAACAATGTGCATCAGCTAAGCACACATGGACTGGTGCAATTGCTCATGCACCCATGACAATCCCAGGGGTGGTGGGGAGATCTAAGGTTCCCACAAATACACACACATGGCCAGTCAACAACCCTTGTGAATGTCCGCCACACTGCACAGTATGCGGTACCTGGGCATGACGTGAAATCTACCAGAATCATTGGTATCACTGCCACACTCCCACAACAATGATGAACCAAAGCAGAGCCACAAAGAACACATGTCAACACCTTCCAACATTGCAACTATGACCCTGATGAGTGGGAGTAGTCACACACACATACAAGTGACCCACTCACTGACAGATACCACATAGGGAAAACTACATCATGTTGGCAACACAGAAGTGCCAAGGGGAATCCTGAATGTGTCCCACGTGCGTCTGACAACATCCCCGGGCTTTACAAATAAAACACCTAGGGATGACACCCTAATGGCCAGTAGTGTGCCATGCACCTACATCCCAGGAAACTCAGGACAAAGATGTTGGATGAACACAGGACAACTCAGCAAGCACCATGAACAGGAACATCTGTAGGGAACACAGGCTGTGTAGAAAAAGTGAATGGAACACACACAGACATGCTCACACTACACACACCATGGGCTCAGGCAATGTCACAGTATGACACACTGCCATGAGGGGACTCCACTCCTGGGGAAGGTTAGCTGGGCCAAACGTTGTCTGTGCAGGGCTCTGTCATGTCAGCATAACACTTGCTCAGTGAGCCAACAATTACAACACAATGAAAGCTCTGGTCACATCAGCCTGTGTACGGGAGTGTCCCTTCAGTCATCTGCACATACGCAATACACATGTAGAGCTAGTTGCACTGATGACACAGATGACTTGTGTACCATTGATGCACAAACCTGCCTGTCCAGTGGAGAAATGGGCCCAGTCAGGGAATCTTACAATGTGCCGAAATGTAAGCCCAACATATGTGCAACAGTGCATGGCAAAGATGTGAAGTAGCAAACAGAAGGAGTAATACCTGGTCCACAAATTCAGCAAACATAACACCCTGAAATAGCAGCAAATTAAGTCATGAATACATACCAGGAAAGTACACATATCCCATGGACCACATGGAGTCCATCACATCAACAAATCAGTCTCTTATACCTTTAAAACACCATTACAACTGCAAGTTCATGATACACATCATCAACATCATGTACATTAGATGCAACACCACTGGATAACAACAATTTGCTTTATTCAGCAATGATATCCATGTAACTGTGAACTCAACAATGTCAAAAGGCCAATGGCCAGTCCTTCCAGGAGTCCCAACAGGGTGACATGTGGAAACTTGACACCCATTGCTTGCCTGCACTGCTACGGCCAAGGGACATCTCCCCTTGGAGGGGCATACATAGGGGCAGGCCAGGCACCGCAGGGACAGGATCAGGGGACAGCAGAATGGGGCAGGGGTGTGGTGGTGGGTGCAGGAGTGTTGCTGGCAACTGCAGTGGAGGTGTCTGACACAGTGGGCGCCGTCACCACTGCAGGGTTCAAGTCAGATGGGGTGGTTGCCGGCACCACTGCAGTGGTCAGGTCAGATGGTGTGGAATGGGTCTCCACTGTAGTGCCCAAGTCAGACGGGGTGGATGTGCTCTCTACTGCAGTGCCAATCTCCAAAGGAGTGTAATGGGGTTCAGATGAGGTGGGCAGGACAGAGGGGGGGACACGGACTCCACACCAGTGGCAGGAACAGGCTGAGAGTGTGAGGTGGGGGTGGAAGTGGATGTGGTAGGAGGGGAGGGCCTACGCATTTTGGGGATGCGGTATCGGTGTGTGGGGGGACCTGTGGAGTGGTGGCCTGGGGGCTGGAGGACAGAGACAGTGTGGTGGAAGTGCGGGATTGTGGTGGGGTCTTACCCTTCCTGGTCCAGGGGGATTTGTGAATGGGGGCCTCAGTGTTTCTGCGCCTGGGGGAGGGTGTCCGTGTGGCAGGGGAACTCCCCTCTGTGCCTGGTGACTTCCTCTTCCCCTTGTAAGTTGGATCAGATGGATCGGTGGGGAAGAGGCCAAGGTCACAGAGGAAGAGCTGCTGGGAAGGGGGGGTTGCAGGTGAGGCAAGTGAAGGGGTTTTGGAGGGAGAGGCATCTGAGGACTGCGGAATGCTCGTGGATGGCTGTTTGTGTGTCTGTAACCCATCCCCTGTGTGTGTGCCATCAGTCCCCGGAGTGTGCGTGCTGGTGCGTCTGGATTTTGTCTTGCGTGGCTGTGTGCTGCTTGTGTCTGTTGTGGTGCCTGCCTGTGCCGGTGTGTGTGTGCCTTGGACAGGTAGGGTAGTGGGGATTGTGGATGGGGCAAAGGTAGGAGGGGTGAGGGACTGTTGGAGGAGGGACACTGTTGCCGTCTGTGAGGAGGCCATGGACTGATTGGTCCGCTGTAGGGCAGACATGTTTGATTAAATGCCTTCCATGAAGGACACCAGTTGTGTCAACAGACTGGTGTGAGAATGGAGGACACTCAGCATCGCTGTCTACCCTACATGGATCTGCTTAAGTAAGTCCACAGCCTCCACACTCAGGGCAGCAGGGGAGACAGAGGCAGGGGGTGCGGTGCCTGGCACGAAGGAGACATGCTCCCTTACACGGGAGCCTCCACGGACATCTGGGATGGGAGCAGATGGGAGGGTGGAGATGGTGGTGGTGGCGGGGACAGACTCACTAGGTGTTGTCTGGGGTCTGCTGACACCCGCCTCCACAAGGGAGTCATCACTCGAGCTGCTGTGTTCCTCAGCCGAGGTGGTTGTAGCTGAGGTCTCCTCAGTGGGGCTCCCCTCACCCTCCGTGCCACTGGGTCCCTCCTACTCCTCTGCAGTGGACCCAGTCTGGCTCTGCGGCTCCTCTTGGTCCGTGGAGCTGTCTCCTCCAGTAGCCGCAGATGTATCTGCAAACAAACAGGATAAACAAATCCACATCAGCCACCTGTATTGACCTGACACATCACAGTCAGTACAGCACATTACAGAGCACGCCTTGGCATCATTTTCAAAATATTGCAAAAAGAGCTGACACATATTTGAACAAGACACTTGTCAGTCTGCCAGTCAACCATGCCCATCATATCCTTCCCGTCCATGGACCCATCTGTCTGGTGCATGTAGTATGCCACTACTCATATGTGCACACATGCACCACATAGACAGTTGTCTGAACTGCAGGATTTGTGATTGAAATGTGTCAGTACACACATATCCCATCTCCTGCCACTGACTCAGTACATGTGTCAGGATAAGGGATGGCCAAAGTCATTGTCAGCAATATGGATATGCTCCCTTCACCAGACACCATGATGTGCTCATGTATTGATGGTCAATGCCACAATAGAGTGCATGCAGGACAACTGACATTAATGCAGGATACACATTTGCAAGTGGTATACCATGCTACAGGCCAGTCTGGCTAATCAGTCATTACTGGCTTCAGTCACAGGGGCAGTGCATCCAAAAACAAACAGTCTGCACTGTGTCACAATCATGTTTTTGTGGGGAATGTAAGCTCTGCAGCTGTCAAGTGCACATGTCCACCCACTGCTACCCACATCTGAAGGCATCTGATGATCCCACGTAATACAAATGCTACAGTTGAGTGACTGCAAGCACAAATCTGTAAACATGATCACATCACAGTCTGATGAGAACGAATTAAAGCTGCCTGCACTTTAATGTGGAATACACCATTAGGCACAGTCAAGTGATTACACACCTATGTTTCACCCCATTGTGCTGATCCAACAGCCACATCTCAGCTGGCTGCCCACCCCAAACTGTTTAACACCCCAGGAGTCTAAAAAGCTAGGCCACTCAACAATGACACAGAGGCAGATACCTGATTGCACATTTCACAATGCACAAAATGTAGGCTGGCACACAGGAGTAGGAGAACAGAGTGTACTTTCATGTCCGGAGTAGGCATACCTGTCCTGGTCCATGTGCAACATGGGATAACCCTGAACACTAGGCATGTGTCTATGCATGTGTGACACACATGAAGCACATTCTTCTGAGGCCCCAACATTGTCTCACCTGCTGCATGGGTGTGTGGTAAATACCCCAGACACATATGGTGAGCCAGAGCAGCAATTAGTACACATATTAATGGCCCACACAGAGTACATGTCAGCTTTCTGACAATGTGCAGACACATGTCAATCAATTGCCTCACTCATGAAGCCCAAAACAATGCACCGGTAGCAGATGCTGTTTCAAACCTTATCCTTGGACAACAGCAGGGACACACATCCCAAGTGACACAAGTCACAGACTGAAAGGGCCACACCTGTGTATCAGATGAGGATAGGCCATCACCTAATTTAGGCACATGACTCTTGTTCAAGCAGACAGACGAACTGTGGGAGTGTAACCACGCTGAAGGAGTGCAAATAGCATGTGAGACATAGTTCACAGAAAAGGCATGCACTTACCCCCTCCTTGCTGCTGTCTGGCCTTTAACTGACCATCCAGGTCAGGGAAGACCACCATCAGAATCTGGAGCATGTGGGGGGTCAGGATCCGTCGTCTGCCCCTTCTGCGAGGAGGCGACAGCTTCAGCTGGACTCTTGCGATCCTCCGGGTCCAGCCACGAAGGTCCTGCCACCTCTTCTGGCAGTTGCGGATGCGGCGCTTGTAGACCCCCACAGATCGAACTGCCCGGACGATGGTCTTCCAGATCTCCTGTTTCTGATGGGCATCAACCTGTGAGGATGACAAAGTTAAAAGACCATTACTACACATGCAACATGTTTGTGCATCACACAGTTGGATATACATGTCGTTATCACAAGGGCATATGATGTACACAGGTAGTGCAACTATGGTAATGTACAGTTGTCCTGCATTAACAACATAGAAACATTGCCTGGGTCTTATGACCGTGTAAAAATGCACTTTTTCAGCACAGTACCTGTTCCCTACAGGTACCTACACACTTTGGGGGTTACAACTACTTAGTGAGCATGCTAGCCACTGGTGTACACAATGCCATTAGTGCTAGACAGACAACATGCACAATGAGAAAGGACGTGAACTGCACACTCACCTGCTCCCCTGGTTTCCCATACAGCTTGCTGTACTGTGAAAGGAGGCTGTCCAGCAGGGCCTGGTTCTCCTCCTCTGTGAAGGCTGGGGCCCTCTCCACAGTACGTGCCATTCTTGAAGCCAGAGGATGCAGAGACAGCAGCAGTGGTAGCAGAGATGTCAATTTGGAGCATGTAGTGCAGGCAAGTGAGCTCTCAGGGGAACAGACAGCCTTATATCTGTACTGCAGAGGCAGATTATGAACCATGCGTCCAAAGCGATAGGTCCGACACGTTTGCATCCTATGAATCTGGCCAATCTATCGCATTGCACGCCTCGTACATGCCTTCTGCATCGTTTAAAAAGTTCAACTTCATGACACCAATGAGTTTGATACATTGTTGTAGGGAGCCAACGGATTTTTCAGCACACGAATCGTACAAGTATCAAATCCGCGTCAGTCTCCATGGCAGTCAATAGCCAATGCGTGCGCACGCCTTGGTCCCTAGGTGTCCGACGCGTCTTTTGAAAACTCACCCGCGTATGTCACCATTACATTCAGGGTCCAAGGCGTGTGCACGCCTTGGTCCCTAGGTGTCCGACGCGTCTTTTGAAAACTCACCCGCGTATGTCACCATTACATTCAGGGTCCAAGGCGTGTGCACGCCTTGGTCCCTAGGTGTCCGACGCGTCTTTTGAAAACCCACCCGCGTATGTCACCATTACATTCAGGGTCCAAGGCGTGCGCACGCCTTGGTCCCTAGGTGTCCGACGCGTATTTTGAAAACCCACCCGCGTATGCCACCATTACATTCAGGGTCCAAGGCGTGCGCACGCCTTGGTCCCTAGGTGTCCGACGCGTATTTTGAAAACTCACCCGCGTCGAACAGCATTTAATCAAGCATGCATTCTGTGCGTCCGGATCGGTCAGGATGTGGCAGACGCGTATTTTGAGGACTCACCCGCGTCGAACAGCATTGTCTTAAGCATGCAATATGTCAGTCCGGCTCGACCAGGAGTTGGCTCACGCGTCCATGCAATGCTCACTCATCATGTCAGACAGTATATGTAAGATTCATGTCATGCTGTATGCCCTGTGTGGATGGAGTGAAGCACATGTCAAATGAGACACAGACATATACAAGACTACTCCCATGATGTTCCTAGCTTACAGTGCAAAAATTGCATTGTTTGTGAGGAACAGGACAAGTGTGAGTGACCACTTCACAGATCATCCTCCTGTGCTACACATCATCAATTTTTTGTGTATGTGATAGGACATGTAGGTCTGACATCACATCATGACAATGTCCACACCATGACAGTGGTGTACATGGTGACAAGCTGTCTGTATCTAGTGTTGTTGCTAGGTTGCAATACATGATCCATGTCTGTGTACCTTTAGAACATGTGCTAGTTGACCTTGACATCTATGTTTGATACTTAATTAGGTGTGTGTCGTGTATGTTATGATTGATCACATGGAGAGTGACAGACAACAGTGAATAGTCACAGTACAACACTGTATCACTTGAATATCCATGACAAAATTGAGTGTATGTTCAGGATCACATAGCTGTCAGTTGTGTATTAGCTCATCCTCACACCTCTGACTTCACTGTGTCTTAATTGAAAGTGTAATGCAATATGTTGAATCTAGATTACGTGAATTTTATTAGTACTAGTAATATGTGTGCATACTTTGTCATATGTTACGCAGGGTACCAAATGTCCACAGACCCTTCCCTGACCTTGCGACCATGGTGGAACGTGAGTGCATGAGGAAATACAGGTTCACGAGGCAATTAATTTCTGAATTGACAGACCAGTTGTCACCACACTTGCAACCTGGATGCACATATCCCTTTGCCCTGACCCCCAAGGTAAAGGTGATGGCGGCACTACGTTATTTTGCGACAGGATCATTCCAGTTTACTGTGGCTGATGCTGGTGGGATGTCGCAGACGATGTTTAGTCGAGTGCTCCTGGATGTGTGTGAGGCCATGTTGAGGTTCCTCAACCTGTACATACAGTTTCCTACACCGCCACAGTTCTGTGCCATTAAAGATGACTTTTATGCCCTGGGACACATGCCACATGTGATTGGATCGATTGATGGGACTCATGTGGGTTTGGTCGCACCACGAGCCCATGAACAGGTTTACAGAAATCGTAAACACTTCCATTCGATCAATGCCCTTGTGGTATGTCTGGCGGACCAGATCATCTCCCATGTATGTGTGCATTTCCCGGGATCTGCCCACGACGCATACATAATGAGGATGAGTGGGATACCCCAGCTGATGTCCCAGCTCAGGAATGAGCGTGCCTGGCTTGTTGGTGAGTCATGGTGTCAGTATCAGTTGTGTGTTCATTGTCTGTCATGTTGTACCCTGTTTTTGCTCAAATGATCTTTTATATTTGATAAATGTAAGAGACTCTGGATACCCCAACATGCCCTGGTTGCTGACACCACTCAGGAACCCAGTCACCCCAGCTGATGTCCGTTACAACGAAGCACATGGGCGGACCAGGCGAGTGATAGAGCGCACATTTGGGCTGCTGAAAACCAGATTTCGCTGCCTGGACCGGACAGGAGGTGCCCTTCAATATTCCCCGGCTAAGGTGTGCAAGGTCATAATCGTGTGCTGCATGCTTCACAACTTGGCTGTGAGGAATGAGCTCCCGCTCATCCAGGATGACAGGGACCAACGGCCTCCATCAAGGGAGGATCCAGGCCTCAGGCACGTTGCCAGTGACGAGGAGGAGGAGGAGGTGGATGTCAGGAAACAGCTCATTAACAACTTTTTTACATGAGTGTAAGTATGCAAAGATGTTTGATAATCCCTTTCCTAAGCGGGATGTGTTTATGTAGAACAATATGTTGTGATACGTGTGTGTGTATGCTAATTTACAGGGTCATTGTTGTTGTACAGTGTATGTTAAGTTATGATGGTCACCACTACATTGTTGAACTTACTCCTAGCTTGGGTTCAGAAGTTACAATGGACAATAGTGAGTCAATTATTGGATATGTCATCATAGCAAGTTGTATTTAAGACTGTACTATCTCTCTCCTTCACAGGCTCCTTTGGCTGTTGTGTGGGTACACACAATGCTGTTCCATAATGGAATTTCAATTTGGAACAGTACTCTCTGACAGACAATGTTTTCGGTCAGATCTTTCATTTCTTTAGTTTATTTGAATACTTGGAACTGTAATCAGTTTGCTTTTGTGTTGAGCAGAGCTTGTGCCTGTGTAATAAACCTGTTACACACATAGATGTTTGCCTTGTCTGTTTCCACACATGCTACAATCGTTTATATCCTGTATTTATGCCATGGTGTTCATTTCATTAGACAATGGTCATTGTTTCTGCGGTTCAATGGTCTAATTTGACAACAGTGTGTGCAATGTTTTAATGTTGCATGTGCTATGTGTGTTGTGGTGACCTTGCGTGTCTATCTCTGGTATGTGTCATGTGACATTTATTCACAAGACAGTAGATGATTTGTCAGCTGGTCCATAGGATAATGCTGGATTATGCTAAGTTACCCTGATCCAAGCTTACATTTTAGCTTTGTGTCTTACATTTTTGCGCACATTCTTTCTCTGCTTGTTGTACAAGATGCCTTTGAGTCCACATGAGATCATTTTGGTACTGTTCAAGCGCTGCGCCACAAGGTTGAAATTCAAGACTCTTTGTAATGGACGATCTAGTCAGCACGTATTGCTTATCCATGAAATGGTACACTTTTTGACACAAATGAGAAATACTAGCATTACATTGACGCGCAGGGGATTCATCTACACAGATGGAAGATTACCTTCTATGAACACGAGCTTTGCTGTGCATATGCTGTAACCAGTACTCATAGTTTCTAAGGTGAGCGGTTCACCCAATTTGGCACAGAGATCTTCATTAGTATGATAAATATGTCACCATCACAGGGAGGGTGGTGATTTCCACACTGTTCATAGATACACGTTTCACCTTTTGTCTTCTATGGAAATGTGGAGATGAATATTGTTTGATTATCATGTTTCTGCTGCTGGTGCGAGCTCGTATACTGCAGTGTAAGACAATGGACAGAGATTGTTCTTTCTTAAAGGTGAAATTTTAGACTTTACTTAGACTATGCATTATATTTTTGTGGACAAGCATGGGTGAGTGAGCGAGAAGGTGTGCATTGCTTCCGCGACTCTGAGAGGTTGATAGTACTGTGTTCTGGGTGGTAGAATCATTGTGTATCTTCTGTATGTCTTGTTGAGCTAATGGGACACTAGAGGTAGTAGCTCTTTGGATTGTGGGTTCTGATGTGCAAGGAATGTCCAACCATCTTTCAATAACGGCCTATTTTTTTGTGCATGGTTCTGTATGTGCAGAATCCCTATCACAGAACTCATGCACATCATTTGGAGACAGTGCCAGATTGTGCTGATCATAATTTCAATTGTGGGTACAGTGTATAATTCACAGATGACACAGGTATTGTGTGAATATGATTTTATTAATGTGCATTTGATGAATCTAACAGTTAAGGGTAATTGCACTCCAAAGTTTTAAATCCAAAGTTCATGGAGGAGTTGGAAGTGTTGTTAGATCAAAATCTTCCAAGCAAAGTCCACAGTAATTTTAGCAAGTAGTCCAACTTAAACACTCCATCCCATGTGAGAGAGTCCAGGGACTGTCAACAAAGTGAATTTTTTGCACACAATGGAGGATAACCTGAGCATTTCTTTACTTTCGGGGGGATGCATGGCCATCAGTCTCTCACTTGCCAGTCTTCCTTGGACGGCCCCTCCTCTTCGGAGGGGGGGACCCTCAGTATCAGGCTGCTGCGGTGGAGGGGACTCTACGCCAGACTCCTCATCCCTCACTGTGGCAGTTGCAGATGTTGAGTCAACAGGTGTGGAGTGCACACAGGGAGGTGGGGTAATGTTGGTAGTTATCTGGCGTAGGCATGTGAGTATGTCCCGATGCACTGCTGTGAGATCGTTTATTTTCGACCAGTTGGACTCCATACGGTCCATGTGTTGGTCCATACGGTCCATGTGTTGGTCCATTCGGTCCATATGGAGGTCCATCCGGTCAAAATGTGCAGCCTGCTGATGTTTGATGTCCCTGAGGTTCCCAACAACCTGGGCAAAGTCTCCGGTGCATTCACGATATACATCATATATGCGTTGCAACTCGGGGTCAGCTTGATCTCCGACACCAGCTGTGGGACGTGTCCTCCCACCACGCACCCTCACACCACTCCTAACCCTACCCGTACGGACATTGCCTGGCGTTGCACGCACTGACAGCTCCTGTCCTCCTTCATTGTTGACAGGGCTGGTGTTTCCTGCCAACTCCAGAGTGGCCTGTGTTGCTGTGCTCCCAGTGTTTTGTTGTCTGGGTGTGTCCGTGGGGATCCTGGGCGTCTGGATGTTCACAGATGTTGCCGGAGTGGTCGCTGGGGCTGGTGATCATACTGGTGCTGCATGCTGACCCACACCGGAGGTGCCAGGTTGGTCCACATCGCCCGAGGAGGTGTGAGAGTCATCCCCACTAGAGGTCTCAGTGTCCAACGTAGTGCTGGAGGTGCTGGTGGACTCAGAATCGTGTCCAGATGCTGACCTCAGTTCAGGAGTGCCTGTGGGTAGAAGAGGGACACAATGTTAGTTGTGTATTTTCACATGTTATGGTGTGATACACAGACAAATGTGAAGATGTTGTGGATAATGTAGCGTTTCCTTCAAATTTATACTCATCTATCGTCACAGACACTGGGGTATTTGTTCATGGGACATTGGGATTTAGTAAAGATGTGCTTTACTGTGCATGTCCAGCTCTGTGCATCAATGTGCATGTCTTTTTATCCTTGACTGTACGAAGAAATTGATTGTCAAGTGACACACTGTGCATGGCCCAGGTGTGTTGTTATTTCACACATCAGTGTTTTCACTATGACTTATATACTGTAACAATTCTGATGTTTAGCAGGATTTGTGCCTCTGTGCTTGCCTTTGTTCATGTTTGTAACTGTCACATTGCTGAGGTGATATACATACTCACTATCCTGAATCTGTGTCAGCATTTACTAATTTAGCTTGGATGAATGTGTTGATGTGAACCATCAATGACATCACATGTGTGACATCGAATGCAATAGCAACGCGTTTGTTATGACAAATGCATTGTTACATGGCAGTCCATTGAAACACAAGTCATTACATTGACATGCAGTAGGGAATTCGCTAACATGAGTGGTTGTATAATCAGATTTTTGTATGATCTGACATTCCCTACTGTTGCACACACTGGACTTGTAATGGTAAATTGTATCAGTTCGTAATCCTGCGCAGTACCTACAGCAGGTTTGTGTGATATTTTGCGTTGTGATGTTCTGCAATGTAACAACACGGTCGTTGTTATGCCTGTGTTGTTTTTGCAGGGTTTGTAAACGTATGCAATGTGGGAAGACATATTTATGTTGATATTTCTCATCACTTTGCACACATGTGAATATCTTTCTGGAGTACATTTTGTCGCAGCTTACTTTTGCGCATGATCACTTCATGTACAATCTACTTGTTCTCCATGGACAGAGGAGTTTCCCAAGGATGATCAGTTGCCTTTTCATGGTCAGGGATGTGAGGTACAGTGTGTTTAGTGCTTGAGTTAGGCTGCGTTGACTTCTACCCCTCTTCCCAATGGCAAACAGACCAGCTTACTCAGCATTGACAGAGGATCAATGACAGTGAGGGTAGTGTAGTTCAAGGATGCTGACACCGCTGACTGATGTTGAAATACAATGCAGAACACAACAATGCCTTGTGCACATGACACAACCCAAGAGTGTCAGCCATCTTGCATTGCACCTCACATCTACTGTCAGATGGGCATTGTCCCTGATGTGTGTTTTTAGTGTGTGTGGTTTGTGTTATGTGGTGTGACTGCTAACTGGACTGTGGCCTGTCCTCCACGCACATTTGTGGCATGCACAGTGAGGGCACATGTGACTAATCTTTACCTGTCAGTGTTTGGAATGTACAGTTAAGGTTATGGTCTGTAGTTGTGTGAGTGGGCCAAGAACTGGCTGTCAGTTTTTCCTAATTCGTACATGATGCCCCTGTGTAGCCATCTTGACAGGGCATTTGCATTCACTCTCAGGGACAGATGTACCATGGTTCCATGACAGTGAGTACAAAGTTACATTCAAGATGTCTGACAGTGATGCCTGCAGTCATGCTGGACATGACTGCCAACAGGGCCTTGTGTTCCCCACACCAAAAGCCAGTGTCAGCCATCTTGACAGTGCATTTGCATTCACTCTCAGGGACAGCATAGTGACAGGTGTGTTATTGTGGGAATGGGGGGGGGGGTGTGTGGCGAGTGGGTGCTGCTGGCAGCAGTCATGGCTTCCACTCCTCCTCCCACCCATACCAAATGGGCCAGCATGTACCATGGTTCCATGACAGTGAGTACAAAGTTACATTCAAGATGTCTGACAGTGATGCCTGCAGTCATGCTGGACATGACTGCCAACAGGGCCTTGTGTTCCCCACACCAAAAGCCAGTGTCAGCCATCTTGACAGTGCATTTGCATTCACTCTCAGGGACAGCATAGTGACAGGTGTGTTATTGTGGGAATGGGGGGGGTGTGTGTGGCGAGTGGGTGCTGCTGGCAGCAGTCATGGCTTCCACTCCTCCTCCCACCCAGACCAAATGGGCCAGCATGTACCATGGTTCCATGACAGTGAGTACAAAGTTACATTCAAGATGTCTGACAGTGGTGCCTGCAGTCATGCTGGACATGACTGCCAACAGGGCCTTGTGTTCCCCACACCACAAGCCAGTATCAGTCATCTTGACAGGGCATTTGCATTCACTCTCAGGGACAGCATAGTTTCAGGTGTGTTATTGTGGGAGTGGGGGGGTGTGTGTGACGAGTGGGTGCTGCTGGCAGTAGTCATGGCTTCCACTCCTCCTCCCACCCAGACCAAATGTGCCAGCATGTACCATGGTTCCATGACAGTGAGTGCAAAGTTACATTCAAGATGTCTGGCTGTGATGTCTGTGGCTGTGTATTTGAGGTAATTTTAGACTATTTGGACATGTACTCACCAGGTTCCAGTATTCCAGCTAATCCAGTTATGGCCTCCGGTGGGAGGAGGTCCCGCACCTTCACCTCCCAGGTGGTGAAACGCACCGGTTTATGACGGCCACCACCAGTCTTGTTGCTCAGGGCATGTTCTCTGGCAATCAGCTTCTAAACCCTCCTGCGTACATCATAGTACCGGTTCCGGATATCCTCCTTTGTGCGCAAGGTAGGTGAATGGGCATTCACCTTGTTGACAATTCTCTCCCACATCTTGGTTCTCTGAGACTGGGAGGTCTGTTGGGTCACATTCTTCCTCTGCTTATTGTACAAGATGCCTTTGAGTCCACATGAGATCATTTTGGTACTGTTCAAGCGCTGCGCCACAAGGTTGAAATTCAAGACTCTTTGTAATGGACGATCTAGTCAGCACGTATTGCTTATCCATGAAATGGTACACTTTTTGACACAAATGAGAAATACTAGCATTACATTGACGCACAGGGGATTCATCTACACAGATGGAAGATTACCTTCTATGAACACGAGCTTTGCTGTGCATATGCTGTAACCAGTACTCATAGTTTACAAGGTGAGCGGTTCACCCGATTTGGCACAGAGATCTTCATTAGTATGATAAATATGTCACCATCACAGGGAGGGTGGTGATTTCCACACTGTTCATAGATACACGTTTCACCTTTTGTCTTCTATGGAAATGTGGAGATGAATATTGTTTGATTATCATGTATTCTGCTGCTGGTGCGAGCTCGTATACTGCAGTGTAAGACAATGGACAGAGATTGTTCTTTCTTAAAGGTGAAATTTTAGACTTTACTTAGACTATGCATTATATTTTTGTGGACAAGCATGGGTGAGTGAGCGAGAAGGTGTGCATTGCTTCCGCGACTCTGAGAGGTTGATAGTACTGTGTTCTGGGTGGTAGAATCATTGTGTATCTTCTGTATGTCTTGTTGAGCTAATGGGACACTAGAGGTAGTAGCTCTTTGGATTGTGGGTTCTGATGTGCAAGGAATGTCCAACCATCTTTCAATAACGGCCTATTTTTTTGTGCATGGTTCTGTATGTGCAGAATCCCTATCACAGAACTCATGCACATCATTTGGAGACAGTGCCAGTTTGTGCTGATCATAATTTCAATTGTGGGTACAGTGTATAATTCACAGATGACACAGGTATTGTGTGAATATGATTTTATTAATGTGCATATGATGAATCTAACAGTTAAGGGCAATTGTACTCCAAAGTTTTAAATCCAAAGTTCATGGAGGAGTTGGAAGTGTTTTTAGATGAAAATCTTCCAAGCAAAGTCCACAGTAATTTTAGCAAGCAGTCCAACTTAAACACTCCATCCCATGTGAGAGAGTCCAGGGACTGTCAACAAAGTGAATTCTTTGCACACAATGGAGGATAACCTGAGCATTTCTTTACTTTCGGGGGGGATGCATGGCCATCAGTCTCTCACTTGCCAGTCTTCCTTGGACGGCCCCTCCTCTTCGGAGGTGGGGACCCTCAGTATCATGCTGCTGCGGTGGAGGGGACTCTACGCCAGACTCCTCATCCCTCACTGTGGCAGTTGCAGATGTTGAGTCAACAGGTGTGGAGTGCACACGGGGAGGTGGGGTAATGTTGGTAGTTATCTGGCGTAGGCATGTGAGTATGTCCCTATGCACTGCTGTGAGATCGTCTATTTTCGACCAGTTGGACTCCATATGGTCCATGTGTTGGTCCATACGGTCCATGTGTTGGTCCATTCGGTCCATATGGAGGTCCATCCGGTCAAAATGTGCAGCCTGCTGATGTTTGATGTCCCTGAGGTTCCCAACAACCTGGGCAAAGTCTCCGGTGCATTCGCGATATACATCGTATATGCGTTGCAACTCGGGGTCAGCTTGATCTCCGACACCAGCTGTGGGACGTGTCCTCCCACCACGCACCCTCACACCACTCCTAACCCTACCCGCACGGACATTGCCTGGCGTTGCACGCACTGACAGCTCCTGTCCTCCTTCATTGTTGACAGGGCTGGTGTTTCCTGCCAACTCCAGAGTGGCCTGTGTTGCTGTGCTCCCAGTGTTTTGTTGTCTGGGTGTGTCTGTGGGGATCCTGGGCATCTGGATGTTCACAGATGTTGCCGGAGTGGTCGCTGGGGCTGGTGATCGTACTGGTGCTGCATGCTGACCCACACCGGAGGTGCCAGGTTGGTCCACATCGCCCGAGGAGGTGTGAGAGTCATCCCCACTGGAGGTCTCAGTGTCCAACGTAGTGCTGGAGGTGCTGGTGGACTCAGAATCGTGTCCAGATGCTGACCTCAGTTCAGGAGTGCCTGTGGGTAGAAGAGGGACACAATGTTAGTTGTGTATTTTCACATGTTATGGTGTCATACACAGACAAATGTGAAGATGTTGTGGATAATGTAGCGTTTCCTTCAAATTTATACTCATCAATCGTCACAGACACTGGGATATTTGTTCATGGGACATTGGGATTTAGTAAAGATGTGCTTTACTGTGCATGTCCAGCTCTGTGCATCAATGTGCATGTCTTTTTATCCTTGACTGTACGAAGAAATTGATTGTCAAGTGACACACTGTGCATGGCCCAGGTGTGTTGTTATTTCACACATCAGTGTTTTCACTATGACTTATATACTGTAACAATTCTGATGTTTAGCAGGATTTGTGCCTCTGTGCTTGCCTTTGTTCATGTTTGTAACTGTCACATTGCTGAGGTGATATACATACTCACTATCCTGAATCTGTGTCAGCATTTACTAATTTAGCTTGGATGAATGTGTTGATGTGAACCATCAATGACATCACATGTGTGACATCGAATGCAATAGCAACGCGTTTGTTATGACAAATGCATTGTTACATGGCAGTCCATTGAAACACAAGTCATTACATTGACATGCAGTAGGGGATTCGCTAACATGAGTGGTTGTATAATCAGATTTTTGTATGATCTGACATTCCCTACTGTTGCACACACTGGACTTGTAATGGTAAATTGTATCAGTTCGTAGTCCTGCGCAGTACCTACAGCAGGTTTGTGTGATATTTTGCGTTGTGATGTTCTGCAATCTAACAACACGGTCGTTGTTATGCCTGTGTTGTTTTTGCAGGGTTTGTAAACGTATGCAATGTGGGAAGACATATTTATGTTGATATTTCTCATCACTTTGCACACATGTGAATATCTTTCTGGAGTACATTTTGTCGCAGCTTACTTTTGCGCATGATCACTTCATGTACAATCTACTTGTTCTCCATGGACAGAGGAGTTTCCCAAGGATGATCAGTTGCCTTTTCATGGTCAGGGATGTGAGGTACAGTGTGTTTAGTGCTTGAGTTAGGCTGCGTTGACTTCTACCCCTCTTCCCATTGGCAAACAGACCAGCTTACTCAGCATTGACAGAGGATCAATGACAGTGAGGGTAGTGTAGTTCCAGGATGCTGACACCGCTGACTGATGTTGAAGTACAATGCAGAACACAACAATGCCTTGTGCACATGACACAACCCAAGAGTGTCAGCCATCTTGCATTGCACCTCACATCTACTGTCAGATGGGCATTGTCCCTGATGTGTGTTTTTAGTGTGTGTGGTTTGTGTTATGTGGTGTGACTGCTAACTGGACTGTGGCCTGTCCTCCACGCACATTTGTGGCATGCACAGTGAGGGCACATGTGACTAATCTTTACCTGTCAGTGTGTGGAATGTACAGTTAAGGTTATGGTCTGTAGTTGTGTGAGTGGGCCAAGAACTGGCTGTCAGTTTTTCCTAATTCGTACATGATGCCCCTGTGTAGCCATCTTGACAGGGCATTTGCATTCACTCTCATGGACAGATGTACCACGGTTCCATGACAGTGAGTACAAAGTTACATTCAAGATGTCTGACAGTGATGCCTGCAGTCATGCTGGACATGACTGCCAACAGGGCCTTGTGTTCCCCACACCAAAAGCCAGTGTCAGCCATCTTGACAGTGCATTTGCATTCACTCTCAGGGACAGCATAGTGACAGGTGTGTTATTGTGGGAATGGGGGTGTGTGGCGAGTGGGTGCTGCTGGCAGTAGTCATGGCTTCCACTCCTCCTCCCACCCAGACCAAATGGGCCAGCATGTACCATGGTTCCATGACAGTGAGTACAAAGTTACATTCAAGATGTCTGACAGTGGTGCCTGCAGTCATGCTGGACATGACTGCCAACAGGGCCTTGTGTTCCCCACACCACAAGCCAGTGTCAGTTATCTTGACAGGGCATTTGCATTCACTCTCAGGGACAGCATAGTGACAGGTGTGTTATTGTGGGAGTGGGGGGGTGTGTGTGACGAGTGGGTGCTGCTGGCAGTAGTCATGTCTTCCACTCCTCCTCCCACCCAGACCAAATGTGCCAGCATGTACCATGGTTCCATGACAGTGAGTACAAAGTTACATTCAAGATGTCTGGCTGTGATGTCTGTGGCTGTGTATTTGAGGTAATTTTAGACTATTTGGACATGTACTCACCAGGTTCCGGTATTCCAGCTAATCCAGTTATGGCCTCCGGTGGGAGGAGGTCCCGCACCTTCACCTCCCAGGTGGTGAAACGCACCGGTTTATGATGGCCACCGCCAGTCTTGTTGCTCAGGGCATGTTCTCTGGCAATCAGCTTCTTAACCCTCCTGCGTACATCATAGTACCGGTTCCGGATATCCTCCTTTGTGCGCAAGGTAGGTGAATGGGCATTCACCTTGTTGACAATCCTCTCCCACATCTTGGTTCTCTGAGACTGGGAGGTCTGTTGGGCCAAGGTGCCAAATAACTGTGGCTCAACTCGGATGATTTCATCTATCATGACTTCCAACTCAGCATCTAAGAACTTTGGATTCTTCTTTGGGGGCATGGTGATGGGTGGTGGTGGAGGTGTATGTGTGTGTGTGAAGGTGAGGGTGAGTGAGTGTGAGTGTGAGTGGAGGTGTGTTTCAGTGGTGCTAGTTGTGTGGAGGTTGTGTGGTGGATGAGTTGTGTGTGTTTGTAGTGGGTAGATGAGTTGTCTGTGTAGTAGTGTGGTCTGCTTGCATGTCTGTCGAAGTAGCAAATGGTGTTGGGAAGTTTTTGCTCCCTTTATATAGGTTGAGTTGTGGGTGTGTCTCAATATTTAAATTTAGTTTTTTTTGTAGATGACAATGCATTTTTTGGTAGTCTTTTTTCTGTTTCTATAATATTATTTTTTAAGGATTATGTAAGTCGTTTTGACGGCACATGATGCTTGTTCTTGTGTTATTTGTTTTGTCCAAGTCTGTTCCATTCATACTAGGCTATGTGGCATAGTTCGCGTACGAGTCTGTCGCGTCGTGTATGTGCTTGGCTGTGTAGAATCGTTCGCGTATGTGTCTATTGGGTTGTGTTGATGCTGGACTATGTAGCATCGTTCGCGTCCGAGTCTGTCGTGTCGTGTCAATGGAGTCGTTCGCGTATGTGTCTGTCACGTCGTGTATGTGCTTGGCTGTGTGGAATCGTTCGCGTATGTGTCTATTGGGTTGTGTTGATGCTGGACTATGTGGCATCGTTCGCGTCCGAGTCTGTCGTGTCATGTCAATGGAGTCGTTCGCGTTCGTGTCTGTCGCGTCGTGTATGTGCTTTGCTGTGTAGAATCGTTCGCGTACGTGTCTATTGGGTTGAGTTGATGCTGGACTATGTGGCATCGTTCGTGTCCGAGTCTGTCGTGTCGTGTTAATGCTTGGCTACATGGAGTCGTTCACGTACGTGTCTGTTGCGTCGGGTTGACGCTTGGCTATCTCGAATCTTGCGCGTACGAGTCTATCGCGTCAGGCTCCTTTCCTTCCAACTCGGCCGTAAAAAAAAATTCCGGCCGAGTCGTTTGTAAATTTCAAGCCTCGCATCGTACTCAGCCATTTGGAAGGCGTGTGTACGGTTCGGTCGGGAAATATGACGGGTCCGTGTCGGGAACAACGTTTTCCAGCCGAAATTGGAATTGACCCCTTAGACTACACCATCTGTAACACTGAGTTGCTTCCCTATATAGAAAATTACAGTATCATGGCAAGCTCTGAGAGTGATCCTCGCCCGAAAATTACCACCATTGCCCTAAACTTAGCACACCACAAACCATCAAGGTGTTCACTCGGAAAATTTAAAGCGATTAAAAAGGAACAATGCCATCAGTAAGACTATAATGAAGGAGTGCGAGCAGCTCATCTCACACTATAACCCGAAAACCAGCTCTCCAACAACTAACTGACTTAATTTCTGCACTCAACTCCTTAGAGAATTCCGACAGCCAGTTCGCCAACAGGTTGGTGCTGGTGTAAAACAACACAACACTTCTACACAAACTATGGCATTAAAGAAAATTCGAAACAGAGCTCTCAGAGCAGCCCGGTGGAACCCCGAGACCACAGAGTTAACGATAGCTTACAAAACAGTACAAAAAAGCTATAGATGGGCATGCCATATAGAAAAACAACATAATCTACAGCAGTTTTGGTGCACCCTCTATTGTGCAAGTAAAAATCAGAACTCAAGGAAGTTCTGGACACTGGTGAAAAGGCAAACTAACGAAAACAGTGGGCTCGGCAGCGCAAACATTTCCGAGCGAGAATGGGCAACATGTTTGATCAGTCATTTCCACGCAGGTGAAAGAAACAATCACCCATTGACTTATACTTCAATACCCTCAATAGTAACTTCCAGGGAGTGTCCGCCCCAACCAAAAGATCTACATTCATCTTATGCCAAAAAGGCTGGACAATGTAATATCTAAGGCAAGACAAGATGGAGCACCAGGCCCACATGGCCTGCCACAAGCCCTTTTTAAATTTAACATCCCTTTCTGGACCCACCAGTTAACTAGCCTCTTCAACTACAGCCTGCAGAGTTTAACCATACCTGACTCTTGGCGTGGGGCAATAATTCATCCAATTTACAAGTGTGGTTCTCGATCAGCTCCTAGCAACTAAAGGCTGATAGCCTTACTTCACAACAAGGCCAAATATTTTGCCAGCCTTCTCCTCAAGGATCTGAAACACTGGGCTGTGCTAAAAGGACAGATTCCAATAAACCAAACCGGCTTCGTAGCAAAGTCAGGCACACTGACCAACCTGTTAGCCCTATCAATTCTCATTGATAAAGTAAAAACCTTGTCCACATTGCTATGCTGTTGCTTTGTGAATTTCAAAGCAGCCTTTGATCGTGTGCCGAGGGAGGAGCTTTGGGGGAAGCTAAGAAATTGGGGAATTCCATCTAAACTCCTGGTGTTAATTGTCCAGCTGCACACTAATACCTGGATTCAAGTCAAGCTTGGGAACGGCTCTCACCTGTCAAGAAAAATCCTCACGTCGCGAGGAGTTAAGCAGGGATGTGTGCTAGCTCTTATATTCTCTTTTCACTGGTAGCCAACGCGTTTCGTCCTATTAGAGGACTTCTTCAGGGCTACAAAAGATATAGACAACATACAAAGTTTTAAAACCTCTTATGTACATATATCTATACACAGTTAAGAGTGTTTATATGACACATACATGTATATACACATTAATACTCTATTTACATATTTACATTGATATATTTGGAAGCAATCAACTTGTTCTATTATATATTACACCTAGTTATTGCACTATATGAGGCCATGATCCCTTTATGGACTTTGCTTCACCAATCATCATTTTTGATTTAAAAATAATGACTTGCCTAGTCATATTTTAAGTATCAGAACTTCTTCTTTTTTTAAAAACATTATCAGTAAGGCAGTATGGGAAACTTATATTCAAGTACTGACTTACTATTTTTTGTAATAAAAAACAGATTGCACAGTTACTTTGTATACATTCATTTGGAGATGGAAGGGAAAGCCTGATCATGGCCTCATATAGTGCAATAACTAGGTGTAATATATAATAGAACAAGTTGATTGCTTCCAAATATATCAATGTAAATATGTAAATAGAGTATTAATGTGTATATACATGTATGTGTCATATAAACACTCTTAACTGTGTATAGATATATGTACATAAGAGGTTTTAAAACTTTGTATGTTGTCTATATCTTTTGTAGCCCTGAAGAAGTCCTCTAATAGGACGAAACGCGTTGGCTACCAGTGAAAAGAGAATATAAGAATAAAAGTATAAAGAATAAAGAAACTTGTGAACAAATTTACTTGGTGGATTTGATTACTATCGATCAATGTGTGCGGATCAAATCATTTTTTGTAAATTATTGATGTGAAAAGCATTTCACACATTAAGAAACTATGAGGTCTTGTTTCTTTTGATCCTTGCACCAAATGCTAACATTTTCCCAAGGTGTAAATAAGTGCGGTTTAAATCCAAGACCTCTTTGTAAATCATTATGTGTGCTAGCTCCCCTGCTTTTCAACCTGTTTATTGCCAACCTTCCACTAGAACTCGATGCAGTAAACCCTCCAAAGCTAGGCGGTGTCCATATTAGTAATCTCCTATATGCTGACGATCTTGCTCTTTTTTGTCTCACAAGGGTTGGGCTGCGACAACTGTTAAATAAACTATGTGGCTACACAATCATGAATAACCTGAAGGTTAACTTAAAGAAGACACAAGTGGTCATATTCGGCAGGAAAAGGTATCGAGGTGGCGGTTGGTCATATAATAATCTGTAGATCTTAGTAGACCAGACTTATAAGTATCTGGGAATCCACATTGATGCAAAGGGCGCCTTCATCAAGCATCAGAGAGAAATTGCCACTAAAGCCATGGCCATTCAAGTCAGCCTATCTAAATTGTCAAAAAAGCTGACAGGGCCAAGTCTTGCTCCAATGTTGGAAGTTATGCGAGCTAAGGGGCCCATTACGATGCCGGATGGAAGCCCATCCGTGCTGGTGGCGGAAAACGTTCATTTCCCCGCCCCAGTTGCGGCCATTGCGACCACCAAATTACAATGGTCCAACAGAGACCATTTGCCATCCGCCGCGGTCTGTCAGGCTCCGCACGTTTTTTGCGTACGCAAGGGTGGCGGACTGAGCCAATAGAGCAGGACCGGCGTGCGGAAACACGTTCCGTCCGCCAAACAGATTACGATGTGGCAAACAGCCCTTCCCACTGCCGCATAAAAACCACCACGTTGCGGATGGCAGAAACACAACAACGGAGAGGAAGAGTCGATACAGCACCCATCTAAACCACCAGAGCTGCCATGGATCCAGCGCTACAGCCCTTCCTGCTGCACTACCTGCTGCACCTCCGGCAGATAAGACGCCGCCGCGTCCAACAGCAGAAGTATATACCAAACATCTCCACGCATGCAACCCCTGAACAACTACAACTCCCAGCAAGCGTGGCGGCATCACGATGAATGTGCAACCTGCCAAATGCAAAGTGCGAGGCCCACCCCATCCCCATGAGTGACCCTCGGTGCCCCTGAAGGCAATTGGGACCAATGACGAGCCCCGCAGTAGCAGAGCGCGCTCTCCGCAACATCAAAATATGGACGCCGCCGAAGGGCCCCATTGGCCGATGGCTCATTCACATAGTAGTTGCCACACCGTGGCGGCCAGGAAGCTGCAACCCTGCATCATCCAATTGGGGCCAATGCGTGTCATCGCCGCGGATGCCAGCTGCCATGCATGCGAACACATACTGCATTTGCATTGGCGCCATGCAAATTACATCACCCATCACAACTCATTTGCCTGAAGTGATTGGTGCACCCCATGTGTGATGTTGTGGGGCACGAGGCCCCCATGCATATCAAGTAACCACACAGACACCGTACATGTATAGGAGAACTGGCCCAGGGCACGTGCGTCCGGCCCCGTTTGTTGGCAGGGTCACATGTCCAGTGACGCCTGTGCTGGGTGGCTGTGGGGTGGGGGGTAAGCCAGCCCTCTGGGAGTGGCTGGTACATCAGAACAACTAGAACAGTGACCAGCTGGTCACTACACTGTGAAGGTATGAGAGAGTGTGACCCTTGAGTCAAGTCTACACACACATGGCATGTCCAAGAAAAGGAGAGTGAAAGTACATACATAGTCATGCCCCATGGCCAGCATGGATGGAAATGAGGGAAGGAGTCTAAAAGGACAAAGGTCTCTCGCACTGTACCAATGTTGTGTAATGAAACATCCAACCTGTGAACATCGCTTGTACATCCCTTGACAACTGACTGGCGTCCCTTGGCCAGGGGTCGACTTGTGAAGGGCCAGTGACGTAGGCAGACAATCAGAGGGTCCACTGTCTGCAAATTAGACATACTTGTAACCCCTAGCACTCCCAACACACGTACTGGTGTGGCGTGCAGTGTGCACAGCTGCCATTGCCTAATGTCCACACACACGTCATAGGAGTGCACATGTGGAACAAACAAACATAGCTCTGACCGACATCATCGCTCATTGGCAGCCATGTGGGCATGTATACACAATCCATGTGCATTTGTGCCTCATTCAGGTGAACATTGCAATGTCTGTTACGCAAATTCCACACACACTCACACAGGACTGACCCCATAATGTCCACATGTGTCTGTCCACCGTGCTGAACAACCATGTAGCGTTGTCCAGATGACACTCACTGCCCCCATCCCGTAATGGTGTTGCGTATTGTGGGACTGAAGCTTGCGCTCGTGCAGTGACAGCAGCAACATGCAACTCAGCACTGATGCTGGGAAACACTAGTGCCGTGCCATCTGACCACAGGGCAGCTCATCCTTGATGTAGCAGTGTACTACATGCCATACACATCAACTTCTTTGGATGTTGTAGTGTTAGTATGTCGAGTGAGTGAAGAAAAACAACGTCTGAATACAGGTCACTTGTGCATTACACATGACCATGAGGCCTGTCAATGTTGTGGTTGTGCGAGTCTCTGGGTAAGCTGTGCACCACATTTCATCTAGAACTCAGCCCATGCCTGTGTACCCCGACATACGTAGGAGGAGACCACCCATCTTCCACCCTGTCCCCGACCTGACGACGATGGAGGACATCGAAATCATCCAGGGATTCCGTTTGGATCGCCGCACACTACGAAACCCATGTGCCCAGTTGGAGCCCCATTTGAAGCCCAAAAGAAAATATCCGGCTGCATTGTCTGCTACAGTGAAGGGTATGGCTGCACTGCATTTCTCTGGTACTGAGTCTTTCCAGTAGACTGTGGCGAGCGCCGAGGGGATGTCACAGCCCACGTTCAGCATGGTGTTGCGTGACGTCCTGTCTGCATTGATGCCGTACAAGGACAGACCTGTCCACTTCCCGAGGAGGGATGAATTGGCAGCTGTGAAGGGGGAGTTCTATGACCTCTGAGGCATTCCAAATGTTGAGGGAGCCATTGATGGTACCCACATTGCCCTCATTCCACCACAGGCAAGTAAATACATCTATAGGAACCGCAAACACTTCCACTCCATCAACGTACAAGTGGTATGCCAGGCGGATCAGATCATCTCACACATGTGTGCAAGGTATCCTGGGTCGGCACATGCACCCCGAGCGGGCCTGGCTTGTTGGTGAGTGGGCTGTGTCAATGACTGTGATGTATGTGTGACATGCTGCTCCCCCTACACATTCAGATCACACTGTTTGCCTGTCTGTCTCACAACTAGGTCACTCTGGGCATCCCAATCATCCCTGGTTGCTGTCCCCACTGCGGAATCCAACAACGCCGGGGGAAGTCCAATACAATTATGCACATGGGAGGACACGTCGTGTGTTGGTGCGTACTTTTGGCACTGCTGAAGTCAAGATTTAGGTGCCTGAACCAGACTGGTGGTGCACCTAAGTACTCACCACAGAAGGTATTCCAGATGTTAGTCACCTGCTGCATGCTACACAACCTGGCCATGCGCAGAAGGATCCCCCTGATTCTGGACGATGATGAACAGCAGCAGCCCCCTGCACCCAACCCACACATGCCCAGTGACGATGACAGTGGTGAGGAAGAAGGCCTTGACCAGCGACAACAGCTCGTCAAATACTTCCGTTGAGTGTAAGTGAAAAAAGGGCGACTATGACTGTGTCTGCGTGTCTTGCTGTTGTCTACCAAACTTTGAGATCTGTTACTGGCATTTTGTACACATACAGGACTATGTGCGGGATTGGAGAACTTGGGCAGGCAGGGACTGAGCAACCAGAAACACCCATTAGCACTGGACCCAATTGCTATAGTGCCTCACTAGCTCTCCCACCCACTCAGAGGTTTGCAAGCGCGTGTACAGAAGTCGATAAGTTGCAGACAAGACACGCTTTGAAATGTGCTTTTGTTACTACAGTTGCAATACAGGCAACATACGTGCCACAAGAAGTTGTGAATGCATGAGTACACATACAGTTTCCATAGTGACACATCCATAACACATGAAGCAAGATGTCATATCAATAATCCCTCTGGACGAAGACCCACGAGCATATCCCCCCCCCCTTGCTGGGAGGAGTTGAATGACATGTCCCCGGTCCATGGGCTTTGCCAGCAGACCCATTGCTCAGCCAGTACATGGTGAAATTTATATCCCATGTGCTGTGTCGCTCACATCACTGGATGGATCACTCTCAAAGTGTGGGACAACTAGCCCGCCTCCCCATGACATCTGAAAGGCACCCGTGTCCTCTAGCAGCAGTGACACTTTGTTGAGTGGGGGTGCTAGGGCCTGACCAGAACAGAATGACAACGAACAATCCCCTCCGACCATGGACAGGATGTACAGGCAGTGCTCCTGGACCGCGCAGAGAACAAGCTCTGCAGACATTTCTCATGTAACAGACAAATACTAATGTACTTGCAAAAAGACTACGCCATGTGAATTTCGTGCACTAGAGCTGCATGATGGAAGCTGGGCTCATGCCAGTCGACAATGTCCATGACGGTCAGATGACAGCCTCCCCGTTGCTCAGGTCTGTGGTACCAAGCGAAACAGACGGCAGAGGTCAGCAGAGTCAAAGCAAATGCAGATAGGGCAAAAGTCGAGAGCTGAATGGCAAGTCCTGTTGGTAGGCGTGAAAAAGTCAAAAGGACATTGAATTGGTCACCAACAGTTCCTGATGCTGTTAAGTAGTTACGAATCCAAGAAGGCACAGGTAGCCTCGAAGGCAATCAGTTCCAATAGGCGATCCAAATCATCTCCAGCAAAAAGGACCGCCATCCAATCCAGCAGTGTGAAGGAACAGATGTGCTCCTCGCACCACGAGGATGAAAGGAGCATCCCATGGCACCCGGGGAGAGGTTCGATGTAGGCATGGCACAGGAGCCTTTCCGCAAACGCACAGGTGCAGCTGTCAGCCTGTCTGACACATTGGAAGGCATCCCACAAACGTGTATCACTGGAGCAGTAGTGATCATGGACCAACAAAGGACTCACCCACAGCTCATGATCCAGGGCAGCAAGGGATGTGTTGGAAAGGCAGACATCCATGGCCCAGTCAAAGGGGCATCTTCGGCAGTAGACCACAGGCTGCACGCAGGTGAAATAGGCATAGCGTAAGGTTAGCCTATAACTGATGCGTAGCACAGCTAATGGGACACATCCAAAGAGGAGCTGCATGTGGTCACGGTACAGTTGCAACTGACCGGGGTTCGACTGGACCACAGGAGGGGCAGACATGGCGTGAGAGCACTCTTAGAACCAGCGCTCAGCTGTACAGCCACGAGCAGTGATATCAAACCGCTAAATGCAGTCGGGAAATTGGAGGAATGACACCCCGTAGAACTCCAGGAATCGCATAAAACGAAGGGACAAGGCCAGAGCCCACATGTTTCAAAAAAGTGTGCAACGGCCTTCAGTATCAGAGGCTTCCGATGATTCTTGTGTCAGTCCCCTGGAAAAAAGTGGGAGTGCCGTGTTCAGCAGTGACTGCATCGCGCGGGGCGGTCAAGGCACCTGGAATTCGAAGGTCTCAGGGCTAATGTGGGAGCAACTACTTGTTGAAACAGAAGCCCACTGTGCCTGCACACTTATTGATGTCCGCTTTCGCTGTGGGAATGTGAGGCCACAAATGGATATGCACAATCACATATGGGGGAGTGAGGAGGATATTGCTACAGCAAGGAACACGGCGTGCAACAGTTCCTATATACATGATGCCTGCCCTGTGACCGCAGCACTTGTGCCCATTCAGGAGAAGATAACTTCGTTTGTAAAACAGGTTTAGTTTGGGTATGTTGTCAGGGACTGGTGTACATGTGGGTAAACATGCATAGACCCTACATGTCACTTGAAAATCCATGTGGAACAGTACTTGAGTGTGTTAATGCGACAATATCACCATCATCCACATGACAGGATGTGTTGTGATGTGATGCTGACTCTTGTGGGCACACTGCTAAGGATTTCATTGTTCTGCGCTGTGTGATCTGTGACAACTCCCGTCATGTCTATGATGATGTTATTAGGGGGATGGGAGCACACTGCTTCACCTCCCAGCACAGTTCACCCCTTGGCATTCTGGTACATGCAGTTCAGTCATGATGCTTACTTGTCATGTGACTGAGGTGTTTCACCTGAGTTGGGCAGGTAGAGGTACAGAGACCCGAGTGGAATCTGGTAGCTTCCTCAGCAGACACCGATCACAATGTATCTTACCCCTACTGATGTGGGAGGATAACGCGACACACGTGTCTAGAGATTCACAGCACTGACCTGCACCAACCTAGGTGACACACGACAACGGTAACAGAAGTAAGCTTTTCAACTGGACTGCATTCACCAGGATGCTAAGGGCGAGACTGTGTTGGGAGGTGCAGTCATGTGCTCCAGTCCCCCTGCTGTCCATGTTGATGGTGTTTGCCGGTGTTGTCTGTAATGCATATTGTACATTGTTGCCTCGTGGTGTGCTTTTGCGGTTATTGCATAATATGGCAACGCACTGTTGTTTCCTTGTGTCTTTCCAGGTACCTCCACTCTCTCAATGGATTTTCGCTTTTACATATTCGGATACATTGCAATGTGAGTCAACATGCCACTTACTGTGATGAGAATGCTCTTGACACGAAGGCATACTGTTGTGAGTTGTGTTTATTTTGCGATGTGTGACAGGTGAGGGGTGAAGTAGGAGGTGATGGTACACGGATAGTTAGGGTAGGACACACAATGGTAGAGTTCCAAAGTCCAAGTGAACACTCCCATCCTTGTGGCAATGTGGTTTGGTATTTACAATGACAGTCAATGCTCTGTGTTACAGTGGTGATATCAGCGGTTGCTCCGAGAACTGGTACGGCACGGTGCTGTGCCACGTGATCCTGATGGGGTATTTTTCAGATGCCCCCACTGCCATTTGGCCGGGGGGGAACCTGCTGAATGCTCAGGGGTGTCTAAAAATTTGCTGTGGTGTGACTCACCCCTCCCTGTAGCCGCTGCTTGACCCAGCCCTTGAGGTCACCCCCACCGCTTCCTGTTGTCATGCACAGTGCGTCGTGTGGTCCCTGCGGCATTGACTTTGCTGTGGATCCTTGCACACATCTGAGTCTTGCATGCAAGTAGGGTGTGTTGGACCAGGTGCCCAGTCAAATGTGGTTCTGCCCTGATTGTCTCGTCTACCGTCACTCTCGACTCTGAGTCGGTGGATTTGGGCATTGTCTGGGGGGCATGGTGCAATTCGATGAGGGGTGCAGGGTGCAAGGTAGTGGTGGAGATATGTGAAGTGTGTGAGGTGTGTCCTGTCTCTCTGTCTCGGCTTGTGGTGTGCAAAGGATGTTGGTCCCGGAAGGGGTTGGTTTCATACTGTGGTATGTGGGTGTGTCCACATGTTTGGTGACCTCCAGATGTCTCTTCCATGCTGCGCATGGCTTTCCTTACCAGGAGCAAGTTGGGGTGTATCATTGTGGCGTGTGTGTTGTGATTGAGGGCAGCAGGGAGTACAGGCACACTTCGGGCATTGTTGTGGGGTTGGTTCCGTCCGCCATTCATTTGGCCTATGTGCATGCGCAGCGGTCGGACGCAGTGCTTGGTCCGCCAGCACTGCATTCTCACTGTGATTAGCCGTGCGGTCATGCCGCGGCAGGAGCGGCCTTTTCAAGCCGTTGAACAGCTTTCCCCGTCCGCCGCGGTCGGATTTGCAGCTTTTCTGACCGTGGTGAACGGTCTTTTGTGACATCCGTCCGCCGCGGTGTGATTTGGCGTACATTGCAGCGTAATTTGGCCGACAGATATGCCGCGGGTCATGCAGGAGGTATTTTTGCGACACCATGGGGGACGGAAGGCTTTTCCGTCCGGCATCGTAATGGGCCCCTAAGATATCTCCCACCTTGTCCTACAGATCAGAAATTATTTTGGGCAAGCTCAGCACTGTGCTGAACCAACATGCAACTAAGATCTATAAAACTGTGCTGCGGCTGCCAAAAACTTCATCCGCAGCACAAATCCGATTGGAGCTTGGCCTCCTCAACCATCAAAAGCTAAGTGCTGGTGCTTTTCTTAATCTATGCCACAAGTTGAGACAGGCTAGAGCTGGTTCTTTGGAGTCTCTTTATTGACATCAGTTCCAGTGGACCAGATGGGTCACACTGCCGGTTCCTTAATAACTGCATGTTGCAACTATCTGCGAATGAATTGTGAGATTTGAATCCAAGTAAAAAGGCTTTTAAAACAAGTATTAAGAAACTAACTGAACTATGCTCCTATTCAGCAGACAGGGCAATTCTGGCTAAGCCCAAGCATGCATGGGCAGTAATTAATTCAAACCAGCCGGGCTCCCCATTATCTCACCTTACCTGCACATACTCCTTGTACTTAAAACTAAGATTTCTGGCACTTAGACTGGGTAAGTGGCGCTTTTTTAAACATTTAGTTCACTGATGGCGTCCATCAGAGGAAATCGAATGCAGGGGGATGCGGCACATCAGACTAATCTGTGGAGCATGTCTTATGCTTCTGCCCAGCAATGATGGACTTGCGTAGATTAAACTGAAGCCCAAGTGGAGTAAACTTGGAGTCCGAACTTGCAGGTAGAGTATTATAGCAGCATTAAATCCAGAAAACACGGCTCTAAATATCAAAATTTTTTTGCCTCGCCTACAGCAGGTTCAGGACTCCAAACGCGCACTCAGAAAGTTCAGCTCCTTAAATAACAACCTTTTAAATGCTACACTCGGTTTAAAAAAAAAAAAATGGGATGGTTACATTTGATCGTATTTTTTTTACATTTATCAAGTCTAGGTAAATTATAAACGGATAGCCAACTGGTGGAACTAATGTGATAATCTTTTTATCCTCCAACACCTGTTCACAGTAACATCACTGCTGCCTGCAGTTGAGGGCACTATACATTCACTTGAATTTAAAGTATTTATTTATAATTTGTTTTTAAACTTCAAAAGATTTGTATCGGTCAATATGGACATCTTCTCCTTGCTCACATTGTAAAGGTTTTAATAATAACCATATACAATAAAGAATTATATATAAAAAAGATTCAAAAAAACAATCTCAACTGTAGAACTGGTGGATATTGTTGCACTGCACGGTGTAGTCAGGCGTCAGATAAGGTGCTTAACATGAATTCAGATAAAGGTGGAATCAAAACTCTGTCACAACCCACTAGGTCTCACGTTTTAAAGGAAATACTAAGGGGCCGATTCCGATTCAGGCCGGAAAACGTACCGACCGACTCGGTACGGGAATGTAGTCCGACCGACACGTACCGGCGCTGTCCGATCCGCGTAGTACGATGCTATGCATGTGAATTACGACCGACTCGTACGGAACACAAGCCGAACGACCGAACCGCACGGAAAGCAGCCATCCGGCCGGAAAAGCTACGCGAATCGAACAGACCGACACGCACCAGGAATGAACCCGACAGATACGTACCCGCGAACTCCGACCCGCGCAGTACGATGCAATGCATGTAAAACCAGACCGAGTCGCACAGAGCTCAAGCCGTATGACCGACACGCATAGAAAACAGGGAGCCGAAGCAACCCAACACTCCGCGACTGACGCGTACGCCGCACATGAAACCCAGCAGAAAGACAACGTGAAAGACTCGGAGAAGCTCGCACGAGACAACTGCAGCATCCGACTCGGTCAGAAGAACGTCTCCTACATGCCCAAAAAATACAAAGGAAAAAATACAAAAAAAAGGGCCAAACAAGCAATGACAAAGTCAATAAATAGTGGGGGGGAAAAACATGGAACAAAGACACACCCACAACTCCTCCCATATAAAGGCCACAAATCCCTACCATGATCCTTTGCAAATTCAACTGACC
This sequence comes from Calotriton arnoldi, assembly GCA_963921515.1. Taxonomy (NCBI): domain Eukaryota; kingdom Metazoa; phylum Chordata; class Amphibia; order Caudata; family Salamandridae; genus Calotriton; species Calotriton arnoldi. The sequence continues at coordinate 329,659 of CAWUFW010013857.1, forward strand.
TGCCAGCACAGAACACCATCAGACAGCAACCACAGACACACTCACAACTCATCCATCACACAAGCCACACACCATTAGCACTTCCCTAATAGCACCCTCACATACACCCAGCAAAACTGACACTCACCCACCCTCACTTGCACACTCACACACACATCAATTCCCACCACCACCCATCACCATGCCCCCAAAGAAGAATCCAAAGTTCCTAGACAGTGAATTGGAAGTCCTGGTAGATGAAATCCTAAGAGTAGAGCCACAGTTGTTTGGCACATTGGTCCAACAGACCCCCATGTCGCAGAAAACCAAGTTGTGGGAGAGGATCGTCGACAGGGTGAACGCACAATCACCATGTTTGCGCACAAAGGAAGACATCCAGAACAGGTGGTATGACGTGCGCCGGAGGGTCAAGGACCTACTCAAGAAGGAATACGCCTTGAGTCATCGCACCGGCAGTGGCCCTCCTGCCAAACCAGTATACCTCAGGTCCTGGGAGGAGAAGGTGCGGGCCATCCTACCACCAGAGAGCGTACATGGACTATCAGACATCCCAGAGCCTGGTGAGTACACAACCAATTTACCCAATATTGTGTGACAATACACACACATCACTGTCAAGGGGATAGTGAAACCATGCACCGTTAGCAAATCCACAGTAACCAAAACATAATCATCCCAAGATGTGTATGCTAGTCAGACAAACACAATACCTGCCATCTCATAGTGATATGTAACTGTGTCATGACATGTACAAACCTAACAACAAATAGAGCAAGGCAGTGGCACAAATCTAACCAACAAACACTGTCAGACATTTTGCCACCACTAGAACACCACCTCACAGGGAAGCTGACTAAAAGGAAGGAATTGTGTGTATGCTGGTGAAGTGAGTGTAGCCAATAGCATGATGGGAGTTGTAGTCACAGATATTGGTCACCCTCACAATTGGCCCATCAACACCACTCTGAACCATGCTCACATCACAGGGAGTGGAAAAGAACTGACAAGATGGCTGACACTGGGTACTGCTGTGGGGAGAACAAGCCCCTGCAGGGTGTTGTGCTCAAAACAACAGCAGGACACCACTGACTGACATCCTGAAAGCCAACTTGCACTCCCTGCAATGGAAGCACGTTCCATGGTGGGATATCTGGCTGGGTGGGTAGGAGGACTGACAGCTCTGACCATAGTTACCAGCAGCTTTTCTCACACACCCCTTAACACAAACTCCACACAACTCACCTGGGAGAATGCATTGCCTCACACTCTAATTAAATATCCCACAAAAAACTACCACACTGGGTTATGCTGTGTGAAGCACAGGGACACTTTTGGGACTTGTAGCCAAACAAACGCCAGGACAACACTGTCAGCCATCCTGTCAGCACAGGCACACTACCCCACAGGGAAGCAGAGTCAAAAGGAAGGAAGTATGGGCATGCTGGGAAGGGGGTGTAGGCAATAGCATGATGGGAGTGGTAGTCACAGCTCAACATCCCCCACCCGCATGGCCCGGCAAGCTACACTGAAGCATGCACACCTCACAGGGAGTGAAAAGCCACTTCAAAGATGTCTGACAATGGTGCTCTGTTGTGGGGAGCACAAGGCCCTGCTGTGAACTGTGCACCAACAAACAACAGGACCACACTGTCAGCCATCTTGCCATTGCTGTCACACTCACACACAGTGAAGTCCACTCAAAAGGAAGGAAGTATGGGCATGCTGGAAAGGGGGGTGTAGGCAATAGCATGATGGGAGTGGTAGTCACAGCTCAACATCCCCCCCGCATGGCCCGGCAAGCTCACACTGAAGCATGCACACCTCACAGGGAGTAAAAAGCCACTTCAAATATGTCTGACAATGGTGCTCTGTTGTGGGGAGCACAAGGCCCTGCTGTGAACTGTGCACCAACAAACAATAGGACCACACTGTCAGCCATCTTGCCATTGCTGTCACACTCACACACAGTGAAGTCCACTCAAAAGGAAGGAAGTATGGGCATGCTGGGAAGGGGGGTGTAGGCAATAGCATGATGGGAGTGGTAGTCACAGCTCAACATCCCCCCGCATGGCCCGGCAAGCTCACACTGAAGCATGCACACCTCACAGGGAGTGAAAAGCCACTTCCAAGATGTCTGACAATGGTGCTCTGTTGTGGGGAGCACAAGGCCCTGCTGGGAACTGTGCACCAACCAACAGCAGGACACCACTGACTGACATCCTGACAACCAACTTGCATTCCCTGCAATGGAAGCACGTTTCATGGTGGGATGTCTGGCCTGGGGGAGGAGGAGTGCCAGCTCCGACTACAGCTACCAGCAGGCCCTTACACACACACCACTTCCACTAACTCCAAACAACACACCTGGGACCGTGCTCCACAAGAGAGTGAGTGAAAAGCCACTTTCAAGATGTCTGACACTGGCCTCAGCTGTGGGGAGCACAAGGCCCTGCTGTGAACTGTGCACCAACAAACAACAGGACCACACTGTCAGCCATCTCGCCATTGCTGTCACACTCACACACAGTGAAGTCCACTCAAAAGGAAGGAAGTATGGGCATGCTGGGAAGGGGGGTGCAGGCAATAGCATGATGGGAGTGGTAGTCACAGCTCAACATCCCCCACCCGCATGGCCCGGCAAGCTCACACTGAAGCATTCACACCTCACAGGGAGTGAAAAGCCACTTCAAAGATGTCTGACAATGGTGCTCTGTTGTGGGGAGCACAAGGCCCTGCTGGGAACTGTGCACCAACCAACAACAGGACACCACTGACTGACATCCTGAGAGTTAACCTGCACCCACTGCAAGGGTGGCAGGCTTCATGGTGGGATAACTGGGCTGGGGGGAGAAGGAGGTCCGGATGTCAACCAAATACCACCAATGCTGGCCATACACACACCTACTCTGCAAAAACACATTGCACATGTGGGACCAGTCACTCCCAAAGTAAAAGCCCTGGCAAATTGGCTGACACATGGGCATGAGAAATGATGTGTCTGCAATTCACACCCATGCACTGGCCAACCCAAACACGTACACACTCACAGTCATTGCAACTCTATGTTTACACACACTGTCAGGGGATGCAGTGTCCATGGGTGCCCCCTGGCCTGGCTGTGAAGGTGTGACTTGCAGATGACAACTGTGGAGAATCAGACAAACTACATAGCACAAAACACACAGGAAGTCACAGAGACATCATTGACAGGGGACACCAGACAGTGAATGCAATGGACGCACCAATATACCGGACACTGTACCATGGTGTCAGTAACACAAGTTGCGGTTGTGAGCTGCATTCCACTCCCACATCGTTCGGCAACATAGGCATCCTTCACACAACACACCACTCACTGTCATAGACACTGTAGACACAAGCACCAAGCTGGACTGCATTTGAGGAGACATGCTACTCACAGCAGCAGAACTGCAACACACACCACTGGTCATCACTGTCATGACAATGGAAAAGCCAGAGAGCTGCCGTGCCCAATCCTTATCACCATGGAGGACATTGACAAGATTAATCATGTTTGCACGTTTAAAACTCAGCAACAACATCATTAGCTACATTAACAACATCACTTGTATGAAATGAGACGTGAACTAGGAACCCAGACAACAACACAGATACTCCCAAGAGATCCCAGGCATACCGGACTGTGACCATGTTGTCCAGACACACCAATGTGACGCACAAAGACTGGCAAAAACTGCCACTACACATGTCCCAATCTTGAAAGATATCCTAAGTGGAAGTGCACGTATGTCCCTGTTAAAGGACAAATGTGGACAAGGATGACACACCTGTGTCAGGCACTTGATGGCCCTTGAGTAGCAATGGCCATGTACAGCCAATCTATACATGAGCTGGTCATGCACACACCTCAACATTCACATAGAAATGCTTCAGGTTGGCAGGACAATGTGCTACAACAATATCAACCTCTGGCTGTGACAACTTAGCACAATGCAATGTACAGGCACGCATCCAGATGTACAGTCACAACTGTCAGGTGTTTGAACCATTGATGCCTGTAGAAACATAACATACATTGTGTGTCTCTTCCAAACACAGGTGATGATGGGGACACAGCAGCAGATGATGAGGAGTCCCTGCCCCAGGCTCCGGTGGCCCCTGAGCTCTCTGGCGTGGAACAGCCTCTGCCCTCCTCGGATGGCGAAGACCTACCTGGCCCCTCCGGTGTGAGTCATCATGCAGCACCAGCAGGACCACCATCTTCACCCCCTGCACCCACTCCTCTAACATCTGCCAACACACAGACCACCCCCGCCGACACGGACAGACCAAGGACACTGAATGACAACAGCACACGGACCCCGGACCCCCGGGAAGCAATGGACAACAACCCCAGTACCAACCCCCAAGGGGGCCTAGGGTCACCTGTGCGTGCCACCACAGGTCCCGCACGTGTGGCCAGGGGTGGTGGGAGGGGTGGTAGGCAGAGGTCGCTGTTTGCAGAGGGGTCTGGACTGCATGATGACCCACAACTGGTACACATTGCAGATGCGTACCAGAATAGCACCGGAGAGGTCAGCCAGGTAGTGGGGATCCTCAAGGACATTCTACAGCAGCAGGCTGCTCATCATGCCCGCTTGGACTCCCACATGTCCCGTGTGGAGACACACATGTCTGGCATGGAGTCCAAGTGGGACACATTGGAAGAACTGACAGCGGTGCAGAGGGACATATTGACATGCCTCCACCAGATTAGCACCAACATGTCCACACCTCCCTGTGTGCCCACAACATCTGGTGCCGCAACAACTGCAACTGCCACAGGGAGGGAGGATGACTCTGGTGGAGAGTCCTCTGCACCGCAGCGGCCTGCACGTGAGGGTCCCCCAGAAAGAAGAGGGGTCATCCGAGGAAGGACAACTGAGAGGCAGATGGCCATGTACATCCCCCAGGAACCCAACACCTGTTCTGGAAATTCTCCTTTGTGTGCAAACTGTTCACCCTGTCGAATGCAACCCAACTCTCCCACATGACATGGGGAGTTTAAGTTGGACTAATGTATCAGATGACTGTGGACTTTACTCAGGACATTTCTGCTACCAACACTTCCAACTCATCTGGGAACTTTGGATTCCAATCCCAATGTACAGCACCCACCATCCTGTGCACTATCCTCACACATGTATGTAAATAAACTCACTAATACACCATACTTGCCTCTGTTGTGATTCCAACGTGGTATTTTGTCATGGAGATGATGATCAGCTAAATGACACTGTGCATGCTAACTGCTACAGCAATTCCAACACCGTCATGTGAGTCATGGCGACGTGACACATATGAGGGAGACACACCACTAGGGCAACACAACACATACACACCAGGGCCATCTGACTCATCGCCTACACTGATGTTGCCAGGAAATACAGTGGAATGCACAGACACCACACCTATTCAGAGTCTGTGTTAACTACCCCACAGGTGCAGTAAACAAATGTCAGTCAGATGTGTGACCCTGACCACAGACAACGCACATCCCAAAGTGAAGCACAGGTTTATTACACATTTGCAACATGTTGTTTCCACTACAGATGCAAGGTAATCCCACGTGGCAGTGGCCACACAGTCAACAAGTGTTGAAGAAATAAAGTCCAGGGGTGTGTGGCACATCACCTGTAGGGAAACGACTGCTTCCACCCTGGAAGTTGAATCATGGTGTCGGGGGATCACAGTTGACCAAACAACTCTGAAAGTACCCTGTGAAGGACAGACATGACACACAGTCAAAAGCACTGAAGAACAGAACAGAACTGCAATACTCATGCCCAATACATGTCACAAGATACCTACACAAAATCCAAGTTAGAATGTCAACACTGTTGGGGAGTACAGACTACCTGTAAGGACACATTCCTGCACGCATCCAGTCAAGTAGCACATAGCCACACTCAAACAGCAACAGAGCACCACCAACACATATCATGCAAACTCAAATCATTGACATAACATCTCTGTATACTCACAATCAGCTGAAGAAGTTGGTGATGAGCTGTGTGCGGACATCACCCTCATCATCATCATCATCACTGGCATCGTGGCCCAGGCCAGGATCCTCCACAGGTGGTGGATGTTGGTCATCGTCATCCAGGATGAGAGGCAACTCTTTCCGCACTGCCAGGTTGTGTAGCATGCAGCAGACGATGAAAATCTTGCACACCTTTGCAGGGGCATATGGGAGGGCCCCTCCTGTCTTGTCCAGGCAGCGAAAGCGGCTCTTCAGGAGACCAAATGTCCGCTCGATCACTCTCCTGGTCCGACCATGTGCCTCATTGTAGCGCATCTGGGCTGGTGTCACAGGGTTCCTGAGAGTTGTCAGCAACCACGGCATGTTGGGGTATCCGGAGTCACCTACATACAGACAATTGCACATTAGCTGAGTTGGAAAAGAGGGTGGAATACAACATTGCAGAACACACACAATGGTACAAAGTCAGTACACACCAACAAGCCAGGCACGCTGGTTCTGCATCTGTGACATCATCCTCGGGATGCGACTACTCCTCATCACGTAGGCATCGTGTGCAGAACCGGGGAAACGTGCACACACATGTGAGATGCTCATATCTGCAAGACATACCACCAGAGCATTGATAGAATGGAAAATGTTCCTGTTCCTGTATGCCTGCTCATGTGCCTGTGGTGGTACCAAAGCCACATGTGTCCCATCAATGGAGCCGATGACATGTGGCATCCTCCCCAGGGCATAGAAGTCACTCTTGACGACAGTGAGTTGTTGACGTTTAAGGAAATAGATGTACCGGTTCAAGTATGTTAACATTGCCTCCAAAACATTGCGTAGCACACGGCTGAACATGGTCTGTGACATCCCACCAGCAGACGCCACAGTGTGTTGAAAGGTACCGGTGGCAAATAAGTGTAGGGCTGCCATCACCTTCACCTTGGGGGTCAGCGCTGTAGGGAATGGCCGGCCAGGTAGCAAATGTGGGGCCAACTGCCCCGCCAATTCCTCAATCAGCGGCCTGTTGAAGCGGTACCGTCGGATGCAGTCACGTTCCACCATGGTTGCAAGGTCAGGGAATGGTCTATGGACAGCTGGTGCCCTGCAGTACATAGGTGAACAAAGAAAGATTGACAGTCACCCCACATATGTGGCATTGACCATACTGAATATCACATGATACATCATTACGAGACACAAGTACTTGATGTGTGTGCCGTTCTGTATGGACATATATGGCACCTCCATGGCCATCATCTAACATCTCAGTTCAACATGTGTTGACAACAAGTTCCAGGTTGTGCTATGGGAAATCATTTGGCTGTGTCACAGTACCCATGTACTGCTGTCACGTTCCAAACACACACCACAGTGACAAGTGAGGACAGATGTGCCCCAGGCATCACAGCTCTTTGACAGGTAGATTCCCAGGGACCCTGTATTGCCACATGGACACTGGCATGACATGGCGTATCATGTACACACCAGCAAAACAACCATGACTCCCACAGGTAGTGGCCCCTGTTGCCTCTGCAGGACAGACATGGACGTCTGTGACACACACACGCACAACATCAAAGTCGATGCACAAACAACGTGGATGTGGAGACTGTCTCCCATTGTGCACATGGAATCAGAGACATCTGGAACACAACATGCACACAGACTGTGGAGGGCCATCACAATTGTGGCAATGGGTCACCCTGTGACGTACATACCATCCCACATGGGACTCAGGGTGTATGTGACATAACATACACATATACAACCTGGAAATGTGACCATGCCACATGCTCTGAACTGAACAGTTGCACATCACAGTGGTCATGTGCACAACACACAAAGGATTCTGTCCCCATGAACAAGTGCACAGCCTGGGAGTGGCTGCCCCCAAGTGCCACCCAACAAACCACATGTTGACCCCCATACACACACAGGTAATGCAGCCTTACATGCCTTAGGATACAGTGTGGACAGGCTGTGGTGCTGTAGGTGTGCCCCTGAGTCCCTGGAAAGTAATTGTGGCTGGCATACGTTCACCTGTGACAACCATGGTGACATATGCGAGTGACTTGTACAGGGACGCGTCGTACAGCAATGGACCGATCCGTGCGCACGCATTGGCCATTGCATATGATGTTGACGGATGCGTGTTGTGTTTCGAAATACGCGTCATACAGCAATGGACCGATCGGTGCGCACGCATTGGCCATTGCATATGATGTTGACGGATGCGTGTTGTGTTTCGAAATACGCGTCGTACAGCAATGGACCGAACGGTGCACACGCATTGGCCATTGCATATGATGTTGACGGATGCGTGTTGTGTTTCGAAATACGCGTTGTACAGCAATTGACCGATCGGTGCGCACGCATTGGCCATTGCATATGATGTTGACGGATGCGTGTTGTGTGACGTAATACGCGTCGTACAGCAATGGTCCGATCGGTGCGCACGCATTGGCTATGGACTGACATGGTAACGGACGCGTTTCGAAGCTTTTACGAGTCGGATGCAGTGAATTCAGTTGGCCACCCACAACAATGTTGCAAATTCATGGGTGTCATAAAGTTGAACTTTTGAAGGATGCTGTGGGCGTGTATAAGTGGTGCAATTCCATGGATTGGCCAGATTCAGAAGATGCAAACGACTTGGACCTATCACTTTGGACACATGGGACAGTATCTGCCTCTGCAGCACACATATAATGCTGGCTGTTCCCCTGAGAGCTCACTTGCCTGCACTACATGCTCCAGGACGACATCTGCCACCACCACTGCTGCTGTCTCTGCATCCTCTGGCTACTGCAATGGCACATACTGTGGAGAGAGCCCCAGCCTTCAGCACTGAGGAGGAGAACCAGGCCCTGCTGGACAGCCTCCTTCCACAGTACAGCAAGCTGTATGGGAAACCAGGGGAGCAGGTGAGTGTGCTGTCCACTGCCTTACTAATTGTGCATGTTATCTGACTAGCAAGACTTACAGTGTGTACACCAGTGGCTAGCATGCTCACTGAGTAGTTGTCACCCCCCAAAGTGTGTAGTTACATGCACTGAACAGGTATAGTGCAGTAACAGTGCATTCCAACAAGGTTTTACTTCCCAGGCAATGATACCATTTAGTAACTGCTGGAAGACTGTTCATAGCCATAGTTGCACTACCTGTATACATCATATGCCCCTGTGATTGAGACATGTATATCCAACTGTGTGATGCACGGATATGTTGCATGTGTAGTTATGGCCTTTTCACTTTGTCATCCTCACAGGTTGATGCCCACCAGAAGCAGGAGATTTGGCTGACCATCGCCCGGGCAGTACGATCTGTGGGGGTCTACAGGCGCAGGATCCGCAACTGCCAGAAGAGGTGGCAGGACCTTCATGGCTGGACCCGGAGGATCGCAAGGGTCCAGCTGAAGCTGTCGCCTCCTCGCAGGAGGGGCGGACACCGGACCCTGACCCCCCACATGCACCAGATTCTGGCGGTGGTCTTCCCTGACCTGGATGGGCAGCTGAAAGCCAGACAGCAGCAAGGAGGGGGTAAGTGCTAGCCTTTTCTGGGCACTATGACTAACATACTCTATGCACTCCTTTAGCCTGGTTCCACTTCCACAGTACGACTGTCTTGTCATCCTGGACTCATGTCCCTCACTTGTGTCATGCCCCCTCCTCATCTGATACACAGGTGTGGCCCTTACAGTCTGTGACTTAGGTCACTTGGGTACTGTGTACTTGCAGTTACCTGTGGTTCAAGTTGGGGACAGCATCAGTTACAGGAACTTTGTTGTGGGCTGCATGGGTGGTACAATTGCTCACACAATGCCTGTGATCTGACATGTACTCTGGGTATGGCTTTAATCTGGGTTCCAATTGCTGCTCTGACTCACCACATGTCTGGGGTATGTGCCACACACCCATGCTGCAGCAGAGACCAAGGTAGGAGCCTCAGAAGTATGTACATCATGTGTGTGACACATGCATAGCCACCTGCCTAGTGTTCAGGGTAATACCATGTTGCACATGGACCAGGACTGTAATGCCTACTCCGGACATCGAAGGCACTCTGTTCTCCCACTCCCATGTGTCAGCATACATATTGGGCATTGTGAAGAGTGCACTCAGGTGTCTGCCTCTGTGTCACCGTGGTGTGGCCTTGCTTTTTGGACTCCTGGAGTGTTTAACAATTTGGGGTGGCCAGCCATCTGAGTTGTGACTATAGGATCTGCACATTGGTTAATGCATAGGTCTCTGATCCCTTGACAGTGCACAATGGTGTATGAAACATTGAGGTGCAGGCAGCTTTGGTTCATTTTCATCAGGCGGTGAAGTGCTCATGTGTATGGATTTGTGTTTGTAGTCACTCAAATGTCTCATTTGAATGACGTGGGATCATCTTAGTCCTCATGATGTGGGTGGCCAGGAGTGCACATGTGTACCTGTCAGCTACAGGGCTTTCATTCCCAAAACTTCCATGATTGTGACACAGTGTAGACTGGTGTTGTGTGTATGCACTGCCCTGTGACAGGAGACAGTTATGACTGACTTGCCAGACAGGCCTGTGACATGACATTCAACTTGCAAAGGGTGATCCAGCAGTAGTGTGATATGTCCTGCATGCACACCATTGTCGCATTGTCTATCAGGACATGAGGACATCATTGTGTCTGGTGATGGAACCAAAACCCGCATATCGACAGAGACTCTGCCCATCACTTTTCCTGACACATGTACTGAGTCAGTGGCAGGAGATGGCATGTGTTTGGAGTGACACATTTCCATATGTTCTCTTGGATGTCCAACAACTGTGTATGTGGTGCATGTGTGCACATATGATTAGTCGCATACAACAGGCACCAGACAGATGGGTGCATGGACAGGTAGGATATGTGTGGCATGAATGACTGTCAGGCAGACAATGGGCTTCTTCAAATCAGTGTCAGCACTTATTGCAATGTCTAGCAAATGATGGCAGGGCTTGCTCTGTGATGTGCTGTACTTACTGTGGTGTGTGTGGTCAGTACAGGTGACTAATGTTGCTCTGTTTATCCTGATTGTTTGCAGATACATCCACGGCCACAGGAGGAGACAGCTCCACGGACCAAGAGGAGCGGCAGAGCCAGACTGGGTCCACTGGGGAGACCGAGGGACCCAGTGGCACGGAGGGTGAGGGGAGCCACACTGAGGAGACCTCAGCTACGACCACGTCGGCTGAGGAACACAGCACTTCCAGTGAGGACTCCCTTGTGGAGGCGGCTGTCAGCAGACCACAGACAAAATCAAGCAAGTCTGTCCCCGCCACCACCACCATCTCCACCCTCCCATCTGCTCCCATCCCACATGTCCGTGGAGGCTCCCGTGTAGGGGAGCGTGTCTTCTTCATGCCAGGCACTGCACCCCCTGCCTCTGTCTCCCCTGCTGCCCTGAGTGTGGAGTCTGTGGACTTGCTGAAACAAATCCATGTAGGGCAGACATCAGTGCTGAGTGTCCTCCATGCACACACGGGTCTGTTGACACAACTGGTGTCATTCATGGAGGGCATGTCATCTGGCATGTCTGCCCTACATCGGACCAATCAGTACATGGCCTCCTCACTGACGGCAACAGTGTCCCTCCTGCAACAGTCCCTCACCCCTCCTACCTCTGCCCCATCCACAATCCCCAGCACCCTACCTGTCCCAATCACACACACACCGGCACAGGCACCCACCAGCACCGACACAAGCAGCACACAGACACACACGCCAAAATCCAGACGCACACGCACGCACAGTCAGGGGACTGATACCTCACTCACAGGGGATGGGGCCCAGGCACACACACACGCATCCACGAGCACTCTGCAGTCCTCAGATACCTCTCCCTCCAAAACCCCTTCCCTTGCCTCACCTGCAACCCCCCCCTCCCAGAAGCTCTTCCTCTGTGAGCTTGGCCTCTTCCCCACAGAACCATCTGACCCAACGCACAGGTGGAAGAGGCGACCACCACACACAGAGGGGAGTGCCCCTCACACCCGGACACCCTCCCCCAGGCACAGGCAGACTGAGGACCCCATTAGGAAGTCCCCCCGGACCAGGAAGGGCAAGACCCCACCACCACCACCACACAGCTCCACCACACAGTCTCTCTCCTCCATCCCCCAGGCCACCACTCCACAGGTTCCCCTGCCACACCCTGCCCCAGGTTCCCCCACACACCCATACCGCATCCCCAAACTGCTTAGGCCCTCCCCCCCTACCACTTGCTCTTCCACCCCCAACCCAGACGCTCGGCCTGTTTGTGCCACTGGTGTGGACACCGGGTCCCCCCCTCTGTCCTGCCCACCTCATCTGCCCCCTGTTCCACTCCCTTGGAGTTATGCACTGCAGTGGAGTCCACAACCACCCTGTCTGACTTGGGCACTGCAGTGGGGACCCAGTCCACTCCATCTGACCGGCCCACTGCAGTGGTGCCAGCACCCACACCATCTGACTTGTGCCCTACAGTGGTGCCGGCCCCCACTGAGTCAGACACCTCCACTGCAGTTGCCGGTGACACTCCTGCACCCACCACCCCTTCACTGCCTCCTTCTGGCATCCCCTGATCCTGTCCCTGCGGTGCCTGGCCTGCCCCTTGTATGCCCCTCCGAGGGGGATGTCCCCTGTCCGTACCAGTGCAGGCAAGCAATGGTTGACAAGTTGTCACATGTCACCCTGTTCAGACTGGGAATGTGGACTGGCCATTGGCCTTAGTTTCTTTTGGACTTCCAATTTTTCATTTACATTGGCTGAATAAAGCGTCTTTTTGTTTACTAGTGGTTTTGCTTTTGTTGTACATGATGTAGATGAGTATCATCATGCATTTGCTTTTGTAATAGTGTTCAGATCAGGAAAATTAAGTGTTGCTGTGATGGACTCCATGTGGTCCATGGGATATGTGTCCTAATCTAGTCTGGATCCATAGCATCCTTTGCTGCAGTCTGAGGGTGTAATGTTCAGCATTTGACACAGGGATGTACGTTTTGCATTTGTAATTTAACATCTGTGGCTTACAATGATGCACATCTGGTGTGCTTACCACTGTTCAATGTTTCTATTTCCCTGACTGTGTGCCCACCTCCACTGGACATGCAGTTTAGCACATCAATGTTGAAGGACTCATCTGTGTATACAGTGCAACGTGCTTGACACGTTTATTGAGTATATGCAGATGACTGAAGTGACACTCCCGTACCCAGGCTGATGTGAGCAGAGCCTTCAGTGTGTTGTAATTGTTGACTCACTGACCGAGTGCTCTGCTGACATGTTTGAGTCGTGCACAGACAAGGTTTGGCACAGCGGACCTTCCACAGGAGTGGAGTGCCCTCATGGCAGTGTGTAATCCCGTGACATTGCCTGGGCCCGTGTTGTGTGTTGTGTAAGCATGTCTGTGTGTGTTCCCTTCCCTTTTCCTACACCGGCTGTGTCCCTACGGATGTTCCTGTTTGTGATGCTTGCTGAGTTGTCCTGTGTTCATCCAGCATCTTGTACCTGGTTTCTCCGTGATGTGGGTGCATGGCAAACTAATGTTCATCAGGTTGTCATCCCTAGTTGTCTTTGTTGTCAGGGCTGGGGATGTGGGCAAACGCAGATGAGACACAGTCATGATTCCCCTTGGCACTTGTTGGTTACACAAGTCATGTAATTTACAGTTTGTGGTAGCTTTCAGTGATTGTGACACGTTGTGTGTGTGACTGCTGCCACTCCTCAGGGTCAGAGCTGCAATGTTGGAAGTTGTCTATGTGTGTTCTTTGTGGGTGACCTTGGCTTCTTCATTGGTGTGTGACTGTGGCCGGGATCCCATTGATTGGGGTGGATTTCACGGCATGCCCATGTACGGCGTACTGTGCAGTGTGTTAGACATTCACGAGTCTTGTTGACTGGCCAGGTGTGATGGGTTTCTGCACCTTAGTTCCCACAACCACCCCTGGGATTGTCATGGGTGCATGTGCAATGTCACCTGTCCATGTGAGCTTCACTGCTGCACATTGGTGGAGATCAAGGTGTGTGGTGTTGAGTGTGTGCAAATGTGAGTTGTTGCACGGCTAGACCCCTACCTCCATATTGGCCTTGGCTGACAGGCCGGGCTGATTGATTTGTGCTTGTGTAGGTGTGATGGTAGTTTGTTGCTCAGGACACATGGCTGTGGTTCACAGTGTGAACAACATCTACCTTTGTCATCACAGTGGGATTATCATGCAGGCTAGTGTCACCACAATGTGGGGTCCCTGGGGGTAGTGCTGTGGTGGGTCTGTCTCTTGCTGTGTTTGTTGCTTTTCCTACAAGCTTGTGTGACATGTGTAATTTGGGCTCCCTCTCATCTAACAATGCCTGATTGCCCACATAGGGGAATCCGATCCATGAGTTACTTTTGTATGGCACTGTATACACATCTGTGTAATTGGAATTCAGGCCTCCTCATGTGTTGTGTGGTTGCCTGGGGACACTGGCACACCCCCCCATCACCTGTTGTGTTTGATATGCAGTGTAAGGCTGCCTGTTTGTGCATCTGCACCACTGCATTGGCATATCTTTAGTGTGCCATTGCCTGTATGTTGTTTGGAGGATTTCCCATGCTGTCCCTGGGACTCCTAGGTCATCAGTCAGCACAATAATCATGGTTTGTATATCCCATTGCTGCCATGGTATGGTATTTGTTGACCTCACATCTACAGTCTCCACAGGATATCTACATTTGTGTGTCCATTAGTGCAGATATGTGGGTCTGCATTATGATGATCACTTCTGGCATTGTGTAATTGATAAATGGAGACGTTGTCAGTCCCCATGGGTGATGTTTGTCTGCACATGGCCAAAGGTATGTTTTATTTGCACTGCACTGTTTGCCTCACCCAATCTATGTTGCTAAGGGACACAACCACTACTTTGCCACTGATGTGTTTGTTGTTCTGTGACCAGGAATCATCCATGCTGTTTGGCAGTTGCAGCTTTTTCCATGACAACACTTACCTTTTGGTCATTGTGATGATGGGGGTTTGGACCCCATTGCCACAATGTTCAAAATGTGCTTCAGCTATGGACCCCACACTTACCTTTTGGTCACTGTGATGATGGGGGTTTAGACCCCATTCCCACAGTGGTCATGGTCTGCTTGCATTGTGAAGGCCACACACATTTTTGTGTGACACATGTGATAGGGGGTCACATTCTATGTTCAATGTCATGTTCAGTGTTGTAGGCATTTGACACAGACTACACACTCTTGTCATGATGTTGGGGGGATGTCTTTTGCTGAAATTCCTTATGTTGGAGTATGCTGGTTGTGTCATGCATTACCCGTCCTATGAGTGGGGATGGTAGTAGTGATAGGCATCCAGCCCCCCATGAGTAGGGGTGGTGGTAGTGACAGGCATCCAGCCCCCCATGAGTAGGGGTGGTGGTAGTGGTAGGCATCCAGGCCCCCATGAGTAGGGGTGGGGGTAGTGGTAGGTATCCAGGCCCCCATGAGTAGGGGTGGTGGTAGTGACAGGCATCCAGCCCCCTGAGTAGGGGTGGTGGTAGTGGTAGGCATCCAGGCCCCCATGAGTAGGGGTGGTGGTAGTGGTAGGCATCCAGCCCCCATGAGTAGGGGTGGTGGTAGTGGTAGGCATCCAGGCCCCCATGAGTAGGGGTGGTGGTAGTGACAGGCATCCAGCCCCCTCTGAGTAGGGTTGGTGGTAGTGGTAGGCATCCAGGCCCCCATGAGTAGGGGTGGTGGTAGTGACAGGCATCCAGCCCCCCCTGAGTAGGGGTGGTGGTAGTGGTAGGCATCCAGGCCCCCATGAGTAGGGGTGGTGGTAGTGGTAGGCATCAATTCCCCTATGAGTGGGGATGGTGGTAGTGACAGGCATCCAGCCCCCCCTGAGTAGGGGTGGTGGTAGTGGTAGGCATCCAGGCCCCCATGAGTAGGGGTGGTGGTAGTGGTAGGCATCAATTCCCCTATGAGTGGGGATGGTAGTAGTGACAGGCATCCAGCCCCCTGAGTAGGGGTGGTGGTAGTGACAGGCATTCAGCCCCCATGAGTAGGGGTGGTGGTAGTGGTAGGCATCCAGGCCCCCATGAGTAGGGGTGGTGATAGTGGTAGGCATCCAGGCCCCCATGAGTAGGGGTGGTGGTAGTGACAGGCATCCAGCCCCCCCTGAGTAGGGGTGGTGGTAGTGGTAGGCATCAATTCCCCTATGAGTGGGGATGGTAGTAGTGACAGGCATCCAGCCTCCCATGAGTAGGGGTGGTGGTAGTGGTAGGCATCCAGCCCCCCATGAGTAGGGGTGGTGGTAGTGGTAGGCATCCAGGCCCCCATGAGTAGGGGTGGTGGTAGTGACAGGCATCCAGCCCCCCCTGAGTAGGGGTGGTGGTAGTGGTAGGCATCCAGGCCCCCATGAGTAGGGGTGGTGGTAGTGGTAGGCATCAATTCCCCTATGAGTGGGGATGGTGGTAGTGACAGGCATCCAACCCCCCCGAGTAGGGGTGGTGGTAGTGGTAGGCATCCAGGCCCCCATGAGTACGGGGGTGGTAGTGGTAGGCATCAATTCCCCTATGAGTGGGGATGGTAGTAGTGACAGGCATCCAGCCCCCATGAGTAGGGGTGGTGGTTGTGGTAGGCATCCAGGCCCCCATGAGTAGGGGTGGTGGTAGTGACAGGCATCCAGCCCCCCTGAGTAGGGGTGGTGGTAGTGGTAGGAATCCAGGCCCCCATGAGTAGGGGTGGTGGTAGTGGTAGGCATCAATTCCCCTATGAGTGGGGATGGTGGTAGTGACAGGCATCCAGCCCCCCCTGAGTAGGTGTGGTGGTTGTGGTAGGCATCCAGGTCCCCATGAGAAGGGGTGGTGGTGGTGGTAGGCATCCAGCCCCCCATAAGTAGGGGTGGTGGTAGTGGTAGGCATCCAGGCCCCCATGAGTAGGGGTGGTGGTAGTGACAGGCATCTAGCCCCCCCTGAGTAGGGGTGGTGGTAGTGGTAGGCATCCAGGCCCCATGAGTAGGGGTGGTGGTAGTGGTAGGCATCCAGCACCCCATGAGTAGGGGTGGTGGTAGTGGTAGGCATCCAGGCCCCCATGAGTACTGGTGGTGGTAGTGGTAGGCATCAATTCCCCTATGAGTGGGGATGGTAGTACTGACAGGCATCCAGGCCCCCATGAGTAGGGATGGTGGTAGTGGTAGGCATCCAGGCCCCCATGAGTAGGGGTGGTGGTAGTGGTAGGCATCAATTCCCCTATGAGTGGGGATGGTAGTAGTGACAGGCATCCAGGCCCCCATGAGTAGGGGTGGTGGTAGTGGTAGGCATCCAGGCCCCCATGAGTAGGGGTGGTGGTTGTGGTAGGCATCCAGGCCCCCATGAGTAGGGGTGGTGGCAGTGACAGGCATCCAGCCCCCCCTGAGTAGGGGTGGTGGTAGTGGTAGGCATCCAGGCCCCCATGAGTAGGGGTGGTGGTAGTGACAGGCATCCAGCCCCCCCCCCCTGAGTAGGGGTGGTGGTAGTGGTAGGCATCCATCCCCCTATGAGTGGGGATGGTAGTAGTGCTAGGCATCCATCCCCCCATGAGTAGGGGTGGTGGTAGTGACAGGCATCCAGCCCCCCCTGAGTAGGGGTGGTGGTAGTGGTAGGCATCCAGGCCCCCATGAGTAGGGGTGGTGGTAGTGGTAGGCATCAATTCCCCTATGAGTGGGGATGGTAGTAGTGCTAGGCATCCAGGCCCCCATGAGTAGGGGTGGTGGCAGTGGTAGGCATCCATCCCCCTATGAGTGGGGATGGTAGTAGTGCTAGGCATCCAGGCCCCCATGAGTAGGGGTGGTGGTAGTGGTAGGCATCCAGGCCCCCATGAGTAGGGGTGGTGGTAGTGGTAGGCATCCAGCCCCCCATGAGTAGGGGTGGTGGTAGTGGTAGGCATCCAGGCCCCCATGAGTAGGGGTGGTGGTAGTGACAGGCATCCAGCCCCCCCTGAGTAGGGGTGGTGGTAGTGGTAGGCATCCAGGCCCCCATGAGTAGGGGTGGTGGTAGTGGTAGGCCTCAATTCCCCTATGAGTGGGGATGGTGGTAGTGACAGACATCCAGCCCCCCCTGAGTAGGGGTGGTGGTAGTGGTAAGCATCCAGGCCCCCATGAGTAGGGGTGGTGGTAGTGGTAGGCATCAATTCCCCTATGAGTGGGGATGGTAGTAGTGACAGGCATCCAGCCCCCATGAGTAGGGGTGGTGGTTGTGGTAGGCATCCAGGCCCCCATGAGTAGGGGTGGTGGTAGTGACAGGCATCCAGCCCCCCTGAGTAGGGGTGGTGGTAGTGGTAGGCATCCAGGCCCCCATGAGTAGGGGTGGTGGTAGTGGTAGGCCTCAATTCCCCTATGAGTGGGGATTGTGGTAGTGACAGGCATCCAGCCCCCCCTGAGTAGGGGTGGTGGTAGTGGTAGGCATCCAGGCCCCCATGAGTAGGGGTGGTGGTAGTGGTAGGCATCAATTCCCCTATGAGTGGGGATGGTAGTAGTGACAGGCATCCAGCCCCCATGAGTAGGGGTGGTGGTTGTGGTAGGCATCCAGGCCCCCATGAGTAGGGGTGGTGGTAGTGGTAGGCATCCAGCCCCCATGAGTGGGGATGGTAGTAGTGACAGGCATCCAGCCCCCCATGAGTAGGGGTGGTGGTTGTGGTAGGCATCCAGGCCCCCATGAGTAGGGGTGGTGGTAGTGGTAGGCATCCAGCCCCCGTGAGTAGGGGTGGTGGTAGTGGTAGGCATCCAGGCCCCCATGAGTAGGGGTGGTGGTAGTGACAGGCATCTAGCCCCCCCTGAGTAGGGGTGGTGGTAGTGGTAGGCATCCAGGCCCCCATGAGTAGGGGTGGTGGTAATGGTAGGCATCCAGCCCCCCATGAGTAGGGGTGGTAGGCATCCAGGCCCCCATGAGTAGGGGTGGTGGTAGTGGTAGGCATCAATTCCCCTATGAGTGGGGATGGTAGTAGTGACAGTCATCCAGGCCCCCATGAGTAGGGGTGGTGGTAGTGGTAGGCATCCAGGCCCCCATGAGTAGGGGTAATGGTAGTGGTAGTCATCAATTCCCCTATGAGTGGGGATGGTAGTAGTGACAGGCATCCAGGCCCCGATGAGTAGGGGTGGTGGTAGTGGTAGGCATCCAGGCCCCCATGAGTAGGGGTGGTGGTAGTGACAGGCATCCAGCCCCCCCTGAGTAGGGGTGGTGGAGTGGTAGCCGTCAGGCCCCTATGGGTGTGTATGGCATTGGTGATAGCCATCCTGCCCCTATGGTTCTGCTGTTGCTAGTGTGCGTCATTTCTGCATCCCTTTGTGTGTGTGTGACATATGTCTGGTACGTGTCGTTTGTTTGTGTAGTGGGTGTTTGACTTACCGTCTGCGCCGTACGCGTCCGTACCGGTTCCGGTAATAGATGTACAGTATTGGTAGGACCTGCGTGATGGGATTCATGGTTGGTTCGTCTCGTTCGGGTTTCTCGTGGCTTCGACTCGTACTCGTAGCTGGCTTGTTCGTCTCGTAGCCGTGGATCGTCTTGTGGCGCGAATCGGAGCTTATATGCAGCTCTCCCGGATGCTCTGGCGTTCCGGACGTAGCGACCAGTTCGGCGCGTACGGAGTACGCATCGTACCAGTCCGGCCGGAAGGTGCTGTGTATTTACTTCCGTGCGACTCGATTCGGCGTTTCCGGATCCAGCTCGGTCGGGGAACTGGAGCTGGAATGGGTACGTACGGCTCGCTCGGAATTTTAGCAGTAATGCGCATCGTACTTGCTCGCTCGGATGACTGTTCGAATCGTTCGGGAAAAACACGTTCGGTCGTATTTTTTCCGGACGAATCGTATTCGGTACGCTTCCGGCCGAGATCGGAATCGACCCCTAAATTGGGAGGTAATTTCCAGCACGGTAAGTAGACATAATATCGAAAATTTTATATCAATGTGTAATAATATCGAGTTTTTATTATCGAAAGTAGTAAATATCGATGTTAAATATATCAAAGTACAAAATATCGATTTAGTGTGTTGTAAAAAACATTGTTGTCATAAATGTCGGTTAAAATATCGTTATGCAAAAATATTGTTATATTAATATTTTTTATTGTTATATGTTTGTTAATGTTATAATAATAGTTAATTAATGTTATAAAAGTTTTGAATTGTAATATAATTTTTAGGAGCGGGATGTTGGGTTTATAGGGGATAATGGTGGGGAGTGTTTTAAAAATTTTGATACAAAATATAAAAAAATTCAAAAATTTGTAAAATGTATTTAAATTTGTTTTTTAGGAGAGGGATGTTGGGTTTATAGGGGATAAGGGTGGGTAGTGTTTTAAAAAAATGTAAATACATAAATAAAAGTTACAATTGAAAAAAATTTAATCAAAATTGTTTTTTAGGAGAGGGATGATGTGTTTATAGGGAATAAAGGTGGGGAGTTAATTATTTTTTTAAATAATTAAAAAATATATATTTTAATTAAAAAAAATAAAATATTTTAATTTATTAATGTCATGTTGTGTTAATAGGGGATACATTTGTTTAATTTTTATTAAAAAAATTTAAATTTAAATATTAATTTTTTGAAAATGGAATTTTTTTAAATAGAGATATTTATTAAATGTAATGAATTATGTATCAAAATTTGCTAATAATATTTTTAGTTTTTTTTTCAATTTAAATAAAATATATAATATTTATGATAATAATATATTAATAAAAATATGTTTTTATATTTTATAATTATTTAAAAAATTGTATATATGGAAAGATGTTCCAAATTTTTTGTTTACTATTTTAAAGTTAAAATGTAATGGATGATTTATTTTAATTTATGAATATAATTTATAAATTTGATACTGAGTAACTAAATTTAATAATTTTATATTTTGGAATTGTGAATATAAAACTATATATGTTTAGTGACTAGAATATTTCATGGTTTTATAGAAATTTGAGTGGGAATAGTAAATTATATATGTTTAGTGTCCAGCACCTTCCCTGATTTAATATTAATTGGAGTGGGAATAGTAAATTATATATGTTTAGTGTCCAGCACTTTCCGAGAGTTAATATAGTTTGGAGTGGGAATAGTAAATTATATATGTTTAGTGTCCAGCACCTTCCCTGATTTAATATTAATTGGAGTGGGAATAGTAAATTATATATGTTTAGTGTCCAGCACTTTCCGAGAGTTAATATAGTTTGGAGTGGGAATAGTAAATTATATATGTTTAGCGTCCAGCACCTTCCCTGATTTAATATTAATTGGAGTGGGAATAGTAAATTATATATGTTTAGTGTCCAGCACCTTCCCAGAGTTAATATAGTTTGGAGTGGGAATAGTAAATTATATATGTTTAGTGTCCAGCACCTTCCCTGATTTAGTATTAATTGGAGTGGGAATAGTAAATTATATATGTTTAGTGTCCAGCACTTTCCCAGAGTTAATATAGTTTGGAGTGGGAATAGTAAATTATATATATTTAGGGGCCGATTCCGATTCAGGTCGGAAATCTCTCCGACCGAGCCGGACCCGGAGAGATTTCCGACCGAATCGGACCCTAGCAGCCCGACCGAACGAGTACGATGCGCACGTATGCCATCGGACTTGAGTCGGTCGGACTCCCATTGAAGTCAATGGGAGCCTGTCGTACAACGCGTACGCGGGCTCCCATTGACTCAATGGGTGCGAAGGCGGACAAGGGTGCCCCCTACAGCGTGTATGCGGCGAAGCGACTCGCGCCGTACACGCACAGGTAGGGGGGACCCATGGGTCCCCCCTGTGTGCGACTCGCGCGGCTACGCATACAGGGGGGTCCGACACGGACCCCCAAAGTACGGCTCCGACTGCTTCTTCGAGCCGGACGGCGCGAGTCGGTCGGACTGCTCGCGGCGCGCATCATACTTGCCCGGCCGGGGAACGTCTCCATTGCGAGGTGCGCAGCGCATCCGTGCGAGTCGGTCGGTGCGGTTGGCACGGGCGTACGAGTCGGTCGGCGAATTTGCACGCGCTCGCATCGTACTCGTTCGCCCGGACGCACGTACGATTCGGTCGGGAAAAAGGGCTCCGAATCGGATCCGGTTCAGCCGAATCCGATTCGGTGCCCTACCGGCCGAGATTGGAATCGGCCCCTTAGTGTCCAGCACCTTCCCTGATTTAATATTAATTGGAGTGGGAATAGTAAATTAAATATGTTTAGTGTCCAGCACCTTCCCAGAGTTAATATGGTTTGGATTGGGAATAGTAAATTATGTATGTTTACTGTCCAGCACCTTCCCTGATTTAATATTAATTGGAGTGGGAATAGTAAATTATATATGTTTAGTGTCCAGCACATTCCCTGACTTAATAGAAATTGGAGTAGGAATAGTAAAATATATATGTTTACAGTTTTGTAATTTGTGAGAATTAATGTAGTGTACAGTGGGAATGTTTAAAAATAATAATATAGTTTGTATTAAAAAAAAAATATCATTATAAATAATTATAAAATAAATTATTTTATAAAGTACATTGATGTAACATACATATTTTATTACATATAGAAAGTTTAAAAAATAAATAAATGATGAAACATGTTATTTTTTTATTGATATGTTTCTTTATTTTCAAACATTTATTAATGAAAAGAAATAACATTTTATTTTATTAAAAGTATATTTAATATATATTGTTAGACATAGAGAAAAAAATACAATGTTTCTTTTTCAGATATTATATATTTTGTACATATGTATACCTTCATAAATAATATTTTTGCAAACTTAGGGGGTCATTAGGATGGCGGGCGGAGTCCGCCCGCCATCCCAGTGGTAATGGGACTGGCCGCCTGCCATGCGGCGGTCTCGCACCCCTGATTAGGATGCGACCGCCACCCTGGCGGTCGCATTCCGCAGTTTAACATTGCAGTGGGTGTTGCTTACAGCAGCACCCGCTGCAATGTCAAATTGACATGTTGTGCATGTCCATGCACAACATGGCAGGCACAGCGCAGTGGCTGCCACCTTCCATGTGTACCCCCCAAGTGCACCCCCACGCCCCCACCCCCGGGGCCCCGCAACGGGCCCCAAAGCAATTCGACGCCAGCCTTTCCATGGCGGCATCGCCTCCATGGAAAGGCCTGTAACCGCACGCATACTAATATGGATGGTGGTGCCTGCTAGGCACCACCACTATATTAGGGGCCAAGTGCGCCCGTCCGGCAATCGGAACGATTGCCGAGCGGCGGACGCACTTTATGTCCGCCGCGATACCCCCGCCATTATAATATGACGGGGGTATTACTCGTTACGATGGCATAACGGTCGCCAGCGCCGGCTTGGCGGTGGTGAATGTTACGACATCGTAATGACCCCCTTAGTTTTAAACATTATAAAACATTTTATTACAGTTATGTACATTTTTAAACATAAAATGATGTAGTTTTACATTGGTTTTTAAACATTTTTTAGAAAGAAATTAATTTTTAATAACAGTTATACATTATTAATTTGTATTGTAAACATTGATTACATTCTTACATATAGTGTAATTTATTATTAATATATATGTTTTAACATGTTTTTATTACAAACACTTTTTTGAAATCTTTCACATTTTTTATCATGTATTGTTATATTTGAAATATTATTCATATTTGAAATATAAATAATATTAATTATTACATGTTATTTTTTAATACAAGCATTTTTATAACATTAATACATTTTTTAGCATTCATTTCACATAGTACAGATTTTTATTATACATTGGATTTGAAATGTATATTTATAGAATTATAATAATTATTATTAAATGTTTAATAATATTTATTATTATAATTTTACTTTACAAAAAAATAGGAAATAATTTTTAATACATAAATATTATTTTGTAGTATTTTTACAAAAATGTACAGCAATGTATTTATAATGTTCTATCAGTTTATTAAAGAAATAGCTAAGGGGCTCATTACGATGTCGGGCGGAAGCACAACCGCCGTGCTGGCGGATGCAAAAACCACCAGTTACCGCCGGCACGCAGCAGTCCACACGCCCGCCCAATTACGATGCGAAAAGTAGGCCAAACACCGCCGGCAAGCCAGCAACACCGTCCGCCATCAAAGTGCGCCCGTACACGTAGCGGCGCAGCCCAATTGACACACACCGTCCGACGAAACACGTCCCGCCCGGCGTATAAATTACGATGCCGCAAACAAACGGCTCCCACGGCCAAGAGATACCGTACGACAAACCGAAGCGGTAACACGGACGCCGAGCACGGACAACGAAGAAGCGGCTCCCCGAGCATGAATCCAGCACTGCAGGCCCTCCCCATGCTCCTGCTGATGCACCACCAAGGACGCAACGTACCGCGGAGACGCAGGTAGGCACACACACAACAAGTGCACGCAAACAGCGCACACAGTGCAAGGGCGGAAAAAGCGGACACCCCCCCACCAGCGCGTGTACACTACACATCCACCATTGCATCCACATATGACACACAGGCCAAATCGTAACATCGCGTAACACATGTGTACACACCACCTGGGACTAGGAACCAACCACCCCGTCACGGCCCCAAAGCGCCGATGACGCCGCCACACATGCGCACAACGCAGAGGCCAACCGCAGCGCCATGCATGCGTCGCACACAGACACAGGGACACAACCAAGCAGCACACACATCAGCCCCACCCCGAACGCACATGACACGTGACAGGCCTGCCACAGACATGTCCCCAACGCCCAATTCACGGACAACACCCAACGCCACACAACCGACGCACACATGTCAGTGAAGTCACGCAACAGCAGGACACACCCCAGTGTAACAAACATGGCGTAGCACACAGCGGCGGCAACACCAACTAGGAGAAGCAGGGCTCCCTTCGGGAAGAGGAACGCCAGTACCACACTGAAACACCCATACCACCCTGCACATATAAACAAGACATATAAAACGGAACACCAAAGAGCCCGGGGACCGACAACAGGTGGCCCAAGAATAACATCCACACACAAGGCCCAACGCAGAGTGGAAAGGCAGCCTGCCGCCCACACAAGGGAGAGCAGACAGCACTGAATGACCTTCCATTCCAACTCCGAAACCACAGCCCTACGACAGAAGCCGGTGAATACAGCCATTGTCCAAGAATAGACCAACACAGGCATGCCGAGGAGACCGACCACAGGGCAGATAGCGCATATCACAGAAGCACACAACGGACGGGGAAGAAAAAAGAAAACACTCCCCCATGTCGGCCACATGCAAGTTAATTGGAAGGAGTCACACATCACTGACCTTGAACTGTCTGAGAAGCATGTGGGATGAGGGCCCGTGTCCTCCAAACAAGCCAACAGAACACAAGTCCTGTCTCCCTACGACTACACAGAGCTCACAGCAACCTCGGAGCGTGCACATTGCAGACTGCACACACAGCCGGAGCACGCCACCACAACGCACCGCTGCGAAATGGCAACCGCAACACACCTACCCAACTACGCCGGACAGCTCAAGCTGTACAAAACCAACCTGTTACATACATTGGGATGCGATCTCCTGTCCCTGCTGAACGTAAGTTACCGACTGACTTACCGCATCACATTGTTCAGCTGCGTCATGCCCGTCTTCTACTGTCGGAGGTGTCCCTACCAGCATCCAGTGGAGATATGCCTCTCCAACCCGGCATGTCTGAAGGCGGACCTGCTACCACTACTCCTCCCTCTGGACGCACATGACAGGGCCTGCTCTGCCTATGGGGGCATGGCGTATGTGGCCAACATCGCACCCGCACTGAAATGGGACCACTGTGCCTCCACACGACGGATCATCGAGAACAGCTACATCGAATGTCACCCAGCATGCCCCATCATGGTCCTCCAAGGGACAACTTACGAACAACACCTTGACAGCCACCATCCGCTACATTGGCTGGCAAACATGTACACCACCAATGACATGGAAGCCCTGCTGGACGGCATCGCATACCTGACAACCTGTAAATTCGTCGGACCACAACGCAGGTTCCCCGATTGACCTATGATGTCCAACCCCGCACCCATGCTTAGCTTCCGCACGGACTGGCCAGTCACCACCACAACAGCCATACCAAACGACCGGCAACTGTAACCACACCATCAACGACATCGCCATGACATCGGATATGACCGGGACATGCACACTGTTCCCCATCACATCCAGGAACACCGCATGCATCGTGGGAGGCAGTGGCATGGGGTCTGTGTATCGCACCCACATGGACGGAACTGCACGAACAACCAGGACACGACATGGATCCAGCGCCCATGGACACACACACCGCTCAGTGGACATGAATAGGTCGCCTGGAGTCTGTGGGTGCTGCACCCCTCCCACCCCCGCCCCGGGAAACCCATACCAGGACCTTTGCATGGAAGACAAGTGCATACAACAACAACACGACCCCAGTGACTGTGACATGTCCAGTAACCACCACATTGCAACAACAAGTGGCACGCCGCTGCATGCACGCAAGCCCATGCCCTGATGTCATCTCACATGCACGCGTGCATGAGGAACAACCGCAGCAAACCTGTCACATGGAACTGAGATGGACTGTGCCCATGATGCCAAGCGGTCTGGTAGGCTACATGTATACCGTCTGTGTCAAAGTCCGCAGCTCCGCAGCTATACGTAAATGTACATTAGCACAGCCTTGGCCAAGCAGATGTAACTCTGCAGTCCACATCCCACATGCAACAGCCAATCACATGTAACCCCACACCCTATCCCATTTGCAATCATGCTCAGTATATCCTCAACATGTATTCCGCTGCCAGTAGTGTCCACTATACTGCATCACAGAGGACAGAAGACTCAATATAATGTTTGAAACCAAAACTGTCTCCGCTGACTCATTTCACAAGTACGAATGAGAGAGGATGGGAGTATGTGAAGTACACGGCAGTCGTGACATGACCATGTAGTCCACTGGTATTGGATGTAAACGCAAATGAGTAGCACAACTGTGGAAGACACACATGTGTCGTGTGAAGTCGTATGGACGCAGTGCTCAGGTGGGTGGGTGTGACGGGTAGATGCGCACATGCCAAGTTGGAGCACGCCGTGTTGGGAGGGGTCATGAACAGTACACCACCGCTTCCCTGGGCATTGTGAGAGGACACCTGTCGGGGGGAGGAACACGTGTGTGCACAGCAGCCGGGCACACGTACAAAGCGGTACCAGGCGCACCTCAGCCCACCCTCTGTGGACAAGCTGGATCCTGTTATGCGCCCACCATGCCCCTTGACAAGGCACACACAGCCCCAGTTGACCAGGTGTAACCCCAACATAGTCAATCCGCACAGGCGATACAGGGCACGGGATGGCAGTGGAGCATGGTGTGTGAGAGGTCTCCTCGCGCTCCTCCTGGTCATATCACGCAGGCAATAGAACCTCAACGTCTAGAATGGCACAAGTCAGATGGAAGTGTAGGGAGGATGCACCACAGCACGAGCAGCACTGACGTCACGGGAGGTGGCTCGCACCATCCCATCCATTGCCCATCATACCAACCACGACACATGCCATTGCGACTAAGTGAAAGCGCGTGCGCCACCACCCCCGAGCCCTCCCCAGAGAGGCCAAAGAGTGAATGTGTGGGCCATCAGTCACAGACGGACGCGGCCTGGCCGCAAGGGCAGCCACAGCCACTGGGTGTCGCAGGTGGCGGATCCGGAAGGCGAAGACTGTGATGCATAGTCCATGCAGGCCGGGTCTCCATTTGGGGCACCACGCAGGTGGACGGCGTCCCGTAACACATCATACCCTGAGACAGCCCACTTGTGCAACTGGACCCACACATACACTCCTTGCCCTATCTGGTGCGAGCTTGGGGCTGCCTGTGCAAGCGCTAGCCTCGCAGGTGCACATGCATATTGGGGGAGCGAGGGGAGGACATGAGGGCTGGGGCGAAGATGACTGTATCACTGTCAGTGAGTACAAGGGATGACCCAGATGTGGAAAGGAAGAGACGTGTCCCGTGTGTACTGCAACTAGTCGCCAATCCAACTACCCCCCATGTCCGGAATGTAAGCCCGCACCTAGGCCCGCCCATCCGCCACATCGAATATACCACCAGCACGACAACCTTCCCATTCGGAACACTGACTGGGGGTGGCGACCAGTGAACAATCATGTGTAGCCTACCCACGCGTACATGTGGGCCCTCCATGATCCATGTCACCTGCGGCAAAGTCATGACATGCGCAATGAGGGAAGTGAGGAGAGCTGTCCGCCCCACGCACAGAAGGTGCATCAGCTCCACAGACCCAGCAGCGAGTCCAGCAGGGGTCACATGTGCAGGGGCAGCTGTGCCTGGTGTGAAGGCACATGCATATAGACAGCACATCGACCAATGTGTAGTCTGCCCACATCTACAGTCCATCATCATGCGGACATAGGAATTGAACACAGGGCAACACATCTTAGTGGGTGCACCCACCGTGACCAACAATGCGCAATCATCGACGTACCCGCCCTGTGCATGGCCCCCACCCAACGGAGGCACATCCAGTGCCACCATCCCACACACAAGCCTTCCACGGAACATGCTGGGGCCGATTCCGATCTCGGCCGGTAGTGCTCCGAATCGGATTCGGCTTTACCGGATCCGATTCGGAGCCCTGTTTCCCGACCGAACCGTACGCGGGTCCGGCCGAGCGAGTACGATGCGAAATCGCCGACCGACTCGTCCGGGCGTCCCGACCGCTCCGACCGACTCGCACCCGGCTCGAACCACTCCGACCGACTCGCTCGGACTCCGACTCGCACCGCGCAATGGAGACGTTTCCCGGCCGGGTAAGTACGATGCGCGCCGCGAGCAGTCCGACCGAGCCGCGCACTCCGGCTCGTAAGAGCTGTCGGAGCCGTACTTTGGGGTCCGTGTCGGACTCCCTGTACGCGTAGCCGCGCGAGTCGCACACAGGGGGACCCATGGGTCCCCCTACCTGTGCGTGTACGGCGCGAATCGCTTCGCCGCGTACCCGCTGTAGGGGGCGCCCTTGTCCGACTCGCACCCATTGAGTCAATGGGAGCCCGCGTACGCGTTGTACGACCGGCTCCCATTGACTTCAATGGGAGTCCGACCGACTCGAGTCCGATAACATACGGCCGCATCGTACTCGTTCGGTCGGACTGCACGGGTCCGATTCGATCGGAAATCTGTCCGGGTCCGGCTCGGTCGGAGAAATTTCCGGCCCGAATCGGAATCGACCCCGCTGTGTCCAATGCTCAGTACAGAGTCAGCGCCCATCTGGTGGATCCTGAACAGGAGACACATGCACACACATGCCAGCTCCCACTATGTACGTCTGCCACCTGGCACGTGCAATGTAACCTCTCACCTGTGACGTGTGACTGCAAGCACACAGCCGTCTTGGCATGGGGCTGTCAATGTGGACACCTGTCAATGTTTCGGGAGGTGTGATCCGTACAGTGCTGTACATAGGGTGCAGTGCTGACACCTACTACTGTCTCATATCCCCTCGTGCCACAGGTCCCACTTGTTTTGGCCGCTCAGCCTGTGCCCACATCGTCGTCGTCGTGTGCCATACTCATCCAGCCTCGGAAGCAGTTCCATGCTCAGCAGACATTCATGTTGCCGTGGCGTTGCCGCTTGACGAATATGCAGTCAGTCGCCATCAGCACGCCCGCAAGTCATTGGGGCCTAGATCCCCATCTGCATGCACATGGCAGTGGTCTGTATCACTAGCCATTGCCATTGTTGGGAGACCTGTGTAAGTGTATTGTGGCCGTGCCGTCCCAGCTTGACAGCTGGGCTGTGGCTCATGTGCTTGCTCAGTCATGTCAGTGATGTGTATGCGAAATTGCTATGTGTCGTGTTGCTTTGACATGTGTCCACTGCCATTTTCCCTAGGCGGAGACCGAACATTGACCGCCCATACCAATTGCTGGCAGACATGGACGATACAGAGGTCATTAGGAAGTTTCGGCTGGACAGGCCAACCCTGCATCGACTGTGTGCCATGTTAGAACCCCATCTCCGTCCCCGCAGGGTGTATCCGACAGCTGTCACCCCCACGGCTAAGGTGATGGCCGCCATGCATTTCTTCGGCACTGGGTCATTCCAGCACACAGTGGGCAGTGGAGGAGGGATGTCCCAGCCCATGTTCAGCAAGGTGCTGAGGGATGTACTGGCAGCCATGATGCTGTACCGAAACAGGTACATCCGCTTCCCCAGGGCTCGTGAATTGGCGGCAGTGAAGGGTGCATTCTATGCCCTTGGCAGAATCCCACACGTCGTTGGAGCCATTGACTGCACACATGTTGGCCTTGTTCCACCACAGGCCACTGAGCACCTGTACCGCAACAGGAAGCACACGCACTCCTGAATGTGCAAGTGGTGTGCCTTGCGGACATGGTGATCACCCACGTGTGTGCAAAGTTCCCAGGCTCGGCCCATGACGCACACATAATGCGCAACAGCATCTTGCCACGACTGATGTCCAATCTGCAACAGGATCGTGGCTGTATTGTCGGTGAGTATGTGGAGTGGTGTAGCGTGCTGGTTGTGCGATGCTGTCCCCTGTCCAGTTGGAATAGCAACGGTTCTCTGTGTCCCTCACACCCAGGTGACTCTGCGTACCCGAATGGGGCATGGCTGCTCAGTCCATTGAGGAATCCTCGCACCCCAGCAGACGATCGCTACAATGAGGCACATGGGAGGACCAGACGTGTGGTCGAGCGTACCTTTGGCCTCCTCAAGTCCAGGTTCAGGTGCCTGGACCGCACCGGGGTGCGCTGGCGTACTCCCCACAGAAGGTGTGCCAGATAGTGGTGGCGTGCTGCATGCTGCACAATCTGGCCATTCGGAAGCAGATCCCCCTCATCGTGGATGACGGAGATCAACCAGGGCCCCAGCCCGCAGACCAGGACAGCTCGAGTGAGGAGGACAGCGGAGAGGAGGAAGCTGGGAATGTGCGGCAGCAGCTCATCGCCCGCTACTTCACTTGACGGTGAGTGTCCATGTACGACGGCTGATGTGGCTGTATCTGTGCAGGTGTGTGTGTGCTGTGTCAGGGTGGCCGTTTGTTCACTGCGTGCTGTGTGTCAACGCTCCATGGCCAGGGTAGTATGCCACTGTTGGTGGCTGTGGCATTGTGCCCTATTGCTCTGTGCGATGTGTGTACATTGCTTGTAGTTGTTGACATGTACTGTGTGATGGGTGTGTGACACACTCATTGAATGTGCTCCTGTTCTGTCTCCCACCCCTAGGTCCCTACAGGCCCTCCGGTTCCATTGCCATGCCACGCATCAGGTGCCTTTCCGCCCAAGGTGGCCGTTGTATTCCGTACAAATAAAACACAGGGCACAAACAGCAGTTTGTGTAAGAGGTGCATTTATTTCAAACTGTGACATGTGATTGTGTGTAAGGTGATGACAAAAGTGGTGCGTGCAGTGACAATGAGCTGTCGGTCATGGCTGCGTGATGCTCAGGGTGTACCCACTGGTTCTATGTCCATAGTCCAACACACACATGCCATCCAGATGGCTGTGTGGAGTGGGATCGTAGTCCAAGTCAATGCAGTGGGTGGTCAAGGAAGGCTGGCTGGCTGCCTCACTTGCGTCTGGAGCGTGCGAAGTCCTCCCGGGAGATCTGTTTCCACTTCGGACGGCCCCTTCCACGTTTGCGAGGGGGGTGCCTGCTTGCGACATGCTGGTGGTTGAGGTGTGCTCACTGGCTGTGGACGCAGGGGAACTGGACACTGCTGCTCGACCCTGCGCCCCGGCAGGTGGTGGCGGAGGGGGAGCTGCTGTCCCTGGCTGTGACCTCACCGCCACCACCAGCTGGCCCATGAGGTCCACGAGTTGGCCCATACGGGCGTCCATGGACCTCAGCACCCCCAGCACCTCACGCGTGTCTGTAGCTGACCTGGCCCATTGTCCTTGGGCCTCTTCATAGGCCCCAAGGACTCTGGCCATTTGAGGCAGGGCATGGCTCCCAGGGGAGGCTGGCGTTTGCCTGACCCTGCTCCTCCTACCAGTCCTGCTGCCACCGGCCTGCCCACTAGCCACATTGCTCACCACGGTCCTCGCTGTGGCTCCCAGGGTGGATCCAGTCGGCCGGGCCACCACCTGCGCTGGGGCTGGTGCCAGCGAAGACGTGGTGGTGGTGGCGGCGGTGGTGGTCGGTGCGGCGATGGTGGCGGTTGCGGCAGTGGTAGTGGCCGCAATGACCGTGGGTGTGGCCGCAATGACCGTGGGTGTGGCCGCAATGACCGTGGGTGTGGCCGCAACGACAGTGGCAGCAGGGGGCTGGGAATGTTCAGCAGCCCTGGATGATGGGTTGGTGGGTAGGAGGAGTCCTGGGGAGCGGCTGGGCCCTGCCACACCAGATGGGCCTGCTTGGTGGTCCGTGTCCGAAGAGGAGGACAGATCCTCCACATCCGTGTGTCCTCGTTGGGGGCTTGTAGGCTGGCTGTGCTGGCTGCTGGCTCCATCCCCAGCATCCAGCAGTTCGTCACCTGTGGAGAGAATGAGATTTGTTATTGTGTTGCACCTTGCGAAGTATGTATTTGTCGTCTGACATTAACAGTTCGTGCAATCTCGTACATGGGTTTCCCGGAGGCGTGTGTGTGGCTGTACCATTTGTAGTTGTGTGTGCTTGGCAATGGGACTGTGTGCTGTGCACATGTGGCATGGGACGGATTGGCCATGCCGATGGGTGTGTTGCTGTGCCCCTACTTATTGTGACTCTGGTGTATGCGGGCTCCTGGCCCATCCTGGGTCTGGTTTGTACTTTGCTTTTGGGGTTCAAATGGAACGCTTAGGAACGCATATGGCAACATGGGGGCCATGCCCCAGATTCGCATTTGGGATGGAATATGCTTTTGGGGTTCAAATGGAACGCTTTAGGAACGCATATGGCAACATGGGGGCCATGCCCCAGATTCGCATTTGGGAGGGAATATGCTTTTGGGGTTCAAATGGAACGCTTAGGAACGCATATGGCAACATGGGGGCCATGCCCCAGATTCACATTTGGGATGGAATATGCTTTTGGGGTTCAAATGGAACGCTTAGGAACGCATATGGCAACATGGGGGCCATGCCCCAGATTCACATTTGGGAGGGAATATGCTTTTGGGGTTCAAATGGAACGCTTAGGAACGCATATGGCAACATGGGGGCCATGCCCCAGATTCGCATTTGGGATGGAATATGCTTTTGGGGTTCAAATGGAACGCTTAGGAACGCATATGGCAACATGGGGGCCATGCCCCAGATTCACATTTGGGAGGGAATATGCTTTTGGGGTTCAAATGGAACGCTTAGGAACGCATATGGCAACATGGGGGCCATGCCCCAGATTCACATTTGGGATGGAATATGCTTTTGGGGTTCAAATGGAACGCTTAGGAACGCATATGGCAACATGGGGGCCATGCCCCAGATTCGCATTTGGGATGGAATATGCTTTTGGGGTTCAAATGGAACGCTTAGGAACGCATATGGCAACATGGGGGCCATGCCCCAGATTCACATGTGGGAGGGAATATGCTTTTGGGGTTCAAATGGAACGCTTAGGAACGCATATGGCAACATGGGGGCCATGCCCCAGATTCGCATTTGGGAGGGAATATGCTTTTGGGGTACATGCTGTGAGCCATGGGTGCCGAACATGACATGTGTTGTGGCAGCATGACAGTGCATGGTCTGAGGTGTGTGCATGCCTGACATGGCCTGCATATTTGCTGTCTGTTGTGATTACTGGACATGGCATTGGACGCATCGTTATGAGTGAGTGTTGGTTGTGTGCCAGCCAACGTATTGCAGTTGTCCCATCTCCTGGTGTGCGTGCTGCCCTGTGCCATGTGCATCACTGAAGTGCTCGTGGGGGGGTGGCCCATGTTGTGTGTTGTTGCTCACAGTGTGGCGTGCGCTTCATTGACTTCTGGCACATGGTTGGTCATGGGCATGTATCTTAGCGTGACTGCTGTATGTGTGGCAGCTGTGCGGATGACATGCCTTTCATGAGACTGGGGCTGACGGATGGGATGGATGGTATGTTGTATGTGCATGGTGTGTCTGTGTGTTTGATGGGTTCAGTGGTGTTCGTGTGCATTTATGTTGTTCCGCTCTGTTGCGTCTAGTGTTGTTTGTCTTACATAGGCGTAGTTGTGGGGTGTGTGGTTGACAGGCAGTAGGGGCTACATGGACAGGACTTCAATGGTGTTTCGGTTGTGTGTGATGAGTTGCACAGTGGCTGCCGTGTGGTACTATATTCAGTGTGGCTTGTGCATGCAGACGTGGCTCCTTGGGTGTTGCTGTGTCTGTGATGGGTCATGTGAGGTGTGAGTCTGTGGTTCATGTCCGTGTGCACATTGTTCACTTGTTCGTGACGGTGGGCGGTGCTGCGTGTTTGTCTGCTACGTGACATGTCCCATGTGTTGGTCGTGTTACGGTCCTCATGCCTCCAGTAATCCAGCCCTGTCCAGTTTCCCACCTGCAGGTTGTTCGGGCGTGCACTGTACTGGATGCCACATGGTTCTAAGCGGGGGTGCTCCATGTTGCAGGTCTGTGGGGGTGGGGGGTGTTGTGGGTCGTGGTGGTGGCTGGACACCCACTGACACCGATTGTTGTGGATCGTGATGTCTACCTTTCGGCTGTCGGTGTGCACTGCGGTGGCTGACACGTGGCTATGGGGGGTGGGGGATGCTCCTCCTTGCTGTGCTGTGGGACTAGGGGCCTGGTGTGTGTTGTACTTGGGCTGTCCACCCTCCCACCCACTGTACTTTGTGTTCCTGCCACTTACCTGTTACTTGTCGGTTTTGCAGCTATGGCGGACACATGGGTGTGGTGGGTGCTCGTTGTGGCGCTTCTGGCATACTTGGGGACCTGTTGGTGGTTACGTGGCTGGCTGAGTGTACACATGTCCCCACGCATCTTACAGTTGTTCTGTTTGGGCTGTGTGTGGTGGTGTCTGTTGCATGTGTGTGTGATGTGTTGTGTATTGTGTGCTGGACATGGGGGTGTTTGTCCCTGGGAGCTGTGGCATGGTGGTAGTGCATGTGAGTACATAGCGGTGTGCTGGTATACATTAGTTTGTACTTACCAGCCTCCACTCCCCTGCTAATCCGGCGAGGATCTCCGGATGTATGATGACTCGCACCTTCTCCTCCCACGCTTTGAAGGTCTTGAAGAGCGCGGGATTCCCTCCGCCAGTGACGGCTGCCAGCTCTCTGTTCTTGGTCTCCTTCTTCTTGACCAGGCTCTTGACGTCATTCCACCGTTTGTTAATTTCTACTCTGTTCCTGGGCAGTGTCCCGACTGCATTGACCTGGTCTACGATCCGGTTCCACATTCTGTTTCTGGTGGCTAGTGGTGTGTGCTGGACCATGTTCCCATAGATTTGTGGGTGCACCTTGATGATCTCGTCGACCATGACCGTCAGCTCAATGGGCGTGAACTTGGGCATTCTTTGTGGTGCCATGGTGTTTGTGGTGCTGGTGCGGTGTGTGTTGTGTAATGTGCAGGGGGTTTGTGGTGGTGGTGGTGATGTGTGCGTTTCTGTGGTGTGCTGCTGTCCTTGCTGTGTCACTGTGTCCTCTCCTCTCCTCTCTGGTTTGCAATGTTGCAAGGGGTTGTGGTCTGTGGGAGTGCTGCTTTTGTACTTACCTATGTGGGTGTGTCCTCATGGTCTGTTGTTTTCAGGTGTGTTGTGTCTGGGGTTCTGGCCTTTGTAGTTTTTGTTTGTCCAGGGGGTGTTTTCGGGATGTGTACTGTGCTTGTGTATTTGTGCGTGCCTTGCTGTGTGGACTTGTTGGCCATGTTGTGTGCGATTGGTTTTGTGAGTGGATGGTTTCTGTGCAGGGACGTGGGCGCCATGGCTTCTGCCGTGTCGATTCTCATCGGCGTTGTTTGCGCTGGCGGGCGGTATATTTGTAGTTTTCCGCGCTCATGGCGGTGCGATCGTAATCTCACGTGCGGTGTGTCGGCCGTGAGGGCGGGCGGTTTTGTGTTGTCGGGCGTGTTTCCGTCCGTGGCGGGCGGTTTGACTCCGACTCGGACGATGGCGGGCGGTATTTTGTGTGATTTTTCCGCCGATGGCGGTTTTCGGTTTGTGTAATCGGAATGGCGTGGTCGGTGTTCAGACGGTGTGTGCGGGCAAATTTTTGCCGCTTCCATGCCTGGCGGATTTTTTTACGCCGGGTATCGTAATGGGCCCCTAAATCTTTAGGGGCAGATTTACAAGCCCCTTGCGCCATTTTTGCGTCACTTTTAACATGGGAAAAGTAACGCAAAAGTGGCACAAGGGGCTTGTAAATCTGCCCCTTAATGTTTAAAGCAGTCATATTTGTTTCTGACTTGTATTTTGTAACCGCTCGAGTTTGTTGTGGGTAATTTCTGAGGGGAGAAGCTCGCAGTTGGAAGCTGCGTCGCATCGGGTAAGGTAAGTTTAATTTTCTTTATTTAAAGTTTAATTTTAGTTTAATTTGAAAGTAGTTAAGTACTAGGGAGTGTGTGTAGTGTTAGGTTTTTAAAGTTTTGGTGAATTGTATGTTTTAGTTATGTGTTAGCGATATGTCGTCAGTTTGTTAATCGGTCGATGTTAGAAATATATAGACATGTGAAAATATGTTTAAACTACCGTGTTAGTAATATATTTATTAGTATTATGTTATAATTTATGTGTATATTTGTGTAGGTGGGATTGTTTTGTTTCTTTACAGGTTTTGGTCCATTGGAAGTTCCGGTTGGGAGAAGATTGCGTTTTTTTTTAGTTAAGGAAGTGTGTATTAGTTTTAGACAACTAATAATTATTTTACACTTCCTTAATTTTTCGAGTTTTCATGGAGCGATTCTTTTTTTAAATACGTTTTTCGGGATTTTTTTGGTTTATCGTTTGTGGAGTTATTTGCGGTGGATTACTTTTTGAACAGTTGGATTTTTTTTATTTTTGGGGGGGATTTTTGTTGCTTATTGGGATCATGACAAACCTTGATTTATTTATGGCACTTGGGATTTCGTTTCTTCAGCTACGGAAACAGTAAGTAATTGTAAATTATTTATTATGGGAAGGAAATGCTTAAAAAAGACATTGTTATTGTGATTTATATTTCATGAAATATAATTATTATGTCAATATATTTTTTGTATATTAATTAATATATTTGACAAAATAATTATATTTTTTTAAATATAAAAATTATATTTATTTGTTTGTTTCGATTTTGGTAATGCGTTTTAGGTTATTTAGATGTTTTTTTAGTTAAAGTAGGGATCTGGCTATTAATTCTAGGTATTCTAGGCCTTTAGTTGTTGGATATAGTCTTACTTTGTATTGTAAGTACTCAAACATTTGTCTAGTTTGTTTGGTAAGTTTTGGGCCTATTTGTGTTACAGACTGCTCCATTCTTAGTTGTTGGTAGCTCTGTTCTTTTTGGATAGATAGTAATAGTTATGTAGCGTTGGTGGATTTCTGCCTGTTGTTGCTTGGAAGGCGTTATGCCATCCTTCAACAGCATTGTTAGTTTTAGCTTCTTTGTTTAGGGGACTGTTATATACATTCCACCATGGAATGTGGTATTTAGGTTGCCTTCTGTGTCCAGATCTGTGCAGGCTTCCCACCCAGGTATCCTCAAAATAGTCAAGTATGGGACTTAGCTTTTGCTCATTTTGTTGGTAGTATGCACCTTCAATTAGTAAATTGTAGTGTTCGGCTACGTCAGTAACTGGGACGTATGCCAGTGCTATACGTTTTTTAATTTGATATGCAATGGAGCTATTTGTTGCATATTCAATACTTAGGGGCTGATTACAATGGTGGAAGGACCGCCACCGCCAGCTGTGCGGTGGCGATCTGTCCACCATCGAAC
The DNA here is from genome assembly GCA_963921515.1 of Calotriton arnoldi. Classification (NCBI taxonomy): domain Eukaryota; kingdom Metazoa; phylum Chordata; class Amphibia; order Caudata; family Salamandridae; genus Calotriton; species Calotriton arnoldi. The sequence goes on from CAWUFW010013857.1 coordinate 367,505, forward strand.
ATGGATTTACCGCCCACCAGATTAGGATGGCGGGCGGATCCACACTGCGACCGTGGTGGACACAAAGACCGCCGCCACGGAACCGCCACAGCCAATCATTCCGATTGCCTGGTGGAGCGGTCTGCATCCATAAAATGGTGGCGGTGCCTAGCAGGCACCGTCCACCAAATTAGGATGCTGTCTTTAGCCAGCCTTTCCGTGGCGGGTAAACCGCCATTTAAAGGCTGGCAGGGATTGGTTTTGGGGGCCTGTTGCAAGCCCCCCTTGTGTCTGGGGGTGGTGTTTGTGCACTGACATTTCACTGCGCCAAGTGGCACGTACCGTGTGGCGCCTGCCACGTAGTGCATTGAAATGCACAACATGCATTTTGAACATCGCGGCGGGTGCTGCAGTCAGCAGCACCCACCGCAATGTTAAAGTGCAAAATGCGACTGCCATCGTGGTGGTCGCATCCCAATTGGGTGTGCGGAACTGCCGCATGTATTGCAGACGGTCCCGGTCACCACCACGATGGCGGACGGACTCCAGTCCGTCCGCCATCGTAATCGGCCCCATAGTGTGGATTTTTGGAGGTGTCTCCAAATACATTGATTAAAATGATAATAGCAACCCTGAATTGCTGTGTGAGGGTAGGTTTTTAGTATTGCTTGTATCATTGACTGTTCAAAGTCAATGATTATTTTTTGGGGAAAATAATTATTGGTTTCTTGTTTAATTTTTGTTAATAGTTCAATATAGGTGGAGTTTTGCTTATTTGGTAATAAAACATATAGAAAAGGGATGTTTGTGTTTTTATAAAGTGCATGTATAGTATATAACTGATAAAATGGTTTGGGACATATTTTAAAAGTCCCGTCCATCATCCAAGTGTCACAGGTTTGGAGTTTTTGTAAATTAGTAGCAGTTCCAAATAATATTATTCTTTTGTCTGTTGATTTGTTATCATAAAGAAGAAATTGTTCTTCATTATGGGTAATTGTGAGTTCTGGGGGAATTTCTACTTCTGCAAAAGTTTTGGGGACAGGTGTGGTGGTGGTAGTAGCTTTTTAGTTCTAGCTATTGTTCTTTTTAGGGACGAGATGGAGGGCATTTGGCCAGTTGCATGTTGTGGGATTTGGGGAGCATTTCTTTAAGTATTTCTGTTGTAGACTTTTCTGATCTAGTGCTAGCTTCTTTTATATCGTCTAAAGCATTTCTAACTTCAATTTCAGCAATGTTAGGGGGGGTGGTTATGCTCCCTAACATACAGTACAGTTGTTTCCTTTGTTGCAGCCCTGCCATAATATTTGTTAGAATAGTATTTACTACATTTCCAGTTGACTTTGTCTCCTGTTTGCTTTTCTTGAGTGTACACATACCCCATATAACATAGTAAAATTTTTCCTTTTTGTGACGTTATGAATTGGGCGCCTTCAGTCATTGTGATGTTTCAAATGCTAAGAAAAATATATAGAAAAATTACTATATTCCTATACTGTTTTATTTTCTGAAATATATACATTGTCAGTTTTATACTTACAACGTTGAATTTGCAGTCGTTTTCAATGCTGATGGGTTTTCTTTACTGTTTGCCTTTGGTTTTCTTGCTGAGATTCCTGTTGGTAAAAAAAGTAATTTTAATAATTTTGTTTAACTGTGTATTAAGGGGGGGATTTGGGATTAACTTGGACTTCTGTTGGGTATTTTACCAAATTGTTTTAATTTATTTCGGTTTGATACTTACTTTATTTGCAACTCGATTTTTCCCAGTGTTCTGTAGGTGTTTGAATCTTTTTAGAATTATCTGTAGAGGAGATATAAATTTAAAAAACATATATTAATTATTTTCTATATAAAAATAGTGCTTTTAGAAGATTAGCAGTAGTATTAGTTTCTAAATGTTATTTTACTTACTTTGTGGAGCAGGAAACAGAGTTTTCTATAATGTAGTCCAGTGTTCTGGCAGCAATCCGGCAGAGTTTCTCCTTTTTCTTTCTTTTTTTTGAAGTGTAAAATAATGCTTAATTTTTGTGTGTTTATATAGTGTTTAATTAATTGTTGTTTTAATTTCATTGGTTTATTTTAATAGTGTGTGTACTTCATTGGTTGATATTTATTGTTTTAATTGATTTGGTGGTTGCTTTCCATATATGGAAAACGCTAATTAAGTTTCAGTTATTGCATTTTTTTAATTTAAAGTGGTTTATTTATATTATATGTGAATTATATTGTTTTCGATGATAAATAATATGTGCTTTTTATTTAGGTATAATATTTTAAATAGTAAATAATTATGTGTATTTATTATATTTTATGGTAATATTTTTAAATGTCTTTAAAACATTTTTTAATTGATTTCTTTTGTATGTTGTGTGTGTTTATTAATAATTATGTTTTATTTGGGGTAAGTTTTGTATGTTTACAAATGTTTTTAACATGTCGATATCATTTTTCTAACGATATTATTAGTGTCTATATTGTGGTTATCGATATTATTGACGCCTTGTATCTTTTTTAAACATGTTCGATATTTCTTATAACGATATTTTTGTGTTCGATAATACTGATATTGATGTAAGTGTATGACGATATTTTGGTCTCGATATTTGTGTATTTATTTGAATAAGTATAGTGTGTCGATATTAGTGTATTCGATATTTTTGTCCCGATATTATGGTAGGTCGATATAGTGTCTGTCGATATGTCAGTGATTCTCCCAGCACATTCAGATTTGCTATGATTTTTATCTGATATAGACATAAAACCAAAATAAGATTCTAAACTCAATTGATTTTGAGATATACCTCTGCAAACTGTACTTGTCTGTAACCCTATTGACTCAAGTCCAGACATTCACTATGCCGTGACACTTTTAAATATATCCCAGAATCTACATATGTAGGGGCTTATTTACAAGCCCCATGCGCCACCAGTACGTCACTTTTTCCCATATTAAAAGTGGCGGACCAGCGGCGCAAGGGGATTGTAAATAAGCCCCTTAATAACATGTATGCACTCTGTCCCCCCTGCTTCATTGTTGTATATTTCTCTTTTTACTACACCACTTCTTTGATATGCAACTGACCTTGCACACTAGTCATATGACCTGTGTCACGCAAACTCCACTACAAACCTAATTAAGTGTTCTGAATTGCCGGCTACTTACTTGGGGGCCTATTACGATGGCGGTCGGAAAAGCTCCCCGACCGCCATGGTAGCGGGAAAAGACCGCCCGCATGGACCGCGAAATCACCGCCGGTCGAATTACGATGTACCTTGCTCGAAATCCGACCGCGGCGGTCGGATCGCGGGCCTTAACATTGCGGCGGTTGCTGCTGCCCGCAGCACCGCAGCGATGTCCAAATGGGCATGTCCTGCATCTCCCTGCACTGGGTGGCTGGCACTGCACAGTGCCTGCCACCTGGTACAGGGACATGTAGGGGGGACCATGGGTAACCCCCCAGTGCACCCACACCCCCCCCAAAACATTGGGGGCCCACAACGGGCCCCCGGAACACAATCACTGCATGCCTTTCCATGGCGGTCTGACCGCTGAGGAAAGGCTGGCTACCACCGGCATCATAATCGTGCCGGCGGAGCATGCCCTGCACCGCCACCATTATCCCAGTCCTTCTCCGTCCGCAGGGCAGGAGTGCGGATGGCAACCGGCGGAAAAGCGGCGGTTGGAATTTCCCACCGCCGCGGTCACCACCGCCATCCTAATCTGACCGGCGGATCTCTGGCTTGCGATCGCGGGCGGATGTCGACCGCCGGTACGCCGGGCACCGCCGCCGGCCCGGCGGTGGACATCCGACCGCCATCGTAATAGACCCCTTGATTCTAGAAATGTGACAACAGTTTCTTCTAATTAGCTATATGAACCACTTTGCATGCCTGCTATGCGCCTTCTGCCCTATAAATACCATTGTGAGCCTTCTGTAATCGTTTATCGCCCACTATGAGTTTCTTGCTAGATTTGTGATCTAAAATTACCCTAAAAATGTGTATGTGGACGGTCTACCAGGAAAGCAATGCATAGCAAAGGATAGATGCCACACAAACTCTAGAACCAGAGCAATTCTAATGATTGGACTGCACCTATATTCCTTTTCAAAAGTGAATACATAATACTTGGTAATGTAACATGACTGAATAGCAGGTGAAGTAGAAATATAAGAAATTATCCCCCCAGAGCATTTGGATGAGTAGCGCAGTCATCCGGAGCAGTTAGTGAGGCACTATAAAACAGAATTTAGTAATTTGTAGTGTCTATGTGGGACATTTCAGAGTGAGATGGTATATGTGGTATGTTAGAGAGTAATTAAACTGAAGGACAATGGGTAGGGTGCAATCAATTCCTATTTTTGATTTTTAATGCTAGAGTGAGAAAATACTTGTAAAAATGGTGGATTCCCGAAGGAATAATGGACCTCTGTGGTCGGTACTACAAGCTACTGAATCTGTTCTTCTAAGAACACATATACCATCAGCCACAAACTCATCACCCCACTGGACATCATAGACACCAACATAATCTCAAACTATATATGTGAATCCTATTCCCTAGTTCACCTGTGTAAGGTACCCCCGACGACACAAACCACTGAGCGCCTGGTTCACAGCTTGCAGATAACACCTTTAAGGTTGAAAATAGCTCAGAAAGTTGGTGTGTTAGTTTTTTTTGCAACTTTTTAGTCTGTAAAAAGAATGATACTGACTCTCTCAAGTTGGTGTTCGGAACTTTTTCATATTACACACAGTTTGCTCACAGTGACAGAAATGCTCATTGGCTTCCATGGCAATCACCAGAAGCACAACCCGTCAGGAAATAGCACTGCAGTGTTACTTACTTTCTGTATCATTTGTGTGCATTTAATGTAAAAGCAGTACATATCTTTAGCAAAGGATTGGGGGGCATAATAGGTTACATAGATCTGAAACTAGTCTTTTTGCGTCACTCTATGGTGGTGATTTCTTTAGCTCTAAATCTTACATTTCAAGATATTCTTGTACAAGCAAGATAGCTTTGTCTGTGCTATGAACTACAATTAGCTTGGATTAGTGGACACTTGTTAATATTAATTTCAAATGCATCAAAAGACCTAATTTTGATCTTGTATTTAAATGCATTTAAGTTAAAAACAAGCTTTTGCAAAGCCAACATCTCGCCTATAACACCTATTGGTTTTTCTAGTGATTTTTAGACTGCTGTATAGGACCGCAGCTTCTCTGCAACGTGGTTTAAAAAAAAGACAGGATAACAAAGCCAACAGATTATTTTGTATGTGCTCTCATGCATTCAACATAATGCGAATGTCTACAAAAGGACACATTTTTTAATTTTTTATTTACAGATCTCAGATGGATCGGTATTTTTTTTTAAAAAGTAGTGTGAAAGTGCTATTTATAAAAAGCAGTGCAGAATCATTTGCAACTGACCTCGTACACTGGTCACATGACCTGTGTCGTGCAAACTCCACTACAAACCTAATTAAGTGTTCTGTGTTGCCGGCTCCTTACGTGAATCTAGTAATGTCACAACAGTTTCTTCAAATTAGCTAGATAAACCAACGTGCATGCCTGCTGTGCGTCTTCTACCCTATAAATACCATTGTGAGCCTTTTCTAATCCTTTATCGCCCACTAGGAGTTTCTTTCTAGATTTGTGATCGAAAATTACCCCACAAAAGGTATATGTGCTCTGCCTGCCAGGAAAGCAATGCATAGCAAAGGATAGATGTAACATAAACTCTAGAAACCAGAACAATTCTAATGATTGGACTGCACCTATATTTAAAATGTAGCACAAAATCTCTTTAAAAAAAAATAATAATATGGGATGACCAGATAGTAGGAACAGGCTTAGCATGGGACGGGAATGAAGCAACTCAGTGAGTAAAGGGAGAAGTAACTCGGTGGGTGGTGGTGAGAAGCAACAAGAGGGAGAGAACATGGGCTAAAAAGAGCTATTTGGAGTGTGGGGTGCAGGCCTACATGGGCAAGAGAGTGTAACAGAAGTGCAGGTGGGTGGAGAGAAGCACATGGGTGGAGAGAGCAAGGGGAAGAAAAGAACACGAGGGTGACAGCTGCAAAACACATGCACTCTCAAGAAGTGCTTAAAAAACCAGAAAAAAGTAGTTAGCTAAAAGCGGGCAGAGGGACTATAGAAGACAATCAATCAAAGAGATGTGGAAAAAATAGCAATGCTTCTTGGGAAGTATAAACAAAAAATTATAAATTCACAAAGGGAGAGTAAGAGGATCCAACTGCAAGGTGTTCCAGGCGCAACTTATCTTTGACCAATTGGTGATTACAAGAGAGGTGCACCCCGGATACGACCATGGCATTTGATACTATCCCAGACTAGGGATTACGAAAGACAGGTATGAGAGCCTTATGCCTTGTTTTTTGCATGGAGTGCATGCAGTAGGTAGGCAGGGAATAGGTAGGCCTTGAAGGTGACCGTATTTTGCAGTGTGAGAATTGGAGGTCACTCCTTCTCCTATTTGGCACCTAAGCTTTGGAACTCTCTACCAATTAGGTTCCACGAAACTGAAAATGAAGTGACCTTTAGGAAGATATTAAAAGCATGGTTGTTTGTTTAATTTGAGACTAACCTGACCTGAGTGAGACACTCAGATTCAGTGATGGATTAGTTTCCTGTTGGTAGTCCGGCACTAGGAGGCCCATTGGGTAGCCATGCATTTTACAGATCGCTAGATTAGAATAGAATAGAATTGAATAGAATAGGATAGCCCAGTTAGGCTTGAAAAACTTAGTCGAGACATGTTGGCAATCGAACAGGATGAGTGAATCATTGTACTTCACCACCAATCCTTCTACAAATTATTTTTCAAGGGTACTCACTAATAAAAATATATTTTGGGTTCCCCTTAGATATTTTTAGCTCTGGATCCCTGCTTATGTCCAGAAAAAACTTTATATAAGAACTCCTAATGTGGATGAGTCCGCCAGGGTGGTATTTACCCACTCTGGTGTGGAGAGGATTCCTACGATGAAGCATGCCACGATACATTGTGGGTGGGGTTTCTAACTCAATATCTTTTGGATACCTTGAGCCTACAGTGAGTATTACAAATGAATTTAAATTGAGTCATTTAGAGAGATTTTACAGATTCAAGTACCTTTTGTGAAGTGACAAACAAAAATGGACAAAAACAACATCAACTAAGAAGCTGCCAAATGAGAGTGACAGGAAAGCCAACCAATGCTAGGCAATGGAGGGGCTCCAAACCCCTTATATGTTATTGGTAAGCCCCAGTGGTTAATTTGTAAAAAAATAAGTGCCAGGATTCGCGTCAGGAGGCAGCTTACACTAGACCATTTCTCCTGTATGCGCCGCCTAAAACAGAACCAACTATTAAACATGTTAGCGGAGAGAGGATGTGGCATAATGGCCAGAGCTGCTGACTTCGTAGCTGGGGAACCAGGTTCGAGTCTCGGCGTTGGCTCAACATTCTGTGATTCTGGGCAAATCACTTAATCTACCTGTGCCTACCATATATGAATGTGTCCTTAACTTGTGCTCATGAAAAGTGCCGGTGTTGACGATTAAGTGCCGGAGCACCTGAAACCACTGGCTCAAATTAAGCACTGGTAAGCCCACAATATGATTTTTGCAACGAGAGAGCTTGCGATGTCTGTTAGTATCGACTTTGTTAGAATAGAAATCGTTTACGCTTATGCAGTGCTCTATGTAAGTTAGCATTCGCTGCGCCATTTTCTATTTGGGTGCCATTTTAGGCTGTTCGAAACTGATCCAGTTCAATTTCGAGAAATGCTCCCCTGTAAGTTTTGATTCTTCCTCTGTGTTCTGTTTTAGTAATAAGCATACGGTTCATGTTAGCAAATAGCTTTCTCACTAGATAGAGGCCTTCTACCCCTTATCTGGTGGCGGGCTCCGGATGGAACAACCTTGGACTATGAAGTCAGTTACAGAAATACTGGTGCTTGCTCGAAATCGATCTTCAATCGCGGTAGCACGCGAAGGCGCAAACGCCTATATAGATGCCGTTCTGAGCTGAGAACTTACAGACGCCGACTTTCGAGCGAGCACCAGTATTTCTGTAACTGACTTCATTGGAACTCAGACTTATCCGTGTTTGTGACCAGAGTAAAGACTCACGATTACATCTTGGTCGCATATTAAAGTATCACCAGACATTGATTGCTGGACAAGTGTGAGGCATTTCTATTACCCCTTATTTTGTGGATTACAACATCCACTATTATTCTTATCTTTTTTTGAAGGGTCATTCATCTGCATTTCAAAAGTCCTGAAGATGGTCTAGCGGACAAAGGCAACTTTAGACCGAAACGTCGACAATCACACCTTTTTCTTTTATGACTGTACTAAAGGCAATGTTTTCTGTTTAATTTGGTCACATTGCTCTTTAATTATTTATGAAAAGGTAAACCAAGTCCTGGGCACACGTTATAGGGGTGATGTACTTGGTTAGTGAAGTATCGCAGACTGAGAGAAAGACCAGTGTGGTTGACACAGGTATATTTCTTAAGTTAATTTTATTCCTTAATGAAAAAGCACACAACCAGCCAACACGTGTTTCGTCACCATGAGAACATATCCCGTGACTTCTTCAGGGCACACGAATAGAGTGGATTGGACATGGCAAAAAACGTGGAGAGAGAGTTGCCATGTCCAATCCACTCTATTCGTGTACATGTAGTTTTACGCAACCTTTTTTGTATCTTCCCCAGCCCTGAAGAAGTCACGGGATATGTTCCCATGGTGACGAAACACGTGTTGGCTGGTTGTGTGCTTTTTCATTAAGGAATAAAATTAACTTAAGAAATATACCCGTGTCAACCACACTGGTCTTTCTCTCAGTCTGCGATACTTCACTAACCAAGTACATCACCCCTATAACGTGTGCCCAGGACTTGGTTTCTCTTCATTTGTGTCGGCTCCCACCCACACATACACAGGGGTTTAAGGGTAATTCCCCTGACCTGGCAGCACCGTATTCACCCAGAAGAGTCGACACCTTTCGCGTACTAGACAGAGCGCCATACTTCCTGATTTTCCTAAACCCTACACAGTGACAATAATTTATGAAAAGGTGTTCACAATTGTGACAAAGAAGTATATTGAATATTAAACGATTGTAACTTCTGATTGCATTGTGTATTTTATGATTTTGTACCCTTTATAATCTACAATTTTTTGATTAATATAAAATCATTCTTTGAATACATATCCTTGTGTTATAAATTTTTCTTTGAAGATTTGTTCATATGTAAATAATTTGAATTGCTTTGGAAGAAATAGAATTGCAAGCTATTTGATATAGTTTGCTAACATTGAATGCAGTAATTAATGTAAATATATGGTTTAGTAAATCCCTTGTAGGCTCACTCACCTGCCAATATTTAATTGCACAAGCCATCAAGGGTTGACTGGGTTCCCCACATATTCTTAACATTGTTCATCAAGGCATGGGACAAGACCTTTGATTTTGTGAAGGTTGGGCTTGTGGACAGAACTGCTGTTTGCGCTTCAGCCATACTCTTTCTTTCTGACTCTTGACGATGGAGGCTGTATTCACTGCAGTTCAATACCAGCCCTCAAATACTGGATTTCATGCATAAAAGTGTAAGGTGAAGTCTTTGAGTATTTCCAACTCACTCTTGCAGAATTTTCCATTCATCATTCAGGCTGGCGGTAGAATTGGTTAGCATATAAGGTGGGCATCCAAACAGTGCTTAATTTGTAAAAAATTAACTGCCAGGACCTTCTCGGAAGCCCACTGCAGCTTGCACCACACATTGCCCCTGCCAGTGCTGCCAATGACAGTACCAACATAACACATAACCATCCCACTCCTACAAGTGTGACAATTTAGACTATTTCAGGCCACACAAAGCTATAATAATGGCATAAGAAGCAAGCATTATTCGTTTTCAATGCGATTTGACTTAATAAACACGGTTGTTGTGCTCATCTCAAAATTAAACAGACAGTGCCACCATGTGGTCGACTGTCACTAGAGCCATGCTGGCAATTAACTGCAGGTGCCAAGCACTGGAACCACCGGATCAAATTAAGCACCTCTTGGACGCAGCAGGTATTTAGTGAAGAATTACAAGTCCACCACGGGATCAAACCAATAGTGCCAAAGCCCCAGCCACCATCACCAGTAAATGTAAAGAGCGTGCCAGGAACACAGCACCCGTTTCAGCGTTACTGAAACCTATACAATGGTAGGGGTGAGTCAGTGCTTCAGAAGCATGAAACATTATCAAGTTATGCAAAAACATATCTTAAACTAAGCACATATGGTGCATTCCAGTGCAGAGAGGTTTAAAGGCAAGGGCAAAGTGGGCTCTGGCCCAAGGCCCCAGCCTTCCAGAGGGCCTCCTGAAAGAGCCAGCTCTGTTCCGCAGAAAGTCTTGCCCTAATGACCTTGAATAATTCTTTAACAGGTTCTTTTAAATACAGTTTTACTTTAATTTCATTTTAATGTGAGTAATGTGCGAGAGTCTATTATAGACATTTTACAGAGAAATGTTGCATTTATGTTTCATGCAACAGCCATAAAAAAGTTTATTTTTAATCAAAACAGGACCTGACTTATGAGAAATGAGAAGTTGTCACAGATATTATTTGCAGTAATATAAGTGAGCTGCTGCCATGCTACAATTTTGAAAACACACATCACCATGCCTGAATATTAGATGCAAACACATTTAGAATATGGACCAGTGACCTGGCCAAAGAAGGCATGAAAGAGCTGAAATAGAATTAGAAATTCAAAGCTGTCCCGATCAGGGGCCCCTAAAATACGTTCCGCCCAGGGCCCCCAAAATCCTTAAGATGTCCCTGTTCCAGTGACGAAATGTTATTTTCCTTAAAAAACAACAACAACAAAACGAGTCTCCGTTTAACGCTTTCACGCTTTTACTGCGTACACTGGGGCTGAAACTTTCCATCCTCAGGAAACTATCAAAGTCTAGTATTGTGCTGCAGTGTGATTCGCCACTGCTCGATAACCGGGACTTGGCGTGATATTCAATGCAGACATTTGAGATTGCGACGACGAGGCAGCTTTTGATTGCTTTCAGTAAAAAAAAAAACACGGATAGCATGATGAAACCGTACCCTCTCTCTGCTCAAGTCTCTGTCGACAGACCATATCATTAACCGGCTTTTAAACGTTTCAGAAGTGCTCCCGGCTGCCTGCGGCAAATTGCTAGTTCAGGAAGACGGCTTTCTTTATTTAAATCTTCCGCAGTATGCTGTTTTCACGTTCAATCACTCTTTGCATGTTTTCCTCCCTAAGAGGCGGTCAGCAGCCGCCCCGCCACTCAAACCACATCTAACTCAATCTGCGTGTTATTGATTTCAGTGTTGGGCTTCTGAGAGCCACTTGATAAGGATTTTAGAATGTCATCACTATTTTCCTCGGATTACACGAAATGTCAAGATAGCTTGTCGTGATGTTAATTAACATTATTTGGTGGAGAAGCCAAGGTACATTTTTCGAAGTAATTTAACATAGCATTTATTTTCCCGCCAAACATCTATCTACGTCGATTCTCCTTACAGTACTCAGTAAGCGACCAACAGTTACATAACCTTTAGCTAATAGTTTACAATTGATTGCGCTTCGGCAGAAATGAGAGTCAATTATTTCCAAATAGTTGTGGAGTGTAAATCGGTCTGGACAGAGAATAAAAGATTCAGGGGCTTTTTTACAAGCCCCTTGCCCCGTTGGTACGTCACTTTTTCCCATATTAAAAGTGACGCACCGGCGGCCCAAGGGGCTTGTAAAAAGCCCCTCAGTTTCGAACAAGACCGTCTTCTAATAATGGTCTTTATCGCATTCTAAGCTAGGTGGGCTGAGAATAGTCTTATTTTAAAGAACAGAACAGAGCAGCTTGACTTATGAAGTGCACTTGACTTGTCAGCATGACCCGAAGACTTAAAATCATTGCTGTTTACTGCTCTTGCAAATTATATTCTTGGCTTTCTGGCTATTTCCTCTCACGGTCACGGCGTCACAGTCACTCTACCTACAACATATTGAAATGCCAGATGTGAAATATAAAACTAATAATAAAGGTACTTTTTAGGGTTATACAATATTATAACACGAAGTAGCTTTTCTGAATTATCTTTACTTGGATTTTCCCCAACTATTCTGTCTAGAAAAGGTAAATGGTATTTGCCAGCAGTAACATACCATCTGTGTTCTAAGATAATTTAGTCATAGACTGACATGAAACTGATTTCTCCCTTTCAGCTGATGCTGGAGCAACCTGAAATTACTCACTACGAAAAATGGAATGGAATTCTCAGAAAGATGCGTTTGCTTTTCATAAATTAATATACTTTTAGAAATTTCTAGAGCAGTGAAATATCACCAAGTGACTGCTTCACAGAGATATGTATGTAAGCAATCATTGTTTGATATGTCCTATGTCTTAAGGCATACTGGTAAGGCAGAGGCCATTCCCCACAACTGACAGGGTAGTCCTGCTGACGCTTGCCAGAGGTTAATGAGTAGTCTCAAGGAGTATGCAGCCTCCTCCCTTAGAGGTAGTTCAGTTTCACCATGAAATATGTATCAATGTATTTATGTGTTGGTGCTTTGACAGGTAAAAACTAGCTGGAGGTCAACAGAGAACTGTACATTTCTGGGCAATGTCGAAGAAAAAAGCCAGACTCTGTTCCTCATCTTTAGCACACAACTGAAAGGATGTTGAATGCCATGACTTTCCCAGAATTCTTACAAAATCATATCCCCTACAAAATGATTCTGAGATGTTTCCTTCCACAGTCATAGTCGATTATTTGGTGGCAGGGTTATTATCTCAAGGATCTCCTTACTTTTGAAGAGGCAGCTTCAACAAACTCTGTTAACAGAAAAATAGACACTGTTATGAAGAGGCCTTGTGAGTTCACCATTTTGACCACGAGTTGTAGAGATTACACCATGTAATCAGTCCTGAGAGACTTTCAATTATCAGCAGACGAAATTCAAGAAGGGATTTATTTGATTGCTGTTTGTCAATCATGGACAGCAAGTTCAATTTCAATGGGGCATATCTTTTGACTCTTTGTGTGCAGCAGTTGCAGCTTCAGGATCTGGGGTGACAGTGAGAAGGCATCCACAGATGTGGTCTTCGAAGCCTAATGCTTCTCAGAAGCGTATGTGGAAGGATTTATGCTTCTCAGGAGCAAAACTGTTCGGTTCACAACTGGAAGTCTTAGTGAAGAAGTTTTGTGGAAGACAGAAAGTAATTACTCAAATATGTCCTCCATCTAGAAACCATGGATATACTTTCAAAAGCATTTTGGGTCCTCCAGTAGCTTCAAAAGTCTCAATTCAGCCCTTTTGGAGTGAAGAAGGACAGGGGGGTCTTTACTGTGAAGAAGTCCCAACTCCAATCTGCAGCCTTTTTCTCCCTGTAAATGCATAACTATACTTCGAGGTTCCCAGAATTTCCCATAGGAGGAAGTTTCAAGCTTTTCATGTTGCCTGGGAAAGTTCAGTCTCAGACTAGTTCTAGACCTCTAATTGCTAAATTCCTTTATAAAACATCAATCGCTCAAGACGGAATCACTACAAGTCATTCTTCCCTTCATAAGATCGTCAATTTCCTGACACCATTGGGTCATATGGATGCCTGTTTTTACATCCCAATCCATTCCAATTCTCATAAAACACCTACAGTTTTGTGTGTAGAACTGTCATTACCAATTCCAGGTTGTACTATTTGGTCTCACAAAAGCCCCAAGATTTTTTACAAAGCTATTAGCTCCTCTGGTGAGTATGATTCATTTTCAAATATTCCCTTATATGGATGACCAGTTAATATTTTCTTCTTCTTTTTTGAAGGTCATTAGGTTTGTTTACAGAATTCTCCAAGACCATAGATTTCTATTGACTCTAAAAAAATCTCAACTTCAACTTGTTCAAGACATTAAATTCACATTTGCACTGTTCTGAACAAATGTAGGGCAGGTATTTCTGTCATCCGTAAGGAAGCAGTAGCTGAAACATCCTTTAATGATCCTTATTTCAAGTTCAGTCCAGGCAACTGCATGGGAATTGTTAAGAGTACAGGAGCTGATGGCATCTGCACTAACGGTTTTACTCTGATTATGTCTTCCTCTACTGGCATTGGTATAACATCTCCTGTCTTTTGGATCCTGGGTCCGAGGACTACAATACTGATTCCAGTACCAGGTTACATAAGACACTTACTTAAATGGTAGTTCATGACAATCTTAACAGGGGTCTGCCTTTGAAATTCCATTCGCAGGAAATGGTAACCATGAATGCTAGCAGTGTGGGATGGGTTAATCCAAGGACTTTGGAGTCCAGAGAAGAGTGTGAAGTCATCCAACAAGAGGGAGTTGAAGGCAGTTCTACTATCTCTTCCTCAGTTCTTATCCCTTCTAAAAGGTCATGCAGTTTGAGTTAAGACCAAAACTCAGATGGTCAGATCCTATGTCACTCACAGGGTTGTTACAGAGCCCTTTATGCTGTCTCAGCCAAATCTTTCATGCCAGATTGTCGGTTGAAAAGGAGAATGGTCTGATTGACCACCTAAGTCAGATTTTTCCCTCCTTTACTTGTCTTTGTCTGAGTTCTCTCTTGTTTCAACATACTGCGGAAAGATGATGGGGCATATTATCAAGCCCAATCCGCCGCTTTAGCGGCCGTTTTCGGCCGAAAAGCGGAAATGTAAATATCGCTCTATTATCAAGGACACGCTAACGCGTGTTTCCTTGAGGTAGCAGCCGTCTTTTCTCCACTTTGCATGTCAGCGATAAATATCGCTAATGACATGCAAAGTGGGCGTTCCTCCCTAAACCTACATGGAAACAGTCGCAGACACAACTACTCACTATTTACAATGCGGCCCCGGACACGCGACGTGATAAAAAAAAGTAGCGCTAAGTGGGTTATCGCAGGATTTTAACACCTGCTTTATTCTTGACTTAACCATCATTTGCATGGGAGGTGGATTGAATGGTTAAGTGCACACTTGCCTATTATCAAGCTGTTCAGTAGCGATGTGCAATTATCGCTGCATTGCCAACGTTATTGCCGGTTATCGCCGTCTATCGCAGGATTTTACATCGCCTGTGAGCTAAGCGTTGCTGATACGCCGCTAACACAGCGATGTATTCCAGCGATAGACGGCGATAATGAAAAACCCACTAAGCGCGTTTAGCGATAATTATCGCTTGTCCTTGTTAATATGCCCCGAGGTTCTCCATGGCCAGGCTTCTTTGTCAGTCCAGAGGACACACATCTTCCTAACTATTGCAGTCTAGTTCAGTCTTCAATGACTTTGGGGATGGATGCTCTATCATCTAAAACATCAACTGTTTCAGTAATACCGCCATCCTCTGAATAAAAATACAGGGCCTATTAGCAATAACCGGCGATAATTATCGCTAAGCGCAGTTAGCGCTAGGATAATTATCGCCGGCTATCGCAGGTTTCTATCGCGGAGATAGCGTGCTATCAGCAACGCTTATCTCCAAAGCGATAGAAACCCTGGAGAACAGTGTGAATATCGCTTGAAAACAAGCGATATTCACACTGTGACCAGTGTTAGCTTGGCGATAGGGCGTAGGGGATTTAGCCATGTAATCCACCTCCCATTGGATTACATGGCTAAGTCAGGGTGAGACCAGGCGTTAACAAACAAGCGCTAAACGTGTTTAGCGCTGGTCTCGTTAATCACCTCCCTGCCTCGCTAATAGGCGATAGCGACCTTAGCGACTGTTTCCAGTCGCTTTAGGTTGGGAACGCCTACTTTGCATGCCATTAGCGATAAATATCGCTGGCATGCAAAGCGGCACCCAACCCGGTCGCTATCGCCTAAAAGCTGTTGCTAACAGCAGTTAGCGACAGCTTGCTAATAGGGCGTCTGTATTATCGCTGCTTTAGCGGGAAAAAGTCCAGCTAAAGCGGCGCTCAAGCCCTTGATAATATGCCCCTACCTTTTTTGACATTGGTGGAATGTAATTTAAAAAAAGAAAAAAAGTAAATCCACAATTAAACACCTTATGTCATATACTCAACAGAAGAAACTAAATGGTGTCCACACAGATATGATTGTGTGCCAGCATCGATTCATTAAATTGGGCCTCGATTTTCCGAAGTCTCTTTTATCTCGGATTTCAACTGATAATCGACTTTTCAAGCCCATACAAAAAGAAAAACTCCTGCTACCATGCTTTAAAATCAAGTGCTGCCATTTAAACCGTACTTGTGCCAAACTCATTCGACCCACAGTAATTGTGAAAAAAATACATCAGTGACGATATGATGGTATGTCTAGCAAGATGACCTGAGATTCTTGTCGGATTCCAAGCTTAAGAACCCTATTGAATTTATCAAACACCATCGCTCAATAGGATACTATACTAGGGTATGAATCAAAAATATGTTTAATATCCACCATGGGAATGTGACATCGGAAGCAATTCGAAGTCTCACTAAGACCCCATCTGTGCAGCCTATGAGGCATATAATATAGATCATACAAAATTTTAAAAGAATGAACCTTGAGCCGTGATACATTGAGCATGTCTTGTGATGATATAATACTCTGAGTGTTCTCAGTCGTGGAAACTTCAAAGCCAAATGTTTGCTGCCATTTATTATCCAAATGCTCAATGCTACCTTCAGAGTCCTTAATTTCTGCCAAGATTTTATAAAAAATACTGATAATTCTTGACTCAGTATCCTAGCACATTTGTCCAGAAACTCATTATCCTTTTTTTTTTTAAACACACTTTATTGGTTTTCCAATTACATCCGATACAAAGGGTCATAATTTAACGACGTTTACATTATTTCACATCTTGTTTGATGATGTACAATTTCTTGTCTACAGTGTACAGTAAACATTTATTTAGTCTGTGAAAATTGCATCTGGTATACATGTACATAGAATTACCCAAGTGGTACGGATATTTAAAATATAGGCAAACTCCTAACTAATGCAAACTAACTAACTCCCCGCCTCCCTCCCACTAATGCTCTAACAATCTTTTCCATATCGAATTATTGTTTCCGTCCTGAGACATTTGCATGAAACTACAGGCTATTGTGATCGTGTCCCCTAGCCCAGTCATCTGTGCACTGTGGTCTTGCGTGCCATTTCAACAGAATGATCTACTGTGTGTTCGGGGTACTAGATGTGTGATCAGGGGCTATGCCTTTGAAGGCTTCCATCATTACATCCCACTCCATGGATATCTGATTCTTCCGCAATCCCCGTGTTTCCTCCCGGCGTATGGCTGCACTTTCAGCCCCCACCCCCAACGCAACATTTGGCTGTGCCAGGTGTAGATTGCAGGAGGTTTTACCGACTTCCATCTCATATTTATGGACCTTTTTGCCAGAATGACTGCAAGGTCGAGGAAACGGAGCTGGACTTTATGGGAGGCTGGACGTTTCCGGAGACCCAACAGGCACTCCAGCAATGAATCCTCAATACACAGG
Source organism: Calotriton arnoldi (assembly GCA_963921515.1). Classification (NCBI taxonomy): domain Eukaryota; kingdom Metazoa; phylum Chordata; class Amphibia; order Caudata; family Salamandridae; genus Calotriton; species Calotriton arnoldi. The sequence goes on from CAWUFW010013857.1 coordinate 384,999, forward strand.
TGAGTGGCTGTTTCTACGTGGCGGCGGACCTTTCCCCAGAACCCTCTCAGGCGCGGACATGCCCATAACATGTGCACTATATCTGCTTCCACCAACTGGCATCTAGGGCAGTGATGTTGCGTATTTGGGTACATCCGCTGAAGGCGGCGTGGTGTAAGGTAGGCCCTATGCAGTATCATGCATTGTATAAATTTAAACTTTGCGTTACTGGTCACTTTTTTAGGGTGTTCCAATATATCCGCCCATCCCCTGTCTGTTATCTCCCGCCCTGCATCTTCCACCCATTTAACTCGTAGGGCATTGAGAGGCACTGCAGCATGTGTCCGTACTCCTACATATAACCATTTGATGAGGTGACGTCCCTGCCCCATGTAATACAGTGATTTGACTAATTTGTGCGTCTGGGGTTCCTCTCTTTGGGGGTCCAGTGTTTCTTCACATATTGCAGGATTGCCGCATGTATAAGTGATTTGGTACCCCGTTTTCTCTTACAAAATTCTCATGGTCCATTAAAATCTCGCTGTTGAATAGCGCCCCAACTGAGTCCACTCCCTCATAAGACCATGCCCTAATCCTGCGCTTCGTAAGCCTTCCGTTGGGTAGTGGTATCCCCAGTAGGGGTATGTTATTTGCGTAGTGGGGGCAGTGGGACGTGTATTGTAGCGCCTTCCTCCAGCATAACAGTGCCATGCGCAGTAGAGGCGGTGCATCCGGGGGAATTTTAGACTGTGGTAATAGTAGGGTGTGTAGGGTTCCCTGATCAATGTTTTGCACTGTATATCCGATCTCCTGTAGGTTGTGGCCCGCAGTCCAGTAGGACAGCCACTGTAATTGGCATGCGTAATATTACGCTCGGAAGTCCGGTAGCCCCAGTCCCCCTCTGCATGTTTGCAGCTGTAGTTTTTTAAGACTCACCCTTCGCCGCCCCCCCCCCCCCAGATTGGGTCCGAAAGTGCAGTGTCTAGTGTATGAAAAATGGTCGGAGGTACTATGATCAGCAGGTTGGTAAAGTAATATAGGAGTCGAGGGAGGACCACCATTTTTGACACTGCCACACGACCCATTGCAGAGAGCGGAAGCGTAGTCCAGAAGGCGATTTTCGAGCGTATTTCCCTTATTGCCCTATTGAGATTTCCCTCCAGCATGTCTGTGTGGGATCGGTATATGTGGATGCCTAGGTATTTGAAAGTGTTCTGCGCCACTGGTAGTAGATGCAGGCCAAAGCTCATCACTTCGGGGCGTGCGTGATCTCAGAAAAAGAAGGCGTTCGATTTTGAGTCATTGATGGCGAGGCCTGATATGCATTCTAATGATGCAAAAATTCTAGGTATGGGGTCTAGCTCGCCCAGGAGATCTTGCACTTAAATAATTATATCATCCGCATATGCAGATATCAGGTGTGTGGAGTTGCCCGATGGTATCCCAAGGTGATTAGCCGCTTGGCGCAGCCAGAGCGCCAGTGGCTCTAGCGCTAGCACGAACAGCAGTGGGGATAGGGGGCATACCTGGCGTATGCCCTTGTATACCGGGTATTCTCTTGATATGTGCCCGCCTGTCCGGACTCTGGCCGTGGGGGCTTCGTATAACAGACGCAGCCAGCGAATGTACCCCGGGGGTAACCCGAACTTTGCGACAGCCTGGAACATATATTCCCATGAGAGCGTGTCAAACGCCTGTCAAAGATCAAGCGCAATGCAGCCAGCATTTGCAAAAGGATCTAGATTGGTTGCCATTATATGGTGCAGCCTCCAAATGTTTAGGGACGTGCTGCACGCAGGTATGAATCCGCATTGGTCTATGTGTATTAGTTTATTTAGATAGGGGAGGAGCCTATTAGCCAATATTTTGCTTAAATTTTGTATTCGGTCGCCAGAAGTGATAACGGGCGATACCCTGTTATATCTGTTGCGTCCCTCCCTGGTTTGGGAAGTGAGACTACTAAAGCCTGCGTGGTAGTGTAAGGGAGGTGGCCTAATTCCAGCGATCTGCTGTATAGAGCCTCTAATTGTGGAATTAAAACTTCAGAGTAAGTATCAAAGAACTCTACCGGTAGGCCGTCCAGTCCTGGTGTTTTATTACGAGGGAGCCCATTGATAGCGGCTTTTATTTCGGCTCTCGTGATAGGGCCTGCTAGATTGTCCCGTGCTTCTGCAGGGATCTGGGGATAGGTTAGGTCCACTAAGAATGCGTCTATTAGTGTGTTGTCTATGTCTATGTCTATGTCTATGTGTGGATACTTGTAGAGCGCACTGTTACTCCAAGGAGTGTCCTGGCACTAAAGCTGAGAGGTAGCAGCATGGAAGAAGTTTAGGGGCAAGAGAAAAGCCAGGTTTTCAATTTTTTGGGGAACAAAGGTGTGGATTCAATGCTTCTCAGATGGAGGGGCATTTTGTTCCAGTGGAAGGGCCCAAGGAAGGAGAGAGCCTTACCTCCCAACCTAGACTTTTAAAATGGGGGACATTGGCCAACAGCAGATTAGAGGAGCGAAGATTTCTATGAGGGGTGTAGAAAGAAATCCTACGTTTAAGGTGACCTGGTCCTTCCCCGTATGGGGCTTTCTGCGTGACAAGCAGAGTTTTAAAAATTATTCTTTTCCTTACAGGGAGCCAGTACAGGCTCTTTAGAAGGTGGGTGTTGGACTTGGCCCTTTTTGGCAGGTTCACCCCTAAACTTTTTGCCTTGTCTGGAACCTGGTATTGGTGATTTTAGGCCTCTGGGCACTTTCGCACTGTGGTCCAGTGGAAAGTGCGTGCGCTCTCTATGTTCCATTGGTGAGCTTGGCCTGCCCTCCCATAGGAATGCATGGGGGATTCCCTGATCAGTGTGTGTCAGTGGTAATTCCTGTTATGAGAGGAGCAGGGTGGTCAAGTCTGGTATGTATGAAATTGTGTGAATAAATGCTGCGCAATGGTGTGCACGGATTTATTGTGGTTACTTTAGAAATGCCACTTTTAGAAGTTGGCATTTCTGTGTGCTATGTGTCTGCCTGCCTGATGTGAATTGCATGTCTGGCTTGTGAGTGACAGGGGCTGGGAGGTGTGTGTGGCTCCAGGAGGGCCAGGGTGAGTCAGCGCTGGTCTGAATAGGACACCTGGGCTAAGGGTAGTGGGAGGAGTAATCCCCTGACCCTGAATAGGAGTGTGCCTGCCCTGTACAATGCTGGCTCCGCCCCCTGTGGTGTGTCTGAGTACCTAGCCCCCACCTGACAAAGGGGAATAGGAGCTTGGAAAACAAAGTGCTCCTGAACCAGTTGTATCTGGTTCCCCCAAACCCTGCACCTAAGACAAAGGAAATTGGTGTATAAAAGTAGGGGCTGTGACCCCATGAAAATGTTCTGTACTTTGGTGCTGATCCTGCGGGGGCGTGCTGCTGCTGGGGCCCAGGGGGGGCTGCCATGAGGGCTTGCCTCCCTGGGCCCTGCCTTGCCCCCTTGATGCCTAAAGGACTTGCTTCTTGGGACCCTTCTGCTTTTCCTGGCATCCTCCAGGACCCAGGACCTTTTGCTGCATTCTCTGGCGCCTCGTGAGCGCTATACTTTTATTGCTGGTGCCCCAGAGAGGAGGACTCCGGCTTTGCCCGAGAAGAGGAGCGTGTATGCTCCGCAGCGCTGAGCTGCCGTCTGTGTGGAGGGAATCCCCGTCGCAGGGATTCCCCAGTGATGCCTGAATTGCGGGTGCCCACCCCGCATAGTTGTGCTTCGAGCGGGTGCCCACCCCGCATTTATATTTTAAATCACGAGGGAGCCTACCCCTCATTGCCGCATCCGAGCTGAAAGGGAGAAAAAGAAACGGCCGCCGTGATTCCGCGGCGACCAGGAAGTCAGGCGGCCTTGCCTGACTGTAGGCGGGGCCTCGCGGACGTCATTTCCGCCTTCCCCCGGCTGGGAGAAGGCGACCCGGAAGACCGTCCATTCCTCGCGGGGCTCCCGCTAACTGAGGGAAGCCCCGGGTATGTCCAGAGAAGTCCCGGGTCCCAGGTGGGGGCCCGGGTGAAGTGAGGAGAGGCCGCCAAGATGCTTGACGTGGCCGCCACTCAGGAGAAGTGCTGCCGGTCCTGCCTGCCGAGAGAGGAGCAGCGCGGTGACCCACGAGGAGCCGGTGAGTGGGGCTCAGTCTTCCCGGGGTTGGGGGGTGTGTGTCAGGGCACATTGCTGGTGCCCGCCCCCTGTGCCAGTGCTGATTTGTTTCTTTTCCAGCTGCCCCACCTGATAGCGGGCAGCTGCAACGATTGGGCAGCATTCTTGTTAGAGAGTCCCAGAGAGGGGCTCAGACGGTGCGTATAGTGCCAGTGCCAGGCCTGCCCCGATGGGGGCAATTTTATGTAAAGAAGCCCAGTGGGGCTGAGGAGGCACAGATGTGCCAGGGCCCCTTTATATCATTCTCAGCTGCACCGCACCAGCGCGGCCAGCTGCAACGTTTGGCGCACCTTTGTTCAAAGGGCACAGTGGTGCCAGGGCCTTCCCGTGATTCCCAGCTGCGCAGCACTTAGTGCCAGCTGCTACGTTTAGGCCACAGTTCTTTGGGGGCATTTGGTGAGAGAGAAAGGAGTGAGTTGCACTCCTGCCCTGCCCCAGCGCAATGGCGCACGCGCTTTTTATTCTGCTGCATTGGCAGCAGCCCTGACATTTTGGACACAGGGCATTTGAGCCCCTTTGAGAAGGCCAGTTGGCCAGGGGGACTGTTAGGTTTGTAGGGCGCCAGGCCCTAATGTGATTATGTGGTGCTAGGAAATGTGATGCATGTAGTGTGATTCACGCACCCTGATTTATGCCTCTACTATGGTTTTTACTGTGAGGTTATGTGCTAATGTGATTGATGTGGTGCTAGGAAATGTGATTTATATAGTATGATTTACGCACCCTGTTTTTATGCCTCTAACTATGGTTTATGTATGAGGTTATTTGCATACTGTGGTTTATGCTAGTGAGATTATTCTCTACTGTGAGTTATGCCCCTAATGTGAGTTATGCTTAGGAGGTTATGTTCTAATATGTTTAGGCTTATGAGGTTGGCGCAGAATGTAATTCACGCCTAAATGTGATACTGTGCATAATGTGGTTTATGTTACAGGATGATGCTGAGTACAGTGGTTACCAGTGATTACTGGTTGTACGTTTATGATGTGTCCTACTTTTACTAAGTTCACTTTGTGATGGTTCTGACAGTGGTCCAGTTGGCCCTGTCAGGTGTACATAATCCCTTGTAGATATTACCTAGTGCCAGGTGGCACAATGTATATTATGTGATTACTATTCTAATGTGTTATGAGAATACAAAGGCTATTTTTGATATAACCTTGTGTGGAGTTCCTTTTGTAGTGTGCCTGGTGTGTTGTTGCTGTGTGCGTGCGCAAACGCTTTACACATTTCCTCCGGGATAAGCCTGACTGCTCGGGCCAAGCTACCAAGGGGGTGAGCTGAGGTTATCTTTGGTGTGTAACTCCCTTGCCCTGACTAGAGTGGTGGTCTCTGCCTGGCTTTGGTACAAGCCTTAGCCAACCAGAGATCCAATTTCTAACAGTGGGACACATGCGCATTTCGAGGGAGCTCAAAGATGGTACGGGCCGCTGCATTCTGGACAAGCTGAAGCCTGTCCAGCAAAAAGCTCGGCATGCTGAGATAGAGTCCGTTCCCATAATCCAGCCTGGATATGATCAGGGCCTGAATCACTTGTTGTCTGGCAGCTCTGGACAGAAAGGACCAAAATTTCCGCAGAAGACGCAACAGAGCAAAACAGGTGCCCATTACTGCATTAACTTGAGCATGGAAAAGCAGCTGGTTGTCCAATTTAAACCCCAGATTTTTCACCACCAGGTTGTTTACTGAGGGAGCGGGGGCGTCCGCTGGCCAGAAGACCTGTAGAGGAGTCTCCGCAGTCTTGCCAAAGAAGAGTAGCTCTGTCTTGCCAGCATTACATTTCAGCTGGTTCGAGGCCAACCAACCGAAGACAGCTGAAAGGCAAGAACTGATTAGCATACCCGGACAAGGCTCATTAGCCTTCCAAGTAAACAACAACTGTGTGTCGTCTGCATAGAACACAATTTTGGCCCCCAGTGATTTGGCCATCACGGCTAAAGGCATGAGGTAGATGTTAAACAGAGTCGGGCTCAAAGCCGACCCCTGTGGGACCCCCACCTTCAGAGGGCGGGAAGAAGCTGAAAAGGGATGACACCAGACGTCCTGCCCCCTACGCTCTAGAAAAAATGCCAGCCATTTTCATGCCAAACCCCTAATGCCAATCGCGTGGAGCCGGGTCAGGAGCATCTGGTGCGACACCGTATCGAAGGTGGCTGAAAGATCTACCAGAATCAGCAACGCCTGCTCGCCTGCCTCCTGACTCAGCCGGATGGAATCCACCACTTCTAGCAGAGCTGTTTCCGTGCTGTGGTTAGGGCGAAAGCCCGACTGGGTGGGATGAAGTAGGCCGTTCTTTTCCAGAAAGGATGATAGCTGCTGGTTCACATGTTTTTCCAGAACCTTCGAGAAGGCCGGAAGCAGGGAGATTGGCCTATAATTGGCCGGATCAGAGGGATTAGCCTGGGCCTTTTTTAACAGTGGGATGACCTTAGCCTGTTTCCACCTAGTGGGGACCATGGCATATGAAAGGGAGGCATTCAGTAGCTGATTCATGTGTGGGTTAATTGCCTCCGCTCCTAATGCCAGAATAGAGGCGGGGGCCGGATCCAATGGCGAGCCAGATTTAAGGCATTTTAGAGCCCTTAAAGAATCTTCCAAAGAGATGGAGTCGAAAGAGTTCAAGGAACATACTTCCATAGTAGGGGGTACAATGTCATTGAGAAATTCTTGAATATTGGCCCCTTCAAAGGCCGGCCCTGATATACCATGATCCACCGCGGGTGGAGGAAGGCTGGCCTGGATAGACACCATTTTTTCTTGGAAAAAAGAGGCCAGCATCTCACACAGTTCCTCAGAGGGTGGCTCCACATTGGAGGCAACTTCTGGCGCGGAAAAGGACCTCACAATTTTAAAGATCTCTCTCGAGTGGTTGCCTGCCTTTAGGATTCTGGCCTCGAAATAATTCTTTTTTGCTATTTTAATTTCTTTATAATAGTTACCTAGCTCTGTTTTATAGCCTACTTTGGCCGCTGGACAGTAGTCTGTCCTCCATAGCCTCTCTTTGCGTTTGCATGCCAGTTTCAATTTTTTTAAGGATGGGGTGCACCAAGGACTAGGCACTTTTGTCTAATGGGGCCGGCTTGTCATAGAGTGCGGTATAATATGTACAGAAGGAATCATTGATGCCCTGCTGAGTATACACTGTGTCTCCCCCGGGCACGGTAATTTGACCGATTACAGTGAGCAGGGGGTCCTCCCTCAAGATCCTTGCTAGGAGTGTCCCTGATTTATCCGCATCTGTATGCTTTAACTGGGTAAAGGCACTATAGTCAATAACCCTGAGGGTCTGCAGTAGTTCAGCATGCTGAATACGCGCCTCTTGTAGAGGAGCTTGTTTCGCGGGATCGCTCGCCGCTTCCTGTTCCAACCTGCCCGTGTCATCCTCTAATGATTTCAAGTTTTTATGTACTTATTGTCTCGCACCCACTTTGGCGCTGATCGCAGTTCCCCTTATTACTGCCTTGCGCGCAACCCATTCGGCTAAGATCGAGGACGCAGTATTGCCATTCTCTGAAGAATAGTTTGTGAGTGCAGTGGACAGGGTGGAGCGGAACACAGTATCTTCTAATAGTTGGGGCCATAGCCTCCACGTGGGGACTGGGGTGGAGACTCTCCCCCAGGTAATAGAAATCTCTAACGGATTATGGTCCGAAAATGTTTTTGCTAAATATGTGGCGTGTGACACTTGCGTGGCTATGGAAGGGAGCAGAGAATTCTATTTATTCTCGTATGTAATTGGTGGACTGGAGAGTAGAAGGAGTATTCCTTGTGCGCTAAATTTCTCAGTCGCCATACATCACACAACGCCCATCCGTCCACCCAGCTGCGGAGAGCCTCTGCCTGCTTAATGGTTCCTGCGCCGTGGAGGGGTGGGTGTGAGCGGTCCAGCTCAGTGTCCATTACTGCATTACAGTTGCCGCCTATGATCCACGGGAATGCCTCCCAACCCGCTAATATCGTATTTAAACCCATGAAGTACTTATTCTTATCAAAGTTTGAGCATACAAATTTCCCAATACAACATGTCTGCCATCTAGTCTACCCTGTGCGTCTATACGTCGCTCTAATTCCACAAACGGGACCCCGTATCTGATCCAGATTGTTGCACCCCTGGCAAAAGCAGAATAGTTAGTAGAAAATATCTGCCCCTTCCATTTCTTTCACATTTTTGCCGCTTCTGGTTCAGTTAGGTGGGATTCCTGCAAGAACACTGTCTGCGCCTTGCGCCTGAGTAATTGCGCATGCACCCTATGTCACTTCTGTACTGAGCCTAGACCCCGAACATTCCATGTGATTAAGGTATATGTGTCAAGTTTATGCGTTGGGTAATGTTGATGGCATAGATACCCAGGGCAGGGGCAGGGGACCGCGATGTAGGATGTGACATCAGTTGTGTGTTAGAACTCGGAAACACCCATTGAACTTCTAATACAGGGCCCAGCCAGTGAACTATGCCGGGCCAAACCTTGAATACAACATGAAAAACTTTGCTGCATTGAACTAGTGCATACGCAATTTGGGGGTTGTTGCTCACGCCTGACATGGTGTAGTATCCACCTATGTTGGCTCAATAGAGCCCGGGGCTAACTTAAGGAACATTACATGACATTTTAATCATGGAAAAAGGATATATATATCCATAAGAGTGTGTGTCACCTCCGCTACTATTCGTTAGCCGGGTGGGCAAGCAGGACTGCAGTTTTCAGTACTCAACAGCCCAGTAGATTGTTTGCAGTCTGAGGCATCGCGGTAGGAGTAGCAAGGCTGCTTTCAGAGTCAGAGCGCACGGTGCCTCCCTCCGAGGATTCCGAGTCCATGCGCAGGGCATTTTCCCTGAACATGGTTGCCGTTGCCAGGGCTTCGTCTTTGCTTCTCTGCACCTGTTTATGGGTGGGGCAGAGGGCCAATGTTGTGTTGGAGGTCTTCACGTTGCGACGCGATCGTCATCCTTGTGTTCGGGTGGGGCTGTTTGGTAGACCTCGAGGGGTAGCGTCGGATAATAAGGCTGGGTCCATGACCTCTATCTACTCCTCCACATCTTCCGGGCTTTCAAAAAAGTAAGCTTTCTGATCGTGAATAATTTTCAAACGAGCAGGAAATAGCAGCGCATACTTGAGGTTCATATCCCGTAATTTCTTTTTGACAGACTGAAAGGAGGATCTTCGGCGTTGGACCATAAGGGTATAATCCGGGTATAACGATATTTGACAATTTTCGTAATGAATCTGGGGCTGCTCCCGTGCCTTTGAAGCAATACATCTCGGTCCCTATAGTTCAGGATTCTGACTATCAGCGGCCTTGGTGGCGCACCCACTTTAGGTCTCCCAGTAGGTATTCTGTGCGCTCTTTCTGCACAAAAGAAGTCCGATAGTCCATTAGGAGCTACATGTTCTCGGAACCACTGTTCCATAAAGGTGGCGGCATGTGGGCCCTCACTGCGCTCTGGAAGTTCAATGACGTGTACATTGTTCCACCTGGCTCTGCCTTCCGCATCTTCAACTCTATGTAGGAGGCCTGTTACTTGTCACTGTAGTGTCTGTATTTGTGACGCGTGTTCTTTGTGCTGGGGTATGATTTCCTCCAGTGTTTCACTGTTAGCCTTCACCTTTGTCGCTAGCTTGGTGTGGTCGGCCTTGAGCAACGTGAAGCCGGCAGTGAGCGAGCCGATCTGCTGCTCTATCGCCTTGTGGGACTCCCTGACCTCCTGTAGTATTATATCTAGTTTGTCTGGGGGTGCAATTTCGTTCGTGGGCGGGACACAGGTGAGTGAAGGTGGGAACGTACAGTGTTCCTGCTCATCTGTGGGCTGCGAGCTAGGGGCAGACACCTCCTGCAGTTTCCCCTTGGGCCGCCCCATATTTCTCGGTGTAATACCCACCAGGCTTGTTATTGGCGAAGGAATGATGCCTCTGTTGTTTGATAAGATTAGGCTTGTGCTAGGCGTATCTGGATCGGTGACTGCAGCGGGCTATCTCAGTTTATGGGGTTTGGAGCTCCTCAATGCGGGCCTGCTCTCAGTGCAAGTTGAGTTTCTTTCAGTGGAGGTAATCGGGGGCCAACCCCCACACCATGGGTTCCTGTATATTTGTGCTTGCTACTGCTCGGTTTCGTGCTCAAGGCTCTTAATGGTCAAGCCGCAAATCGGGTGCTATTTGCTGTGCGCCCGTTGCAGGGTCTCATTCTCCAGACTATAACGAGATCGTGGGCCGGTGGGGCCAGGGCAAAAGAGAGTATCAATGGTCTAATTTTGGCCCAATTGAAGGCAGCGCCACCCCCAGTCACACAGCCTGGCACCCCCGTTGTATATCTCTGGGCTCCAGCCACATCTACCCGGGTCGTCTCAGTGCGCCTGATGGGGGGGAGAAAGGGGGAAGAGCTTCCTTCAGCAGGGGCCGCAATAAGAAGGCAGGTAGTGTCCATCCAGTTCACACTTGCCGAGCCACCCCACTTGGTCAAGGGAGGTTGGCGCTTGATAACACTTTGGGGGGGGAAGAACAGGCCTGGTCGGACAGCACGATGATCCCATGGCAATAATCGCGCAGGTAATGCCACCCGCCACTGCTATCACACTCAGTCGTCCTGCTCAGCACCCAGGGCAGTCTCCGATGGGCCCCCGCACACAGGAGGGGGGTAGAGTGGGGTCAAAGGACCGTACCTCTGCACGGGCATCTGTCAGCAGAGTTCTTCCTCGCGGGCACCTCCAGGACCCGCTGCGAGCGGGCACCAACGCCGGCGGTTCGGGACCACAATACGCACTGCAGACCGCACTCTCCGACGACCGGAGAGTGGTGGGGGCGTACAGGAGGCACCCACCCCAGTTGCTCTTCGTTACGGGACCACAGCGGTATCATCGTATCCTACGTCCAGCTCCATGTCGTCTCTGGTCCCGCCTCACTGGGAAATGGCGTCTATCACACAGGCCCTGTTTAAGTTTCTCTGGCTACAGGCAGCGTCGTCAAGCTCCCAATTTGTTCGTGGGGAAGCCCTGAGCGCTCCGCTGCACAGGCCTACCCAGCAAGGCTCGATGGAGCACAGCACACATCAATGGTGCAGGATTATGGTGCCCGGGCTCCAGAGCTTCCTCAATCTGCGTCCGCCATGTTCGGCGTTCGCCACGCCCCCCAGAAACTCATTATCCTTAAGGACTGCCTCAATGATTGGGAGCTGCTGCCTCAAAAAATTCCTCAACTGTAGATATATAAAAAATCCCCTGCAAAGCATTCCAAATTCTTTGGATGGATCTTCAAACAATCCCAGTATTCCACACAAATAAAATTGGCCCCTTATATGAAGATATAGAACCAAATGGTGGGTAGCTGTTCCTGTATGGACACTGTTGTTGGCCACAGAGAAAGAAAAAGAAGAAACAGAGGAGGCTAGGTCTAAACCTCACGGAGTGGAGACAAGCACAAATCTTGTCTCTTGTTGCACTCACACATCCCAAGGGATATCAAGTTTCATCATTGGGTGTTGCTCCTCATTGGGCCGGCGCTGCAATGCCCTATGGGTCCCCCGAAGGGTCACTTTAGCGGAGATCTTTTGGTAACGCCGTATGATGAGTGAGGGTGTGAGATTGAGGGTTCATAAGAGAGGGTGAGTGAGTAAGTGAATGATTAAAACTGGCTAGGGGATGCCGAAAAAGCTAGTTTAATGTGTGGGTTCCCCTGACAGGTTAAAAAATCCATAGGTTGTGTGTTACTGACTAGGCCATAATCTGCCTCAGTAACTCTTCGGTCGACATGTTTCGCGCCCTTCAATGGTCGTAACGATCCCTGGCGCTTCCTCAGGACCAATAAAGTGGATAAAAAGTGTAAAAAAGTGGATGGGTGAAGAACCCTACCGTAGAGAGATTAGCTGTCCCCCTTGTGAAAACTTCAAGGTGGCCTAAGCTCAAATAGTGACCGCTCTTGTTGCGACCTAGTTGTAAGTTATAGATCACTCCATAGGCTACTGCGTGTTCGCCCGCAACATAACGGGGGTTATCGTTGGGTGCACTGCGCTCTGACACCTACCCCTTACACGTGTGCCTGCATATTTGAAGACCCAAGTCTCTCCAGCAACTTAAATACCTGTCACTAAGAAAAGAAGACAGATTAGGGCAATTACCAAGTAAAACTTGACACTCTAAAGGTAATTCTGAGAGACTGTCATATCTTATGGTAGGCCTGCAAGGCCTGAAGCCTGTATGTTTAAAATATGCTGTGTTTTGCTTCAGTTTGGAAGAGCAATCGCCATTTTAGACAGGGTCGGCATGTAAAGGCCAAGCCCTTATCTAAACCACTGCTCTACAAACTTGGTGGTGATGTATCTTTTGTCTCTCTGCATGTGTGCATTTTTGAGATTGTTCATGGATACTAACTGCCGATCTTCCTGCAGTCACCTGCAAAGAACCTTTTTTTTAGGATACTTGAGAGTTGCAGTGATGTTCCCTTTCCCTTAGCTCTACTCATGGTGACGTACTTGAGCTGTTTATGTTCTATTGTATTGGTCTAACTGAACTGTGTAACTGGACTATTTATGTTTTGCTGCAACATGGCAAACTAACAGAAATTGTGTTATATAGACCAATGTACAAACCACCAAAGACTTTGCAGCTGCAAATAAAAGCTGCACAATAAGAATAAAGACAACTGCTTTAGGGCCCTTATAAATGAATGAAGGAAATACCATTGTATTATTGCTTTAAGGATACACTAATTGCAAATGGGTAGTGCCTGGTTACCATTTGCCTTTAGATGGCAATAATAATCTGAATGGGAAAAGAGAGCATATGAGCTGATGTTGGGTGGCTATCAGTCAGAGGTATATGGCTCAGTTGTAGGGAGGAGTAGAAGAAGCCATTTCTTAAACAGTCAGTCAATTAGAATATTTGATTTCAGATTTAAAAAAACGTAAAAAATTAGAAAAAACAATTCATATCATCACAATTGACTACATGACAGATTAAATATTATACTAATTATAACATACAAATGTAAACAATGAATAATGTCAGTGTTAAAATGATCTCTCCTCCTACAAGGAACCTTGGTGAATCTTGTCACTCAAAAACATAACTAAGGGGGTCATTACGATGGCGGGCGGACAAAGTCCGCCCGCCATCGCAACGGAAAAAGGGACCTCCCGCAAGAGGTGCGGCGGTCCCGCTGTGCATATTAGGATGCGACCGCCACCATGGCGGTCGCATCCTGTATAGTTAACATTGTGGCGGGCGGTGCTGTATTCAGCATCCGCCACAAAGTTAAAAGGGCATGTTGTGCATTTGCATGCACAACGTGACAGGCACCGCGCGGTGCCTGCCACCTTGTGCATGCAAATGTTGGGGGTACCATGGGTACCCCCCCAAGTGCAGCCACCCCCCCCAACCACCTGGGGGCCCGCAACGGGCCCCCAAAGGCATTCTCCGCATGCCTTTCCATGGCGGAGTCTCCGCCATGGAAAGGCATGAGACCGCCATCATCGTAATATGGATGGCGGTGCCTGCAAGGCACTGCCACCATATTGCAGGCCTTTTCCACCCGGTAGGCAATCGGGCGGATTGCCTACCGGCGGAAAACTGGCGGACGGTCTTTCCGTCCGCCTGGGTCCCCACCGCCATCATAATATGGCGGGGGAAATGTTATGCGGGCAGACGGAAATGGCGGGCAGATCGCCACCGCCATACGGGCGGCGGCGATCCGCCAGACATCATAATGACCCCCTAAGTTCATAATAGCAGGCCTACAATTACAGTGCCCTAAGTCCTGTGATACCAGTTTGAAATGATTAATCCTTGAACCTAGATTTTACAGAAAAAAAGGCAAAATTCATGGGAAACTGCATGGGATGCAAGTCACAAGAGCACAAGAGAGATGCTGATTCAGAGATTGCACCCTTTGGAAATGGCAGCAGCTTCTTGCTTAAACCAGGGGGAGCTCTCAATGCCAGGGCATCTCTTTAAAACGCCCTTGTCAATTCTGCAGAAAGATCGTTTCAAACTTATGTTTACAAGACTAAGAGAAGACAACATATCTTGTCCTCCAAATAATCAAGACCTACCTCTTGACATAAAAAGAATACACGGTCTGACTGTGGTAGACCACCAAAACCTTAGAAGAAAAGATATTCTCTTCATACAGCAAAGGACTAGATTTGACATACCCCAGCATACCTGCACTCTATGTGGTGAGTGGTAGATTCTTGGATGTATAATCTTAAACACAAGTGCAATACTCCAACTAGCCAGTGTTTATTTATTCTCAGTCTCCTTTCACCAAGCTCAGTACATTAGGACCTCTGCATTCATCTAAGTTATAGGTGCTGGACTCAGGTGGGTGGTGTGATACAGAATCCGGATTCATGACTATCCTGTGATGGATAGCAGATGACTTAACAGGTTACCTCATTAGAAGAAGCAGGTTGTAACTGCTTATTGTGGTCACTATGGCTAAGAAACTCATGTGGGTCGGCCAGAGAGGAGGCCTCAAGCCCCTTATTCCGCTCTCCTACTTCAGTCCTATTACCTAAATCTGCCTCAGAAATGATGAAGAATGGCAGAGTGGTTGAAATATTGTGGTCCACCAAATGGCATATATGGAATAGCTGATATGGCATGATTTTCTCGGGGACGCTGCTGACTTTTACTCACCATTTTAATTCACTTTTTCCATTCCTTGCTATTCCATCTTCAGTCTTTTCGAAATACCCTAACCTTTGTATATGCATGACCTGGTCAAGCTTCTTCAGCCCCTTAGTATCCTGGGCGCAAACCAGCAGGGCAGGACCTCAGCATCATCTCTTTCCAAAAAAGGGAGCATGGTTAAGCAGCATTTGTGTCATTGAGGCAAGGCAGCAACTGGACCTCTTAGGCTATAAACCCACAATCCTGGATTTCCAACTTTCTGTCTCCTACTGCTTCTCATAGACACTTTTGCCAGACTTGCCAGTTTTTCCAAGTTCCATTTTCTCTGAATTGCTGTTGAATTGCAAAGGGAGCAGGAATGATGGAGGAATGAAAATGTTGTAAATGAGGGCTAAAAAATATAAATGAGACATCAAAAAAGGTTTGGCAGGAAAGTCTCAGTTCCTGAGGATAGATGCTAGATAGACAATGGGAAGCCCGGGGGGCATAAAAAACTATCTTTACCATAATCCTAAACACTACACTACCCCATGATTTATTACATTATGTAATGCATAGTTAAGTCAGTTGTATGTACCAAACATTTTGAAAGTAGTATGGGTAAGACTGCATCTACAATTATCCCTATCACCCATAGATTCAGCAAATTACAGACCAATAGTGATTTTTTTTATTAAAGTAGCTGAAGTCAATTGTCTACTCTCTACTTTTGATTCTGAAGATAATTAAGAGGCAGAAATAGCATTTGTGGTTCAAACTGACTGTATCCATTGTCTTTGTTTACATTGACACAATATAAATATTGATTTTCGGGGGATAAAACAGACACATAACATGCCATATTATACCGTACCGTGCTTTACTGTACCATACCTTTCCATATCATACTGCGACGTAACAACATAACATAAAATAACATGCATATCATAAAAGTTTGTTTTTTATCTTAATCTATTTTTAATATCCTCAGATGAATTGGAGGATTAATCAGCACAATCAGAATTAAGAGCAGTGAACCTGGAAGATACTGGTTTCTGCAGCAGGTATATTGAACTATGAATTATGTCAGGAGAAAGAGGGACACAGTTGTAACCCCAAAGAAATGGATGTAAATAAATGTATATTGAAAAAATACTAAGGTGAGAGAGTGACACACAAGGTGGACAAAGGTGCATTCAGAGAACAATGTTATTGTTTTTTTAATGAGATTGTGGTACATAGAGCATGTCAGTGTAGACACAATCTATGACACTCTTATTGCAATGTCAACATTGGAATAGTGGTGCATGGTATGTGTTTGACTAGAGATATATTTGAAGCTGTATCTATTGGTTGGTGCTGGGATACAAGTGCATGCTGTAAATCAGGACAGAGGTGTGGAAGACGTGAGAAGAAGTCTCTGTAACAGAGAGTTAAGGTAAGAGATCTCCAGCGGAGTACTCTTGCAGTGGAGAATTACGTTAGCTGTAGTAGATGTGCATTGAAAAAGAGCTGTTTGAACATTGTAGCATTAGGATAGTTGTGCATGGTATAGGTAGAAATTGAGGTGCATTCTAGAAGATCTGCCTAGGTGAAAGCACCGGGGCATTGATAAATATGGCAAATCATAAGCTATGTGAGATCTCCATGCATCTCTTTCTATTGGGGTGCAAGTGCATACTGCAGTTCAAGAAAGTTGTGCACAGTGAAAGTTCTGTGAATATTTCAGTATTGGGATGCCAGTGCCTGAGAGGACAAGTAGGTAGTGCACTGTGAGAGCTCTGCATAATACAAATGCATACTGCAGATCGGTATAGAGCTGCAGGGCTGGATTTAGCACTGGTGGTGCCTGCTGTGACAATGTTTTTTGGCACCCCTCCATTCATGGTGGAGGTGGTGACCACCTCCACCATGGATTCCCTCACCACCACCTTCTAACAATGCACCTCAAGTCTCCATAACCACTCTCTTTCAGATACATTTAATTAGTTATATAGCGCCACTTATACCAGTGTAGGGTGTTGGAGCACTTTGCATCACAAACACATTACATAAAACAATCAATCATACATGTGTAAATCGGCGTATTGGAAATGTTACATAAGCCAGAGGACTACAAGGTATAGGAATGACATGTCACTGGCAGGCAGTATAGTTTGAGTGCTTGGTCTGGAGAAGCACAAATTCAGAACTGAAAATGGAACACCATAGTTTAGGGTTCTCTTTAATAATAAGAATCGATTTCTACCCAAATTAACCATTTTTGCAACATTAATCTATGCTCTTTGCTGTGTGCATGCAGTTCTTTGATGACAGTTAATAATTCATTGTTCTACATTAGGATTTTAACTTATAAAATGCATGTAACAATAGGATGTCTCTTAGAAAAGCAGTAACCCCCAGACCTATTTACATTATATGCACTTTGTGATCTGCATGGTACACGTTCTTTGCAGCAAGCATATTACCCTCTGCGCTACCTTATGATGAGTCAAAACGTCCACTAGACACAACTCTGATCTCTCTCCAGGAAGAATATTAATCACTGGAGCTATCTTGAAATTTTTATTGTTGGCTGGAAATTGCTGGAGGCAAGAAACGTGGAAGCAGGTGCTTTAAAACCAAAATAAACCTGCAAACACGGCGCCCCCTGAAGTCAGCACCTGATGGGTGGCACCGGTCGCACCGCCCTAGAACCAGCCCTGTAAAGCTGCATTGTGAGAGCTTAAATAATTTTTCAGTACTTGGAATTTATTTTATGATGTACATCAGAATGGAGGTGCATTGTGAAAACTCTTTTGATGTCTCATTAATTGGATAATGTCCCATGGCAGTCCAGGAGGGTGGTCCACTTATCACATGCCAGTAGAAACGTGCATCGGGAGAGCTATTCTGTTGCTTGTTATTGGAACAGAAAGGCATACTGCATTTCAGGATAGTTCTGTATTGTGAGAGCACTGTGAATTTCTCCTTTCTGAGCTAATGGCTCAGGGCAGGTCAAGCAACCGGTGCATTATGGGAGGTTGTTAGATTTCTTTGAGCTCTAATACTAGATCTTGGTGAAGGTGAGAAAAGGATCATTGTAAAACTTCTAACAGGAGATCGATTGTCAGTGAAAGGCAGTGAGAATGTAGAAATTATTTTTTCACCACACACAATGTTGCTTTCTCTGCAAAAGGCCACTTGTTCTTTTTAGCAAGTAATACATGTGCATACACCCTTAGATTACTGAGGCCTTTTTGGGATATTTGTCTTTCGAAAATGCACACTAGTACATAGCAAATGTATTTGTTTGTTTTAGACCACTACTGTGCCATTACACTCAATCACTGTAAACTCAGTAAATCACATTTCCCTTAACTGTCTGTGCAGCACCTGCAATTGTGTGCATTTACTTAATTTTACAAAGTGAAAAGTAACTCTGCCTGTTTCTCCTTCTAGTTACAAATGTGAACAGCTTTAGCAAAGAGGAGGTATGATGCCCATCACCACAGTATATAAAATGTGTCTCTATATTCTAGAAAAACACTTTTGAAGCTAGAAGTTGTATTGTAGTATATTTCCCAAAAGGAAAGTCTGAATTACTCTAAGGGTCTGATGTACTATTATTAACTCAAAAAGCGGTTGCACATAGCTTACTGACTTTTGCAAATACAATTTGGTTTTACGAATGCACTTATGTACCATTTCACAAAATTGCCATTTGCGAGAGATCTCAGATCTATGGGGCACATGCATCAATGTAAAATTTTGCGAATCCTTAATTGCGAATTTTAACGATT
Source organism: Calotriton arnoldi (assembly GCA_963921515.1). Taxonomy (NCBI): domain Eukaryota; kingdom Metazoa; phylum Chordata; class Amphibia; order Caudata; family Salamandridae; genus Calotriton; species Calotriton arnoldi. The sequence goes on from CAWUFW010013857.1 coordinate 403,516, forward strand.
CGCAAATAACGAATCGCAAAAACAGATGCAACAAAAAATTTGCGAAAAAATAAAGAATCGCAAAAATCGCAAACGCTACTGCGAATCCAAAATTTGCGAATTCGCTAATAGCGATTTCAGCAAATAGCGACTTCGCTATTTGCGAATCGCAAATAGCGAATTCGCAAATAGCGAAGTCGCATTTGTGATGCATCTTGATGACATCAGAACCAGGAAGTGAGCAGCACAAGCCCCATTCCCAGTGCACAGTCAGAGGGAGAGGAGGGAGCTGGCTCTGGGAGCTAACTAGCAGTGGCATTGAGCAATTGGAAAAACCTGGTAACTGCAAGAAAATGGAAAGCACACAAACAGCAGAGGACAGCCAATCAGGCAGGAAGCGGAAAATGAAATTCTCAGAAAAAGAAAGTGACACACTCATTGAGGGAGTTGTCCACAGCCATGATAAGCTGTTTGGGAAACAATCATTGAAAGTGGCAGAGCAGGAAAAAAGGAAAATATGGATCCGGATCCAGAACCGGGTGAATGCCAGTGGGGTGACACACCGCACCATCGATGACCTGAAGAAAAGATGGTACGACATGCGCAGTCGGGCCAAGGAGCGCATAGCTGCCCGTCTGAAGGAAGCAAGGAAGACAGGAGGGGGAACACCGATAGACACTGGGAACACTACCATGGAGGAAATGGTTGAATCCACTATCCAGCCTGAAGCTGTTGTCGGTGTGACACAGCTAGACACGTCAGGAGCAGCAAACACATCTGAAGGTAAGATGACTGCATGTTACCATTGACCTAAATAATAAAGGTAGTACACCACCCCAGTACAGCACAAGTGCACACTCAGAACATCCAGTACACAATGTATCCATGAAGGGAAGTGCATTATGGGAGATGTAGGCAGGTCAAGCATATACAATGTCAAACACACAAATAGGCTAAGAACAACTCAGAACAGTGAACATATTCCAAATTTAATGCCAAAGTAAAAATATGATCACTGTGACATGAAATCCCTACTTAAATTAATGCTGGTTTTGCACTGTTAAATCTCACAGATGCAGAACGTGTAGAAGCTGAGGATAGTGACAACCAGGACATACAGGACATCAGCGCAGTTGAGGATATGGACACACCGGTGTTGCCAACAAATCCATCCAGTGCCCCAAACACACGCAGGGCAACTGTCCCACCACTGGTCACCATGGAGTCTGACGATGAGACAAATGCACCACATGAGTCCAGGCATGGCCCAGCCACATCCATCCCAAATCCACAAACACAGGTCCGCAGAAGTAATGTCAGTGTCCGGCGTAGAAGAGCCAGATCATGCAGAACACAGCAGGAGGAGCAACCAAATGATGTCTGGGGTGGTCTTGAGGGACAGATGCTCCGCATGCAGCGCCTGCAGACCAAGAACACACGTTTAGTGCAGTTACAAATAGGGAAGATGGCAGACAACATTGCAGTACTGTGCGATAGTGTGCAGCAAATGACCAAGGTTATGCAGGAGGGACATGCATCACAGAGAAGAAACCATCGGCAACTAATGCAGCACCTCAAAAGCTATGCCAAATCCAACAATAGGCTGGCCACATCAACTGCACTGCTGGCACGTAGGTCTGTGACCTTGCAAACAGAAATGTGCCATTGGAGCGGGGATGTGGCGAAGGCACTGGACCAGGTAACCAATGCAGTGGAACTGCTGAATGCTACCACAATTGGGGCCAACATGTCCACGCAGGAAGAGGGTAGTGAGGGGGCCTCAAGCTTGAGTAGCATAGCTATGCCAGTTGCCACTGCAGGAAGACGCAACACACGCAGCAGTACCCCCTCAGCTTCCAACATGAGGGATGAGGATGCTGTCTCTGACAGGCGTCTGGGTGTTCGTGGGAGAAAGCGCTAGCCTGCTATATACAATTGCATACCGATATGGTGACGTAACCATGGATGTGATCGGACCTTTTGACTGATTGACAAGTCATTATTTATTTTTAATACACTTATGTCCATTACTTAAAAATCCTGTGCCACTGGCCACATTGAAAGTGTGCTCCGACACTCATGCAATATTTCCTTTGAATAAACCGTTCTGTGATTGTAATATACACTGTTTGTGTCATCATTACTCACCTCAGAAATAGTTTTGTGTGATGTCCAATCTTCTCCTGCGCCCTTCTGCTGCGCTTGCCCCTTGTGCTGCACGGCGCTGTGGCACTTGCTGGTCCTCATCCTCGGAGTCACTGTCAGACACCTCGATCTCCATTCCACCCCTCGTTGCTATATTGTGCAGCATGGCACATGCAGCTACTAGCTTGCAGCATTGTTCAGGGTTGTATTGGAGTGCTCCACCAGTCTTATGGAGGCATCTGAATCGGCTCTTCAGCAGCCCAAATGTGCGCTCTATGATGTTCCTTGTTGATATATGTGCAGCATTGTACCTCTGTTGGTTGGCAGTTGTGGGATTGAGGTAAGGCGTCAGAAGGTAATTACGCAAGGCGTATGCGCTGTCACCTGCATGTGGGTAAGCAAAGGGTCAGTGGCAGTTTGACATTGGCATACGTACAATGACTGTGAGTATCACCTACACATATTTACCAAGCAGATGTGCCTCTCCAAATTCTCCCCTGACCAGACGGGTGTGAATGCCACTTTGCCTGAAAATATATGAATCATGTGCACTCCCAGGAAATTGAGCCACTATATCAGTGATTATGTATTTGGCATTGCACACAACCTGAATATTAAGGAGTGATAGCATTTTCTATTTCTGTATATGTATTCCTGTGCTGCAGGGGGACATATTGCCACATGTGTGCAATCGATGCAACCTATAACATGTGGGAAGCGAGCTATCTGGTAAAACTCCTGTTTTGTTTTCGCAAGGTCATGCGCGGTGGTGGGGAAATTGATGTGTGAGCCGATCCTGGCCATCATGGCATCAAGGAATGCTTTGAATATTCTTGAAAGTGCGCTTTGCGACACACCTCCAGCTACTGCAATGACCCCTGGAAGCTGCCTGACGCCAGTAGGTGTAGGCAACATAGGACCTGCACATGCGTTGGGATAGCATTGGTCCTACGTGTCTGTCGTTGCAGTATGGGATCCAATTCATTGATCAGGTCATGGATCATTGCTGCATTGAGCCTATACTTATCGTATATCTCATCCTCTTGCTGTCCTAGCAAAGTTATGCGGACTCTGAAGATGCGCTCATTAATTCGCCTCCGTCTGTGTCCAGCAGCCAGCAGCCTCATCCTCCTCGCCATCAGGTACATCCCTGCCATTGTGAGATGTGGTAGCTAATTCTGGGTGTGTTTCAATGGGTTTAAGTAGAATTTCAGCTGTATCTGATTTGCACTCATGATTACCACCTGGTTGTGATCCTTCTTATTTTGCACTGGCAAAATTGCGAATTTCAGGTAATTCGCAATTTGCGATTTTTCATGCATCTATTTTGCGATTCCTTATTTGCGAATCGCTATTTGGGGGCGCAAATAGCGATTCGCTAATACTATTCGCAGAATGTTTTGCGATTCTTTAAATTAGCGAATTGTTGAGTTTTCGCTATTTTGCAGTTGATGCATTGCGAAACGGTATTTTGCGGTTGCAAACGCCATAATTTAGCGATTCGCTAATTTTGCGATTTTTTTTAGGCTTGATGCATGTGCCCCTATGTCCCTAGTTAATATACATTAGGCAGGTTGCAATTTGCGACCCTCAGTGATTGTCTGTAAACACAGGGATGGCGGACGCAGGGAACAGTAGGCCAACCACCATCACCGTGTTTACATTCCAAAACAGCAGTTCCTTAAAGGAAGTGACACAGCTTAATAAAAATAAGTGTACCATTTGAGAATGCTTCGGAAGGTGCAGGTATTTAAAGCTTCGGGTGGATAAGGTATTCTCCCTGAAGCTGCTAACCCAATTCCCAATCAAGAATGGTTCCCCAGGGTTGAAAAGGGGTCATAGGGGTGCCAACCTCTTTTTCGGAAACTGCTGTCTAGGATTGCTTGGATCTGATTTCTCGAGCAGGTAGGTTAGGGGGATAATGGATATGATTCTGGATATAATTACTTGAAGTAGCTTAGGAAACTGAAGATGCTGCATTCCTAGTCACTTCTAAGGCTGGGCCAGCAAGGGCAAACTTAACATATTTTGACTGATTTGGGACTTTTGATGAAATTAAATGAATCTCATTCTGCCCTCTGATATCAGAAACCAAGGTTCATAATCTAGGTGGAACTGCAGTCAGCACTTCTCTACTCACGCCTTGGCTGATCTATGTTTGGGCTCCTGAGCAATGTGCTGGTGTCATTTCAGAGGGGTCAGAATGATAGTATCAGTTGGGTAGTGGCTTCAGACATATTTTTAAGAACTCCATCACTGTTTCCCTAACTAAACTAGACACCCGATTGTGCTTCAGTCCTTTTTTCTTTCCTTATCCATCCATTAGAGCGCATACTTCCTCGGGATCAAACTCACCCTCCATCTACTTGTTAACTTTGAAGAAATCTATCATACCAACTGGGTTCATGCAGTAGCGCATTGTCTCAGTATCTCACTCCTGATTCACACATGGGGTCATCAGTTCTACATCCTGGTCACATCACTGAGGAGCCACTGTTACTGCAACATCATCCCCAAAACTCACAGCTCTCGAGATTGCATAGAACGTCTGAGTTGCCTGGCAACTCGAACCTTATGGAGACTTGGCACTGGTACTGACCAGCAGCATCTGCAGCATCAAAGTCCCAGAAATACACTGCAATTAAATTTGTACATCTACCCAATGCGCGTACACCCATGGCTGCTTTCACCAGGACAGAATCAACCTCATGGTCAATAGTCATGAAACTCCACTGACTGACTTATTATGCTATGATAGTCTATTAGCCAAAGTATCTCTTATAAACAGGCAGGAGAGAGATTGGTCAGTCTGTCATTTATCCTCTCTAGCTTAGAAGCATACAAATCGGGTATCACGTTCAGGGAGAAGATCTACATCTGTTCTTGAAGTAGTTTGAAGTAAGCTGATTTTTTAGGCTACATTAAGATTAGTCCCTATTTTGAGAATCCACTTTTAGAATAAAGGGACCATCCCCCACCAAGGTGGCATGCTTCATCATTGGATCCTGCTCCTTGTTGGATGGGGAGTGCCATACCCAATGAGCTCCTTGTGGAACACTTCATAGAGATCTTTGATCCTATGTTCAGCACCTGAATGGCTTATTGAATGTCCCCTTACTGAAGATATTTTTGTATCCAGAGGTTTTTTTTCAAAAGTGAGTCTAGATTGGGCCAAAGATATTAAAATTATTTGTGGATGTCCCAAGACTTCAAGATTTATTAGCAGCATTTAGTGGAATCTGCGATAAGGTTAAAAGCAGTAATGGACCTGCTGGTCACAATCATTGTAGAGTTGCTGGAGTGAGTCAACATGTTTTTTTCCCGTTGGTGACAATATAGGGCTCGTGGCATATATCAGGACCAGTGGGTAGCCCTAATCTAAGAAAGGAATAGACCTAAATTATGTAGTGCCAATTCCTAACATGCTTTGGTGTTCTTCTTGTAAAACATTGTTTGTGAAGGAACTCATATGAAATTTTGTAAGTGGCATAGCCGTAACATAAGCTTGTCGTTGCCCCATGGGGTACGTGGCCCACTCACATCTTCATGAAAACATTTTCCAGTTTCTTACAGACCGGTATTTCAACCTGCATGTTTCTGTCCTCAGTGTCTCCGGATTGGCACACTTTTGAGGCACTTTTTTGGGATAGAAGTCTTTTTTTTACCAAGGGCTGACTGCCTGTCTATTAGCATAAGGCAGTTAAATGGATCAGCTGCCTCTAGCACTCTCAGGAAAATAAGAGATATGCATTTCTCAATTTTGGCCCCTAGTGGTTCACTTTCTGTCTTCAAACACTATTATATTTATAGATGACAAATTAGTTTAGGCATGTATGTATGTATGTATGTATGTATGTATGCAATGATACCTGAACAGCGCAATTCTAGTTTTGTAGCTCTGAACAACAGGTGACGGCCTAAGAGTTTGACTGAGATTTACAATACAGCAGATAAATTGTAAATACTCCTAGGGGGAGGTAATATGCCTTGAGGAGATGTGTCTTTGCTTCTTTCTGAATGACAGGAGGGTCAGATCCATTCTGATGATGATGGAGATATTGTTCCAGATCCTCACCATGTATATGGAGAAAGCCTGCCTTCAGTTTTTTCTTTTACCTCATAATCTCCACTCCACTGATGCCCAGGCTTCTGATATGATGCTGTTTACCTAGAGTGGTTAGGCCCCTATGTTGGATTACCGTATATGACATTATTGTAGATAATGCAGCTGGTCCTGAAGGTGATACATGTCTGGATGGGATGTCAGTGCCATTTTTGTGTGTGATGTGGTTGAATCTCTTCAAGCCCATAAGCCTTGCCATATGCCATGCCCATATAAGGCATGCCACAGTGTGTATTATTTAGTTCTGGGTTGCCAGAGTGGTGTTTGGGAGACTGTCAACAAAGCTTTGTCTCCGTGTAGGTGGGAGAGAACCAGGGCTTCCACTTTTGTTCAGAAATGGGCTTCTGGAAGAAGGAGTTTCACAGTCATCAAGAGGAAGAGACTGGGCCACCCCGTCTTGTGCTTCCTGACAATGTGGTCTTTGAATGTGATATTTGTGTCAACTATAACTTCAGGTACTTTTGAGGTGTCTGCTAGCTGGTTGGTGAAGCCATCAAAGTTCATATTGGAGAGGCAGCCTTGAGTCTGTGATTGTTTGGAGATGTTGTCAAACGATAGGAATTCAGTCTTTACCAGTTTAAATTTTGGGTTGGTATTTAGCATCAAGCTCTTGATTTGCCCTAGGCAAGAAGTGAGTCACTGAATGTCCGTTTTTGAGGAGCCTTGAGGTTGAGGAGTGGAATATTTTCTTAGAAAGTACATAATCCCCCTCCTGCTATCTAATTTGTGGCAATCCCAACATAAACTCTGAGGGCTTCGGCATTAACCCTTCTCATCTGCTCCAGGTGGTTACTCCTACTTCCCCATGGTGTAGTGGAGCTTTGCACGTGTTAACATTTTCTACTGATCCTTATTCACATATGAAGAATTGTTAGACGCTAGGGGCCATAGCCAGACTTTTGGACACTCTCTCTGTAATTTACCAACAAGTAGTTTTGCTAACCCCTGTGGACCAACAACCTTCTGCCAGTTTAATGCAATTACACCACCTGTTTTCACTTGCAGTCATAGTTTGTAAATTGCCATCCTTCGCTTAGCTATTAAATAGATTTGGTGCTATAGACTCAACTTTCCTATTTTTTGCATGTACAGGCTTTAAAGCTACAGTGCCAACAGGTCTCTCATCCACTACCAATGCTGTTACTCGGCCTGGGGCACAGTACGTATCTTGGACAAGAGACGATTTAAGTGCAACTGTGCCCATTACTAAGAAGTTAAACCCAACCCAGGAACAACAGCTAGGGCTAAATTTATGGGCACCAAAGGCCAGATGTACGACCACGTCATTTAGTGACTCGCAAATTGCGCTCAATTGCGAGTCGCAATTTGTGAGTCGCTAAATGCCATGTACAACAGTGTCTGAGACACTGTTAGCGATTCCTAATGGGGTCGCAAATTGCATGCCTCATACATATTAATGAGGCACTCGCAATTTGCGACCCCATTAGGAATGGCTGGCCCTCCCAGGTATGGTGGCCTGCTGGGCTCAGCAGACCTCCATGTCTGAGACTGCTTTTAAATAAAGCAGTTTTTTTTTATGTAGCCCGTTTTCCTAAAACGGGATGCATTAAAAAAAGAAAAAGAAAACGTTTTTGTTTCATTTTTTAAGGACAGGAAGTGGTCCCTGGGACCGCTGCCTGCCCCTAAAAAATATTTTCCCCTGCATTCGCAAAGGGGAAGGGGTCCATTTGCGAGTGCTTTACCACCCTCTTGAAGAGGGCGGTAAATTGCGAGTGCTTTGCGACCGCAATTAGGCCTCTGACTCGCTATTAGGAAGGGACGCCCTTGGAACGCCCCTTCCTAATAGCGACTCGCAATTCCTATTTAGCGAGTCGCAAAAAAATTACGACTCGCTAAATAGGGATGGTACATGGCCCCATTAGATTTTTCATTCGCAAACGGGTCGCAAACCCGTTTGCGCATGCAAAATAGGGTCATACATATGGCCCCAAGTTCTTGGGATGATGTGCAATTTCTTAATTCTGACTCATCACAAAACTATGCCAAACACTGTGGGGAAGGTTTTAGTGTGCATGTACTATAACAAAAAGACTAATTGCATATTTGATTGGAAACAGACAAAAATCAATAACAATAAAAGTACCCATCAAACACTTGACTACTGTTGTTGAGTGCTTTGTATTGGTGTGGGGAGACCCCCACATCAGTCACTCCAAGGCTTGACCCTGATCAGTACCAGGGTAGAGCAACTCTAAGATTATGCATCACTGTGGCCCAAGTCTATATCTAATCTCAAAATATCTAAAAAGCTAGAGATTGTTATTTTCAGAACCTTATAGCCCCTAGCTGTACGAATTCTGTATATCACATGTCTATGCTGGTAGTATGGCCAATTAAATGATTCATATTTTCTTACACTTTCTTGAAGGGTGGACCACTGGCTGATTACCAAGCCTGACTCCCAGCAAAAATAGTATGCATACCACATGAACATGCATCTTGTTTGCTTGTGGTCTATGAAGATTCAGCAATGAGTGAACACGTGAAGGCCCTGTTTATGAAACTAGAATAGTTTGCTTTCTCCTGGCACTCTTATGGTATATTCTTTCTAATTTATTAAATATCACAATACCAAAACGCACAGTAAGCCTTAGTCTTGCTTCCCTGAGGAATCGTGCAAAACTAGTTTCTTAATATGTTAACCCTTTGATTCTCTTGCTCACGAGTTACATCAAGAGTATGTTCCTGAAAACAAGCTACGCTATGCTACTCCTAAGCACCTAGTATCCCTGCTTCTAGGTGTTGTCCAAGCTTTTAGGTGCGATACTACAACAACAACAAACATACTTTATTCGGTTTTTGCAAAAAACCATAGGTTTTAGTAAATACAAAGTAGCGCATCACAGAGCACAGTGCTGCCTTGCATTACTCTGTGTCAGGGAGGAGTTCTATGGGTGAAGCATGCATGTTCCCATGCATCCACCCATGAATTTTGACACAATTCCATATTTACTAAGATGAGTAAAGCTGGGATTGTGAAACAATGCTATGCCTCCCTGAAACAGGCGTAACATGAAGAAATATCTTTATTTCTCCTCGTTACTTCCTTTTTCTATGTGTGAGGAAAATGCCTTTAAGAATTGTTTTTTGCAGGAAGGTATTCCTTCTGCCGCAAAAACAATCCTGTCTGTAACGCACCGTGCAAGGGTGCCTGTGTTGGCACTAGGCAGCAGACAGTGCACCAGCGCAAGGAGACAGCAGAAATATTAGTAGATATGGTGCATTTCTGTTGATTCCCTTTCAAGCAAAGCAGCAACTTTACTTGCTGCACTGTGTTGTGTGAACAATTAGTACACACGCCATCGCCTCCACGGACTACATCCTCCTCGGGGACCTGAACTTCCACCTCGAGAACAACAAGGACACCAACTCCACCACCCTGATCGACAACCTCGCCACCCTCGGACTCAGACAGCTCGTGACTACACCCACCCACGCCGCCGGCCACACGCTCGACTCCATCTTTTCCGCAAGCCCACACGTCTCCTTCAACCACACCTCCGAACCCCACTGGACTGACCACCACTGCATCCACTTCACCTACAGGAAGCCCACCACCGCACCACCGCACCGAACAAATGCCTCGCCGCTGCTGGAGCAGAGTCACGGAAGACCAGCTAACCACAACCCTCGCCCTGAGCCCACCCGCCGAACCCTCCGACCCCGACACCGCCGCCCGCAACCTCAGACAGTGGATCGACGACTGCGCCAACACCCTCGCCCCGCTCAAGAATCCGCCCAACAGCCACACCAGCAAGAAAGCCACCTGGTTCACCGAAGACCTCCAGGCCTCCAAACGAACATGCCGAAAACTGGAGACGATCTGGCTCCACGAACGGACAGCAGACAGCTACGCCGCCCACAAGAGCGCCACCCGCAGTCACCATCACCTCATCAGATCCGCCAAAAGGGCCTCACTCAAAGACCGCCTAGACAACAACGCACACAACAGCAAAGAGCTCTTCAACATCGTGAAGGAACTCTCCAACCCCAGCTCGAACACCAACGACATCCAGCCGTCGCGAGACCTGTGCGACTCACTGGCCACCTTCTTCCACCGCAAAATCGCCGACATCCACGACAGCTTCAACACCACGACCGCCCCGGCAACCACCGAGACCACTGCCCCCACAACCACCAACCGCCTGCTCTCCTGGACCAACATCAACGACGAGGACACCAGCGAGATCATGAACACCATCCACTCCGGTTCACCGCTAGACCCGTGCCCTCACCACATCTTCAACAAAGCCAGTACAGCCATCGCGCCCCATCTCCGGAAAATAATCAACATCTCCTTCGAGACAGCAACCTTCCCGGAAAGCTGGAAGCACGCCGAGATCACCGCCTTACTCAAGAAACCCAAGGCAGACCCCAAGGACCTCAAGAACTTCCGACCCATCTCTCTGCTCCCGTTCCCCGCGAAGGTCACCGAGAAAATCGTCAACAAACAACTGACCCGCTACCTCGAGGAGAACAACATCCTGGACCCTTCCCAGTCCGGCTTCCGCAGCAACCACAGCACCGAAACCGCCCTCATCGCCGCCACCGATGACATCAGGACCCTGCTAGACAATGGAGAAACAGCAGCCCTCATCCTCCTGGACCTATCAGCCGCCTTCGACACGGTCTGCCACCACACACTACGAACACGCCTTCACGACGCCGGGATCCAAGAGAAGGCCCTGGACTGGACCACATCCTTCCTTTCCTGCAGAACACAAAGCGTCCGCCTCGCCCCTTCCGATCCAAGGCCACCAAGATCATCTGCGGCGTACCCCAAGGCTCCTCCCTCAGCCCAACGCTGTTCAACATCTACATGGCACCCCTCGCCCACGTCGCCCGACAGCACAACCTCAACATCATCTCCTACGCCGACGACACCCAGCTGATCCTCTCCCTCACCAAAGACCCTCACACCGCCAAAGCCCACCTCCACGAAGGAATGAAGGCCGTCGCCGAATGGATGAGGACCAGCCGCCTGAAGCTGAACTCGGACAAGACGGAGGTCCTCATCCTTGGTTCCAACCCTTCAGCCTGGGACGACTCCTGGTGGCCAACATCACTGGGAACAGCCCCGCCACCCACCGACCACGTACGCAACCTAGGGGTCATCCTCGACCCCACCCTCTCCATGACTAAGCAGGTCAACGCCGTTTCCTCATCCTGCTTCAACATCCTCCGAATGCTCCACAGGATCTTCAAGTGGATCCCCACCGAAACAAGAAAAACAGTCACCCAGGCCCTCGTCACCAGCAGGCTGGACTACGGAAACGCCCTCTACGCAGGAACGACGGCTAAGCTCCTGAGACGGCTGCAACGCATCCAGAACGCCTCTGCACGTCTTATCCTCGACATCCCCCGACGCAGCCACATCACACCCCACCTGAGAGACCTGCACTGGCTCCCTGTCAACAAGAGGATAACCTTCAAGCTCCTCACCCACGCACACAAAGCACTCCACAACTCCGGACCAGCCTACCTCAACAGACGACTCAGCTTCTACACCCCCACCCGCCAGCTCTGCTCGACCAGCCTCGCCCTCGCCACAGTCCCCCGCATCCGGAAAACGACCGCCGGCGGCAGATCCTTCTCCCACCTCGCCGCCAAGACCTGGAACACCCTCCCCACCAACCTCCGACAGACCCAAGACCTACTGGCCTTCAGAAGACTCCTCAAGACCTGGCTCTTCGATCAGTAGCAGCACCACCCCCCTCTTCCCCCAGCGCCTTGAGACCCTCGCGGGTATGTAGTGCGCTTTATAAGTGACATGATTGATTGATTGATTGATTAGTAAACATCCCCCTAAGTGTCAACAAGCAGCAGTCCACTACAGTGCTACTAAAGTTAAATATCTTCAACAAGTAATCAGTGTCACTGCCAGAGTCATTCAATGTAATGGCTATCTATCTATCTATCTATCTATCTATCTATCTATCTATCTGTCTGTCTGTCTGTCTGTCTGTCTGTCTGTCTATCTATCTATCTATTCTCTTAAAAATAAATCTAAAGTATAGAATTTTATTGGTATTTCAAAAAATACAAACATATTCCAGATGAGGTTGTCAGGATATACATGTAAGAACAGGTCATCACATAGACATTCAGTAACAATGCATTGCTATATATCAAAGAAAACCCCACTACTAAGATTAAACAGTAACTCCCTCTCCCCCCCCATCCCCTTATTAATATGCCTGGGTCCCTACCCTATTTATTTAAAAATCACAGAACACCGTTAAGCTCAAGGGCATAGTAAAGAATGATATGACACGCTGTCAGTCCACCTCCCACCCAGAGGTACGTATGTTCAAAAATTGCTGTTACGTGCTTCCCTCACCAGACATATCATCCAAGCCAGGTTTCCTCAGGCAGTCTAGTAAATGGTCCCAAGCTCGAGCCCTGTCCATTGTTCCTCTACCCTTTCTCACCTCTTTGAGAAACACTGCGATCTCAAGTCCCACCCACTGGATCAGTTCCTCCCTCCATTTCTCATACCTAGGGGCCGTAGTGGCTTTCCAAGGCATGGTAATGTCACGCTTAGCTAAGGACAGAGCCAGATCTATGAACCCTGTAGTAGTCTTGCATTTTGCAGGTCTGGGAAATCCCCCTAGGAGGCATGTCAGGGGTGCACAATCAATCAATCTCTGGGCCGCCTCATTAACCCAAGTCACTACTTTCCTCCAGAAATCCTCAAGTAGGGGGCAGGACCACACCATATGAAGCATCTCTGCATCAAGGGCTGGCTATGTCGGCAGCATGGAAGATCTGAGAAATTTTGCCCAGGGTTACGTACACCCTGTGCAGATAATAAAAGTTAGTCAGCTTAAATGTAGCATTTCTAGATACTGTATAGGTGCAAGCTAGTATCTTGGCTCAATCTGCTTCTGCAATTGGAAGTGCTAAATCTTCTTCCCATTTTTCATGAAGCCATACTAAGGGTGTAACAATATCATGCTTTGATAAAGACACGTCACCGCCCTAAAGCGGCCCGACGTGATACACAGCACCTGGCAAGCACTGTGCTATGGGGGCTCCTCCACGCCCATACCCCAATGAAGATGCACCTTGGCAACTACTGCCCGATGAAATAGAAACTGACCCCTCATGATTTCAAAAGTGGTTGAAAAATCTTCAAACGTTAGTAGTTCCCCATCTCTACAAAGGTCCTCGATCCAGTGTATCCCATAGGCAGAACATTCCACCAGGCCCCTCAATCCTTCGCCCTAGGTAATATGCTCCGACCCCTCAAGGGGATATCTGGGGCATAGGGCACGAGACCATGGGTGCGTTGGAGGGCACGGTGCCAGAAATGTTGGCTGACCTACAGTGTGGCGGGATTCTCCCGAGAGGGTCTCCTCGGAGTCAGGAGAATCCCGTACAATACACTGGGATTTGGCAGCAACCCTACATTCGCCTCCTTCTTTGTGAATGAATCCATTGGGCAAAACACTGCAATTGTGCTGCCAAATAGTAGGCCTCAAAATCTGGAGCCGATAATCCCCCCTCAGTTGTGGAGCATTGTAATTTGGATAACGCCACTCTGCTCCTGCCCGTTGAGTATATGAGACTGATCAACAATGAGTCAAGTTCGCGGGAGATATTTTGGAGAATCACTATAGGCAGCGCGAAAAAGAAGTATAATAATTGGGGGAGTGCCACCATCTTTGCTACCACTATGCGGCCCACCACCAATAGTGGCAGGGTCTTCCAGAAGTTCACACTCGGGCAAAGACTCCTAGTGGCAACAGCAATGTTACCCTTTAAGAGGTCAGAGGGCTCATGATAAATTCTAACAGCAAGATACTTTAAGCATGTCGCCTACCAGGCAAGTCCACGTAGATCCTGAGGTTGAGGCTCATCTTTGAGCAGCGGGAACAGGTGAAACTTTCTCCAATTAGTGCAGAGGCCAGATGCCTGACCAAAGTGTTCAAGAAGACTGATTGCTTGAGGTAAATCCTCATTTGCATCTCTCAGGAACAGCAGCATGTCATCAGCAATCTCGGCACCAACTCCTCAGCGTAGGCTGTATACAATTCCAGAGGCAGCCCATCCGTTCCTGGGACCTTTCCTCTCGCCATATGTTTAATTGCAGCCTCCACTTCATGAATGGTGATATCTCCACCCATCTCCCCCGCCTCCTCACGAGTGACCAGCGACAGTGCCACCGGGCTAAGAAATTGGAAATAAGCTAAAAGGTCAGCACCAGAGGGGGTGCATACAGTGCTTTATAGTTGTCCCTGAATCTCCCGTTAATGCCATCTTGTGTGTAGAGGCGTTCGCCTACTTCCGAGTCCACTTCTAAGATATGGGAGCCTCTAGTTTTGGGGTTGGTGAGCCAGGCCAGCAGGGGACCTGTCTTGTAACATTCTGCATGTGCGAGGGCCACATACTCTCGGTAGTCAAAGCAGCGTAACCTTTCAATATGAACTGCTACTTGCTCCCTTGCATTCAGGAGCTGCTGTTTCAAGCCCGGGTCCTCCGGCCTTGCAAGCTCCAGCTCCTGAAGCACACTCTTGTGTGTCCCTATATTTCTTACCAGGTTGCACCTCACAGTTTCTGCTATACAGTGCCCTCAGGTGACAACTTTAAACATATCCCATTCTGTCAGAGGATATGTAGTTGAGGCCTCATTATCTAGGAAGTAGCTCCACACACCTCTCCAATGGTGTGCAAGAAAACAAGGTCTTCTATGGTCTCCACCAGCAAGCTCCAGTCTGGTATCCTGGGGTGCTCTCTATTCCAGTCCAATGAAAGCTAGACCAAATTATGATATGAAACCATCCTGCATAGATAATCCACATTCCGGACCTCACTGTGCACACTCGGGGGGCACAGAAAAGTATCTACACGCATGTGTAGCTCATGCATCCACAAAAATTATGAGTTGTTCCTTGGGTCAGGGTGCATGTGTCTCCATGAATCCATTAGTCCCCACCTCTGACGCCAATTTAGGAATAACCAAGCAAGTCGATGGACCAAAGAATCAATCAGTTGCGGATGTGATCTATGAAGGTCCGGGACTGCACTACAGTTAAAGTCGCCTCCCAGAAGAATATGTTGTGTCATGGAAGAAGCCAACATTCTAGACAAATCTGTCAGGAACTCACCCTGGTCTGCATTAGGAGCATAGATCCCCCACAATGGTCAGGTCCCGGCACACCAGGTGACCCGACACCACCACATACCTTCCACCAGGGCCAATCCACTCAAGTGTTTTTTGGAAGGATACCCCAAGGTGGACCCATATCAGAATCCCTCTGGCAAAGGCAGAGTATGAGGTTGCGTACCATTGGCCCTGCGATCTTTTGCGCAAAGCCTCTCTTTCACAGGAAGCAAAGTGGATCTCCTATAAAAGAGTGCTGTGTGTTCCCCGTCTCTTTAGGTATTAATGGACTTTATAGCAGTTAGTCATACTGTTAAATCCCTGCACTTCCAGCTTATAAAGCTATATGTAAAGGGGATCACATATCAGGTCAAAGCAGTAACAAATCAGCAGAGGTGTAGGGCTGATCCCCATCTACAGAGGGGGAGGCCCGTGGCTTTAGCAAATACATGTACAGGTGGGCAGGGGCCTTTGCACATCTAAACCTTAAAAACCAAAACTGAACTTCCCAACTCCCTGACTCAAGGACAAGAAGAGACATACTCCCCATCCAAACTAGGCAACGATCACCATCCATACAACTAACACTAGAGGGGTTGTGCCTGCCTGGTCGCATCTCCGCCACACTTCACAACACCCATACCCAAATCAGAATACAAGGGCCCACAAACAGTAAGGCAGAAACATGTACCAGTGACTCATGCAATACATCAACTACACTTTCTCAAATAAATCTCACAGTCTGCAGTAACGTATCAGAAGTTTTAGCTGGATGTGACAAGTGTGACATGTGGGAGGACCACTTCAGAGTCGAGAGTAGAAGCAGAGGACTACCCATTGTCACTGCAGCCAGCTTGGAGCCAAGTCAGGGGAGTCAGGAAATTCTATGCACTTCAAAGCCACTGTCTAGAAGCTTCTCCCACCTTCCAGAAGGAAGGCACCAGGGTATATAAAGGGGACCTCAAACACCAACTCTTCAGTACACTTCTGGAACTGTGGAAACTCTGCCAGGAAGAAGGACTGCTGTGCTGCTGAAAGGACTTTCACTCTGATGGATTGTTGACCTGCTGACCTACTGTTTCCTTGCTGAATTGCTGTCTTTCTGCCCTGCTGCCCTCTAGCATGGGGAAGAAGGACTGGACTCACAACTTGAACCCAGGACCACCAGAGTGACTCCATAAGGCTAGTTTACTGGCCCCTTGATATGAGCCTCAGGGACACAAAAGGCTCCCCTCACGTTGGATCCACACCTAAACTGAGTCTGAGTGAGTCCTAACTCTCCAAGCAGTGCCCCACCTGTCCTGGACCCTTGGAAGTTGTGGTGAAGGTGACTAGCCAAAACTCAAAAGTGGGGACATAGAAAGTTTTTGGCTAAAAGCTGCTCTGAGAACCAGGAGGAGACAGGGACCAACCTGCTCGACTATCCACCCGAGGTGCATTGCCGGTCGGATTGACTTTGTGGCTTATCCCGCTACGTCCTTCTCCGCAGCAGCAAATCCACTTCAGCAGTCCTTCGTGAAAGGGGTATCCGGCCTCATGGAACTGTCTTCGGCTACAACACTCTGCCTCAGCCCACTGGAGATTTTTGACTTCCATTTCAGAGACTAAGTCCAAACGTAGAAATCTTCACTGTGGCTTTGACGCAAGGCTCCCTCCTTGTACACCTCCTGCAACCTTTGACATAAACTAATAACGGTGGATATGCTATAATGTCTGCACATCTATCAGTCGGTATGGTGATTTCCGACACCCACAATTGTAAAGAATTCACTTGTTTAGTGGTGCTCTCATGGTGCTGAATACCCACTCACCTTGGGTATGAATCTACTAAGCCGCAAAGACAATGCAGTCTAGTATAGTATAAATTCACAATGCACCGAAGCACACACAACACTGTTACTCTTATCCCCAAAAAAGTCCCATTAATCAACAGTAGTTCCAAGTGGCACGTGACTCTCAGCGTCCATTCAGTTGCAATTCAGGACGGCGTATGTTCATGCGGACTTATCAAGGTCCAGCATCTACTTAAAAACTCTGACGTTTGAAGTCTAACTGTAAAATTGGATTGGATCTTTAACTATTGGAGCACTTTCTCTGAACCGTAGTAGAAACTTGATGAACCTTGCCTGGGCGTTGCGACATATACTGGATACATTGGCACATAGAGACTGGAGTTATGCTGGTTTGCAGCACATGAATGATTACTGTTTCGTGGTACTGAAATCAGCCTTGAAAAAGACCGGGAGGCTGCTGCCCTTTTTTTCTACTGTTGAAATAAAAAGAAAGACTTTATGTACCGTCATCTGCTTGGACTTCTATCAGCGACTACAATAGGAACTACTGTTGATTAATGGGACTTTTTTTGGGATAAAAGTAACAGTGTTGTGTGTGCTTCAGTGCATTGTGAATTTATCTCCTGCAACCTTGCCCAACTGAACTTTGCCTTTTCAGAACATTTTTCTCAGGAATTTTTATAAGTCGAAGGCAAGTGCTACCCGGGCCCAATACTCTTCTTTTATCCGAACTGTGCTCCATCACCGTCAGCCAAATTATTCGACTTTGACCCGGCCTCCCATGACTAGATGTCTGCGGTTGGCACTTTAATCTTGTGGGTGCTAGTTTTAACTTAAAACGTAAAAAATTCATAACTCCGGTTCAACTGATTGGACTTTTGTGTTTTGGTGTCAAATAATTTATTAAAATGTACTTCCAATTTTCTAAGTTGATTTGGGATTTGTCTTGTGTTGAGTTTTCACTTTATTACTGTTTGTGTGCTGCATAAATAGTTTACACTTTGCCTCCAAGTTAAGCCTGACTGCTTTTTGTGCCAAGCTACCCAGGTTTTAGCACAGGTTAATATGGTGACTTTTTGTGATTCACCCTACAAGGGATTGTAGATGTTGCTTGACTAGGGCTCACAACCCAGCCAATCAACAACAACACAATTTCTCACAGGCTTATTACTTTCATATATGCATGACAATTTTCATGCAGAATGATCAAACCATACCAAGGTTATCAGAACATAATAACTTTTTGCCCCATTATTAACTTGGTTCTCTCCAACCTATCATTATCCTACTTGACATACCAACAGAAAACTAAACATGAAAATGTCTGCAGAATCTTATCAAGATTTTTCAAAGGTCATCTTAGTTGATCGCTATTTTGAGCTCTCTCCATCCTTACAATTTTGACTCTCGCTTGCCAGAGCTACATGAAATCTAAGATCCATAAACTGGTCTTAGCTCAACAAAAAAACTAAACATGTAACGCTGCTGAATTTTGGGTGAATTTGCCAAAAGCACTAGCAAATTAACACTTTGTTGTTCCACTTTAGACCAATTACTGCACAAGGTCCTGAGGGGTATACATTCAAGCAGATGTAAGAGCAGATATTCCAGAGTCCTGAACCAGGCAATCAAGGATTTATCTTAGCACAGTAAGTAGTGAATGATCCCTCTCTCTTATATTCCAACCAATTTCTGATGGGCCAGAGGGCCAAAAATTGGATTTTGTAAAATGATAAGAATGAAGTAATTTTATTCTTTTACTGGTAAATTCACCAAATTTCTTTCCATTTAGCCCAGTCCAATTTACATAACCATAGCAGAGGAATCAGACAAACTGACTAAGTTCTTCTCAGGAATGGAGCTATGTGATGGGCTGGGCCTTTCATAGCAAGATGATAAGGCAAAATCTACAGGTCAGCTTTTTCCCTGTTTAATTGACATTCTGGTCCAGATTTATCAAGCCTTTGTTTTGTCATTGCGTTGTGCAAGGTAACGCAAGTACAGCAAAAAGGTTTTAGTAATATTTACAAAGAAACTTAAAGGGTGATTTGCGCCGTCTTGCGTGGCTTTGTAAAGAAATGTAACACAATGCAGTGGCTTGTGCTGCATTACATCATATTAAAAGTTCAGAGGCATTCCATTGGTTCCCATTCATCCACCCATGGATTTTGGTGCATTCTGAGATTTACTAATGCTAGTAAATCTGGTAAGGCTAGTAAACCTGGTAACACATGTGTTCTTTGTTGTGGCTAAGCCTCCTTGCTTATTGTTGTTGTTAGACCGTGTGGCCAGGGGCCATTTTGTGTAGCTAGCCAGTGTGCTTTTGCATAGGCCTGCATGTGTTCTTTGTTGGGGCCATTCCTCCTTGTTTGCTGTTGTTTGACCATATGGCCGGGGGCCATTTTGTGTAGCCAGCCAATGTGCTTTTGCCATAGGCATGCATGTGTACTCTGTTGGGGCCATGCCTCCTTGCTTGATGTTGTTGGTTGACTATGTGGTCGAGGGCCATTTTGTGTAGCCAGCCAGTGTGCTTTTGCCATACTCCTGCAAGTGTTCTTTGTTGTGGCCATGCCTCCTTGATTGCTGTTGTTGTTTGACCATGTGGCCGGTGGTCATTTTGTGCAGCCTGCCATTGTGTCAATACTTTTTTTCCAGTTTTCAAAGCCAATTTCCAGGTAGATTTATACGAGAGGGCTATGCCTTTTTGCTTTTGTTCATTTTTTTTACTTTTTCCTTATATCAGTTAAATATGCTTGAGGATCACTGTAGTATATGTATGTATGAACTGTGTTTCGTATTGTATGCAATTTTTACATTTTTCCCTGCACCTCCTAGCCTCCCAATGGATTTCTCATAGTACCCTAATACACCAACAATTCTTTTTATTGATTTGTATTCTTTTTTAATTTTTAATTTTAATTAAAAACATTTTTTTTACATTTTCCCTCCACCTACTCTCTGCCTACCATAGGCGCTTGCCACACACCAGCATTCATTTTTTAAGGGTTGTCATTACTCATTTTCCCCTGGACTGGTGGACCTCCTGCCTGCCATCTGGCACAGCCACACAACAGCATTCATTTTGTAAGGATTATTCAATTTTCCCCTGGACCCCCCTGCCTGTCATTGGTGCACACACCAGCATTCACTTTTTAAGGATTATTCAATTTTCCCCTACACCTCACTGACTGACAAGGGGTGTCTCCCTTAGATACACATAAAACAAACAATTACATCTCTATGTTGTTATCCTGATTGAAAATTAAATGTTATGGTGATGTGGTTTAATTTTGGAATAGATACACTATTGTTGTTAATTATTTAGCTTTAGACCCGGCATCTTTTGGCATGTTTCCCCTGTCTTTTTGCTTCCTGGCCACCTGATTTTGACTCTGTTTTTGCTGGTTTGGTGTCTCTACTCACTTTTTCACTGCTGTTCAGTGTTAAAGTGCAAGTGCTCATGTTGTAAATTGTATTATGGATTGGTATTTCCATGATTGGCATATTTGATTTACTAGTAAGTCCCTAGTAAAATGCACTGAGAGTGCCAGGGCCTGTAAATCAAATGCTGTTGGAGGGCCTGCAGCACTGGTTGTGCCACCCACACAAGCAGCCCTGTGAAGGGTTCTCAGACCTGCCACTGCAGTGTCTGTGCGCAATTTGTAACTGCCATGTCAACCTGGCAAGTGCACCCACTTGCCAGACCCTAATCTTCCCTTTTCTTACATGTAAGTCACCCCTAAGGTAGGCCCAAGGTACCCCTGTGGGCAGGGTGCTGTGTATGTTAAAGGTAGGACATGTACTGGTGTGTGTGATTTCGTTTTTTCACTATGGAAAGGCTATCTGTCCCATAGGATACAATGGGAGTTTACTTATAACATCTTATAAGCATAACTTCACATTGGGACAAGATAGGGAAATGGAGTTTAGTACGCCTGAAGACTCAGAATGTAAAGATGCATCTTTTAGTAAAGATGATTTTGATGTTCTGTGTTTGAAAATACCACTTTTAGAAAGTAGGTATTTTCCTACTTAGCCATCCTGTGTGTCTTTACTGGGTTTGTGAATTGGCTGTCGGGCTTTGGAGTGACAGGGACCGGGGATGTGCATTCTCTTTAGACAGCCACATGGGGGGGGGGGGGTCGAGGTATGTCCTGCCTTTCCTGGATGTGTCAGGGCAGGGCTGAATAGACCTGGGCTGCATTTAGAATAGTGGGAGGAGATTTCCTTGTACCTGAATGGGCCTGGTCTGCTTTAGACAATGCTGTCTCCACCTCCTGCCGGAAAGCTGGGCCAGAGAGGACCAAACTGGTTTGGACTAGGCAGAGACACTCTCTGCCTAAGAGAACAAAGAGAAACTGAGTATAAATATTGGGGCCCAAACCCCAGAACTTTAAAACTCGCTGGAATCGAACCTGCCAAGAAGAAGAGCTTGAAGAACTACTAGGAGGAGTACTGCCCCTTTGCTGTGTTGTTGCTTTGCTGCATTGGACTGCAGTTGCTGCTTCTGCCTTGGGAAGTGAAAGGACTGGACTGAACTTTCCACACTTGTGCTGAGTATCTCCAAGGGCTTGAAATAGAGCTTGCCTCCTGTTTTGAAGTCTCAGGGGCCGCAAAGACTTCATCGACCTTTGGAACTGTGGTTTCAGTTGCCACAGAGGGGGGAAGCAACTGATTTTGTCACTGACTCTGTCCCTAGCTCCGTGTCCTGAAGGCACCGCAGAGGGCACCATTGCATCTTGCACTGCAATCCTGTTCTCACCGGTGATGACATCCACCGCCACAGAGCCACTGCTTGCACCATGACCTGTGGGCACTGCACTCCGCACCACCTCGCTTCACTTTGCCGCGTCGGTCTCACTGACGCCATCGCTGCCCGCTGACTTTGACACCCGTGACCGCACCGTGGCTTGGGGGCACCGCTCGTAAGCTTCACGACGCACCGCCCCATCCAACACCGCAGTCCGGACCAACCGACGCCAGCTCCCTGCAACCAGCATTTTCGCCTGCACCGTGATCTGTCAGCACCGCAACAAGCACCACCTTCCCTCTGCACCACAGCCCTGGTCTCACCAATGCCGCTGGACGACCGTCACTGAGCAGCTGCCTGCACCGCGACTTGAGGGCACCGCACGCCGAACCGCTCTGCTTCAAACCGCGATGGTTGGCACGACCGGCCCGCACCAACGTGATCGGCCGCAACACAAAAGGTACTGTTTACGAGTCTGCGACACCACCCAACCGACGTGGTCAGATGGAACTGTTGGATTCTGATGTTTTCAGCAATGCGGTAGCCCCGGACAGAGCTACCGACTTCAAGGAACTGCATTTTTAAGGTTATTCTTGTAAACTGCATATTTTTAAGTACTGTTTGTTGGATTTGTATCGTTCTGGTCTTGTTTTAAAATATACAAAGTATCGGATATTTTTCTAAACTGATGTGGTGTCCTTTTGTAGTGTTTTCCCTGTATTACTGTTGGCTGTGTGCAAATGCTTTACACATTGCTCTGAGATAAGTCTGACTGCTCATGCCAAGCTACCAAGGGGGTGAGCAGGGGTTATTTTAGGAGTGTAACTCCCTTACCCTGACTAGGAAGAAGGGTCCCTACTTGGACAAAGGTACCTACCTCTGCCAACCAGAGACCCCCATTTCTAACATTTAGGATAACAAGTAACTACACTAAATTATATTCTGTACTATTAATAATTCAAACAGCAAAAATGCTATGTTTCACTAAATGTTTTTCTTGCTTATTTGCTTTTAGTTTTTCAAGAGACATCACCCACAGTACTGCCAGACAGAAGGGCTGTACAAAGTGACATGATCACAACATATGACATGAGTCCTCCAGTTTCTTATGCTTGTGCAGCTAAGTGCCACTGCCAACTACAGCTTCAAGATGGCCCCAAAGAAAGGTGCTGCCAAGAAAGTGGCCAATGATGAGGAGAAGAAGAAGCAGATTGCCGATACTGGTGTACTGTCTCAAACCTTTTTCAGGAGACCTGTGACTGCTGCACTGTACTCCAGGGAGCAAACTGGGAGCAGCACTCCTGCATCAATGGCACCACCCCAACCTAAGCCCAATGCCGGATCTCTCAGCAAGGCAGCCACTGCAATAACGTTGACGAGCAATGAGCCTGAATTATATTGGTCACAGCCACAACCTAGTACCCTGGAAACTGAGCAAAGTGGACAACAGGAGTCGCAGACAGCTATAGTAGATCTTCCTGAAGTAGGAGCAGAATAGGAGGTTGCGCTTCCTGCTGAGCAAGATGAACCTGTTGTTGAACCATTGGCTTCCAGATCTTCAGCAAGAAAAAGGAAGGGTACTGCACCAACTTCTCCAAGCCCCCCTTCTGGTGATTTGGACATGGATTGGACCTCCGCTGAGTCCGAGACATGCCAGGAGAGACAAGGGAAAAGGAAAGTTCCTGAAAGTCTTACAACTATGGAAGTGAATGAGGATGACGAGCCAGTCACTGTCATGGAAGCTGGGTCAGAGGACACCAACATTACTTCTCCGATTCAACCTGCTCCGAGGATTGTGACACTGGTACAACCACCACCACAGCCAATTTCCATATTTGTAAAGTCCCCGCTGAGACCTGCATCCACCACTGCCTCAGTTGAAGTAGGGACTGCAGAGATGCATTCAACAACACACCCACCTACCTCCAGTTTTTCTTCAGGCATTGCCAGTGGCATAGTAAGAAAGTTCTCCTCCCCAGGTTGGGACTTCTTTACGAATAGCAAGCAGGAGGATACCATTGCAATATGCTCCATTTGCCACGTGAGTGTTTGTACACTTAAGCCTAGTTCACACTATGGTATTGGCGATCAAACAGCCCATATGAAAAAACATTATGCAATCCTGGTGGGAGGTGAACCTAAAAAAATTGCTGCAGGTGGTGATAAGAGAGGTGACTCAGCTCTGATCACGGTTGGAGGTGAAGGTGATGAGGAAGAAGAGGGTGACAGCTTTATGCAAATCAGCCCTGCCCCCAGCAGTGTGCCAGTATCACCCATCTCAGCAACCTCGAAATGGCACAAGAGTCAGATGAAGACCTTCCCGCATATAGTGACTGCCCCAAGACGCACATTAAGTCTACCACCTCCTGGCTCTCTCCAAAAGTCACCTGTGTCAGTGGCACCACAAAACATAAACAACCCAAGCTACTATTATGGGCATGTTAAGGCAGGAGGGGCCCTACAAATGCAACCACTCAATGGCACGTTTGTACAACGGGAAGCTGGCTAAAATGTTAGCACTGGACCTCCTCTTTTTTTCTTTTGTGGAAGGAGTGGGATTTTCAGAATTTGTGGAGGCCATCTGCCCGAAATGGATGTGTCCCAGCTGGGCTTATTTTGCCAAAGTTGCTGTTCCAGTGCTCCATCACAATGTGCTGCAATTAGTTGGACAAGGTTTGCAGCAGAGTGGTGTTCACACTGTACACCTGATGACAGACATGTGGACCAGTTGTCAAGCCACTGATTACATGTGTATCACTGCACACTGGATCTTGTTTGTGGGGGTTAGGCAACAGCTATCTACAGGTCTCAGCACTGAAGAACTTTTGAGGATGTTCAGCGGCATGCAACAGTAGCCATGTGTGCCATGTAAAAATCCCATACAGCTGCAAACATCTTGGAAGACTTTAACAGCATGGTGTTTGAATGTCTGCAACTTAGAGGTCTCAAAATTGGATTTGTTGTCACGGACAATGGCAGTAACTAAATCCCCATTAAGCAAGCAGATAAAGGAGGGGCTACCGTGGTCATGTCTAGTTTAAACTATGATAAGGAATGTAACTGACAATTGGCTAACCACCACTATTGCACTCCCATTGCCAGCGACCCTACTGGCCATTTGACCACACAAATCACTGTCATGGTCTCCACAGCAGAGACACAGGGTTGGATCAGTAAGAATGAGGCTGATTTTTTGATCAATAGGGAACCTAGAACGCCCTACTTCCATTTCCTACCCAAAATTCACAAGGGTCTAAATCCTCCACCTGAACGACTCATTGTATCAGGGATTGAGCCCCTCTCACGCTTCTGTGACCACTTTTTAGAACCAGTGGTACAAAAAACTCCATAATTTCTACAGGACACTAGGTTTGTGCTATGCCTGATTGAAAACATCCACACCACAAATGGGATTGACTTGTTAGTTACATTGGATGTGGAGGCACTCTAACGAACATTCCCTAGACAGCCACAATAGAGGTGGTAGAGGCTGCCCTTTTAGTTGAAGATTGGAATTCACCTACTCCAGTTAACTTCATCATGGAGTGTGCCACACTAGCTTTAACCGAAAACTTCTTTCAATTAAAAAAACAACTATGCCACCAAACACAGGGGACTTCTATGGGGAGCACACTTGCCCCTAGTCTGGCTTGCCTCTACATGGCTGCTTTTGATCTTCCAATGATTTTAATCCCTACAACGCCAACATAATACTGTGGCATAGATACATTGATGATATCTTGATATTCTGGAAGGGTGAAATGGCACTATGTGAGAATTTTTGTAGGTGGATTAACACTCTCAATCCTTACCTCCGTTTCTGTAACACTATATCCAACAAGAACATTCCCTCCCTTGACCTCATGATCACATTGACTGATAGACAACTAAGTACCACAGTCTACAGAAAACCTACAGAGTGTAACAGTCTACTCTTATACAGCAGCCACCATCCTAAAACCCGGAGAGATAACCTCCTGTTTGGACAATTTTTACGGCTATGCCGCAATTGCAGTACTTTAATGGACTATAATATTAAGGCTGACCAACTTGTACACAACCTCAATTCACGGGAATACCCTACACACAGTATAAAACTAGCAAAGAAACGGGCCAGAAACAATAACAGAGAGGCTTTATTGGAACAGAATCAGAGACGATCTACTGCCACATTGACATGTGTCACCACATACGGACCAGATTCCAATCGAATCCGGAAGATCATCAATAAGCATTGGGGCATTTTACAAACTGGTGAAATGACATTACCCTTACCTCGGTTTACTTTTAAACGCATGAGGAACTTGAAGGACATACTCGTACATACCAGACCACCACCTTTAATCCAATCTAACCAAAGATCGCTGTGGGATCTACCTCCAGTGACAGGACACTACCCATGCAGATCCTGCACGGTATGCGCTTTCACTGAGATTACCAAGGACATTAAACTTTCCAACATCTTTAAATGGGTGCAGAAAAAACATACTAACTGCAAGACTAGCAACTGCATATACACCCTAACATGGTTGAGAGTTTAGTCCTTTGCTTGGCTGTTAATCCAAGGCTGCAAAGAGACATTGTGTTGTCCAAAGAGTACATCTGTGCCACAATATCTGATCCACAGTACAAAAAAATACTGGCCACTTTCATTCCTTTTTTTTAAATGGATGTTTCCCTATACAAGACATGGATTGTTGATCAAGCAAGAGACCTTTTAGAAGAACGGTTGGAAATTAGAGTCCCGGCAGAAGTTCTGGGGTGCAGCCTTCAACTTCCAGAGAGGGAAGTGATGTTGTCTCAGAGCAGCCAACACCAGCAACAAGAAGCCCAGCAACAACAACTACAGGAATAGAAGAATCAGACCCAACCTCTGCATTAGCTTGGTTTCAAGTGGCAAGGCTTAAGTCAAGTGCAGAGGCAAGAGCAAAAGATGTTGAGCAATTGGCAGCATCAATGACCATTCTGAGGATGTTCTAGGGCTATCTGGATGACCCAAAAGAGGTCTACGTGGATCAAAACCTAATGGTCTATTGGTATGGGAAGATGCACCAATGGGCAGAACTCAGCAGGCTGGCAAAAAAGTATCTGGCTTGTCCAGTGGCCAGTTTGTCTGCTGAGCGTGTATTCAGTGCAGGTGGCACCAGTTGTCACAGTGAGAAGGACCAGTTTCTCACCTCAAAACGCTGAGAGATTGACCATGATCAAACTTAGCCTACACTTCATACCACAATTACACTGTTCCTGAAATACCACAGGAGGAGGAGGAGGATGAGGGTGATTGGCCAGACTTAAGTGTGTTTGCTGACCAACTTCTGGGCGAACCACCTGAGTTTGAGGACAAACTCTACTTCTTTGACTGAGTAGGTCACCATAGAACTTTTTAATTATTTATTGTCGAGCTGCTTAGTGCTTTGCCAAAAAAATGGATATCCAGCGCCAACATTTCAGGCACATGGATGACTGTATTAGAGTTGGACCAATGGCAGGCAAGAAGCCTCCCCATTCCCTTCAAGGACATTGGAGACAATGCCTGCCTCCGTCCCATGCCTATCCTTCTTTTTTTTATCCACTAGCATGGCTGCCCCAGTAAAGATCGTTTGATTTACAAGACATCCAGTGTGTGGCTTCCATCAAAAGAGGAGATACAATTGTGTACCACCATCCTTGGATTGGAACAGGTAACTATTGCACCAATGAGTGATATATTATTGAGTTATTGTGTGTGGGGAAGCTTATTCTGAGGCATTCTGCATTAGTTACTTTCTGCCACTTACTGCGCCAGCCACCCGGAGAAGAGCGGGAAAGGAGAAGGGAGCTGGACTCCGTATCCCAGACTCCCCAGTACCACCGGAAGCATTGCGCGACCGGAGTTGCATAAATTACAGCTGCGGCTCCCTCGGCGTGGGACATGCGCGAGCCACGCCCGGGCAAAGCCCGGGCCAAGGGCGGGCCCATCCGCGCCCGTCAGAGCCCAGAGGAGGCTGGGCTGGGCCCCCTCTCTTGGCTTGGAGAGCCGCTGGGAGAAGTCTGTCATAATTGTGTTCATTATCAGGGCTGGATCATAAGGAAGGCACTACGAGAGGGCCCCTGCGGACTTTGTCAACTACTTCCAACAAAGAAAACTGTGAGGTAGGAGGAGTTTTTTGTGTTTTGTCCCCTTAGAAGCACGAAAAGTACGAGGTTTGCCTGAGCAGCTGCTGATTTTACCCTATCTTAGTACTGTTATTTGGCCAGCCAGTTAGGGAAAACCCATCCCTTTCCAGAAATCTATGGGGAAACGCAAAGGCTCATCGTTAGTACCCCTAGGTCCTCCAGCCATGACCATGGATGCTTTTTTACTACGGGCAGCGGGGATCATTGACAAGGAAATCTAGCTGGTGTCCCGTCGGCTCTCTCGCTCGCCCGTACTTCTCCATGTCCCCAGTCCACCTGGTGCAGTGGGGGGTAGCACTTTGCACCCCGCCCAGGCCAGCCAGTCTGAACCTGGGCCCTCATTCATTCAAGCTAGATCATCGCTTCTGGGGGTTGAGATCGAGGGAGTCCAAGGAGAGGGAGCTTACGGGTCAGAGGTAGCTGTAACCTGTACAGGCAGCTCCAACCACATGTTGTAGGCAGCCCAAGGTGTAAAAATCCCCTTTGACATTGGCAAAATCCTGCTTTGAAGGAAACTGAATGAAGCTGTTGATGTGTCTCATCATTGAAGAAAAAATTCTTTTATCACACCACTGAGAGTTGGTTGTGGCATTCCATCAGATACTGCCACAGTGTATTGCGATGATCCTGTGGCCACAAAATGGAGTACTGCCATTGTGTTGACAATTGGTGGTATTGATGTGGGATTCATATTGTGAGGCAGAAGATCTGGCTGGAACTCATGACATAAATCAAGAATATAAAATTTGCTAGCATTCGCACCAAGAATTTTAAATTCTATTAAGGACATGGAGGGGAGGATTATGCTTCTCTTTCTTTACTGCAAAATGTACAGCAGCCAATAAAAAGCGTTCTAACAATAAACACAAACTACATCTCCCATGAAGCCCTTCTCACGCCCACCAATCATGGGTCAGTAGTCCATATAACAATAAGCACCACCATCTTAGGAGCCTCTTTCTTTGCTTCAAACAGTCCTTCAATTGGAACTTTTAACACGAAACCAATGTCTTTCACAGGTCCACTTCCATGGTCAATCCCCATAAAGGAGCTCACTCATCGAGGAACCGATCCACGAAATGCCTCCATCAACACGAAGGCTGCCACAAGGTCACACTGATTTCCGATCCACACCTGGAAAGAAGAACAAATCTGTAGTATCCAAATATCACCATTATACGGGCGGGCAAAACATCAAGAGAAAACAATGACATCAGGATAATCAATGCATGACTGTTAATACTGGGCGGGATAATCCACGCCTCCATGTCCTTAATAGAATTGTAGATTCCTGGTGCAAATGCTAGCAACTTTTACATTCTGTTTCAGAATCGGATTCTCCGATTATGCTAGTTTAACGCTTACCGAAAACCACAGATGTAATATAGCCCACAGGTCTATAGTAAAATTGTTTAAAAGTAGACTCAGACAGCCAATCAGCCGCCCTCATAATATCCTGAATGGATAAACCCATCATAACAGATTTAGAGGCCATCACCCCTCGAACAGAATAAGCTCCAAAAACTTTAGTGTCAATACCAGCTTCTGCCATAAATGATTTCAGGCATCTCGCAATAGTGGCAGAGGATACCAGTTTAAATGACTTTTCAAAGCAATTAACAATTGTGTAACACCAACATGTTACACCGTATGAGTACACTCTTTATAGGCTTTCAAACATTGAACCACACATAATTTGTCATTATTAGGAAAGGCATTATATGCAATACAGCGAGAGAAAGTTTTTGTTCTACCAGTAATGGTAAGTGAAACTCCTTCTGGAGTAAACACTCTACCTGCTAAATCCAGAACCCTCACATCCGAAGTTCTTCTACAAGCGGATAAGGATAAGAGCATAGCCAATTTAGCTGACAACTGTTTTCTCGATAGATGGGCATTAACTGGCCATCTATCAAGAAGAGCCAGTACCAGTGAAACATCCCATAAGAGTGAGTGTTTAGCCTTAGGAGGATTAGCCACTCTAATACCCTTGAGAAGTTTACAAACGATAGGGCGTACTCCTACCGGTTTACCATCAACCTGCTTGTGACCTGCTGAAATAGCCGTACAAAAATTATTTACTGACCTGTAAGCTAAACCATTGGAAGCCTTTTGAGACAAGAAATGTACAATGTGAGACAATTCTGCCTCCACAGGATTTATGTGCCGTTCCAGGGACCAACCCATCCAGTTCCCCCATGCTGAGGAGTATCTTTTCCTAGTGGAGGGTGCCCAGGCTTGTTTGATGAATTCCGAAACTGCCCCGAAATGCCTGTCGGACTCCAATGTTGCCTGAAAGCCTCCAGACCATCAGTTTCAACTGCCCCGATGTTACCATCAGGTGCAGTTCCTCCAGAGGGCCCTGGAGCATCATCAGAGACCAAGGAAGAAGGAGAAGGTGATCACACGTCATCTCCTAAAGAGTCGGAAGCCAAGGCACTGTCTTCCACAGGGGTGTGACCAGCACCACTTCTGCGGTTTGACAGGTGATTTGAGTCACCACTCTGGGTATCAGTGCAAATCGGGGAAATGCATAAGTCAGCATCCCTGACCAATCCTAAGGGAATGCATCCATCGCCTTTGCCAATGGAGCCGGCCTCCAGCTGAAGAAAGTCTCTAATTGCCGGTTCAGTCTGGAGAGAAACAGATCTATCATGCAAGGGCCCCAAATCAACTCTATCTCCTGAAACTGATGTGCATGGAGTTGCCAGTCGCTGTAATCTGTTAGATACCCAGAGTTCCAGTCCGCTACTGCATTGTCCTGCCCTGGAATGTACTCTGCTATCACTGAAATCTGATGACTTAGGCAATAATGCCCAAAAGTCCTTGGCTATCTCCACTAACAGTGATGACCTCATACCTCCCAATTTTTTTATGTACCTCTTTGACGATATGTTGTCCATCCTGAGAAGGATGCAACAAGATATTTTCTTGGGAGAAAGTGCCCTGATCGCAAACGATCCCGCCAACAACTCCAGGCAGTTGACATGAAGGGATAACTCTTGGAGAGACCACCTGCCTCCCGTGGAGATATCTCCACAAATCGCTCCCCAGCCCCAATGGCTGGCATCCAACTCTATTATTATCTCCGGTTGGGACCCAAAGATGGCTCTGCCGTTCCATGCATCCACGTGTTCCAACCATCACCGGAGCTCTTCCCTTACCTCCACCGAAAGGGGAATCTAATCCGTGTAAGAGAAGCCCTTCTGCAAGTAGTGGATTTTTAATCTCTGGAGTGCCTGGTAATGGAGGGTTCCCTGAAAAATGGCCTGAACTGAGGATGCCAGTAGGCTGACCATTCGAGCAATCGTTCGCAGAGAAACTACTTGTCGTGACAGGACAGACTTCAGTGCCTTTTTCATGTCCCGCAACTTTGCTCTGGGGAGCTTGAGTTGTGCCGATTGAGAATCGATCACAAACCCCAGAAAATCTATTGTTTGAGATGGGCAAAGACTCAACTTGGTCTTGTTTATGACAAACCCTAAATCTTGTAAAAGAGACATTGCCATCTGCAAATGAAGGATGACCATCGTCTGGGACTGAGCCATGACGAGAATGTTTCCCAAGTATACTTTCATGTGGAGTCCTTGCTCCCTGAGATGGGCTATGACTGGCTTCATCACCTTGGTGAAACACCAAGGCGCTGACGAGAGACTGAACGGAAGGATCAAATATTCAAGCCACTTGCTCCTCCACTGGAATTGGAGAAAACGCCGGTCAGGAGGAAAGATGGGAATGGTCAGGTATGCATCCTTGAGGTCCAGAAGGACCATCCAATCCCCCTTTTATAACAAATCTGTTAGAAGATGGATGCCCTCCATCTTGAAATGTCTGTAAGTGATGTAGCCATTGAACTCTCATAGATTTAAAGCCAACCGTTGTCCACCCCCCTTCTTCTGTACCAGAACGACGTTGCTGCAGAACCCCTGGGTGTTGTTGTCGCAGTATGCCACTGCACGCTTCTGCAGCAAGTCTTTTATCTCTGCATCTATGAAGGTGGACTCTTGTAGGGAAAATTTAGCTGCTGAGGTAGGAGCATTTGTTGAGGGGTTTGATAGAACTCTAGGTGAAAACCCTGAATTGTTTGCAAAACCCATGCGTCCTGAGTAATAGTTCTCCAATTGTGAATAAAGAGTTGAACACGACCCCCCAATGGAATTAGAGGTCTCAATAAGGCTTACCTGCAGAATTCTGGGATTGGAACCCCGCTCGTGGGGCGCCTCTGCTGAAGCGTCATCGTGAATATCGCTGTTTGGTAGAGTAGAATGTGCCGCCTCTGGTGGTGTCTTGCCACTCTTCCCTCCTACGATTGTATGCACCTCTCGGAGGGCCTTGTTAATAGAATTGGGCTGGCCAGCGGCCCCTGCGGCACCCGGCCCTGTTAAAAAGGCCAGCTTGAAACACCCTTTTTATGTTTGATTGGGCTTTATCTAGCGATGTGAAAGTGCCAACATATTTAGAGACATCTCTCAAGAACCTACCCCCAAAGAGGTGTCTCTCTGCCAGTGGACCTGTCTCAGCAGACGTAAGTTCCGTGAGATTGGAGTCCATTCACATTAGTAATGACTTGCGCCTTTCTGTGGACACAGCGCAATTTACATTGCCAACAAGCATATAGCTTGCAGGGCCTGACCTGCTAATATGTCAGGATCTACCGGAGAACCAGTTTCCTATGCCACAAAGGCCATTTCTAGGATCTTCACTAATGGTCCAGCAAGGTCTCACATTTTGTCTTGGCAGACGCGCCAAGCGTGGTCGATGTCCTTCTTTGGGTCTTTGGAGAATTTCATTTAAAAAGTCAGCATGCTCAGGTCTATATACGGGTCTCAGCAACTTTGTCCTGGATGTCAGGCCTGGGGCCTTCAGTCTGGAGGTGGTTGTGGACCTCCTTTTCAAAACACTTATGTAGGTTCTCGTGCATGTAGTCAGAGACTGCTGTAGCAGAAGCCCAGTCAAATGATCGTGGGTGCACGATATCCTGGGGATTGAAAGTAAAGGAAGTTTCTATTAAGGATCATGACCTGGCAGAGGCGGGTTTTTTAGTCTTCCTACGCTTACAGGGGTTGTCGTGGTCTGATGAGTCAGTCTGTGTTGTGTCATTATCTGTGCAGTCATCGTCTTTGCGCTTTGAATGTGTGCCTGATGAGGTTGAGAGGATCGAGCAACCATGATCACATCGCAGGAGGCCATTCACCAGACTTGACTTTTGCCTTTTGAGGTGCCTCAGATGAACCGGCTATAGAGGCAGGAGTTGTAGGGCTATGAAAGCCATCTCGTTTGGCAAAATTCCCAAGCTGCGCAGTAATGGGTTTAAGCGCTGCTGCCAGGGCCTGGTTAACAGTAATAGGGACTGCAGTCTTGATTGCCCCGTTGACTGATTGCTGGACAGAGGCGTCCAGGGCGTCAACCAATGTTCCTCATAATAAGATTCATATTGCTCCTCCTCAAAAGAGGCCCACTGCTCCATAGTTTAAGGTTAAATTCACAAAGTTGGTGAAATATGTGTCAATTCAATCCCAAGGAATCAGTCAGGGGGAGCCAAACCCATGTGCTCTCACAGATATATGGCAGCTCCTCGGCAAAGCTGTACTCAATAATTCTTTGAGCTCCAGATCAACCCGGGCGTCTAGACCCTAATTATCTTTGTTTTCCTGAACATGCACCGCTCACCACGGCCGCTCGAGTTGTTTCAACCGGAGCCGGCGTCACTCTCTCACTGTGACATGAATTACCAAAACAGTGTGAAGCAGAGCATTAAAAGAACTCTGCGGCCAGAGAAACTGACATGGAAGGGGGACTGCTCATAGCCCAAAATGAGCCCAAATACACAGCCCAATTGGGCTACGCCTGTCCCGGACGTGGGCCGGAGCGGCATTAATACATATTCTCGTGACGTGAGCGCTGCGGGAAAATGTGAGGCGTTCATACACTAATACAAGTTTCATAGTTTAAACCACGAATTACATGTAAACAAAGCTAATAACTAATAAATAACAAGTACAAAAGCAACATGAGAAAAGCACTTAACTCGGCTGCAGAGCAGCAAAGAAAGAGGCTCTTAAGATGGTGATGCTTACTGTTATATGGACTACTGATCCATGATTGGTAGGCATGAGCAGGGCTTTATGGGAAATGTAGTTTGTGTTTATTGTTAGAATGTTTTTTTATTAGCTGCTGTAAATTTTGCAGTAAAGAAAGAGAAGCATAATTCTCGCCTCTGGTCCTGAAATAGAATCGTTTGCCTATTCAATCTGAATTTTTTGATAATATCAAGTTTTTCCATGGTGGCAAGGTCTGGAATTGGTCGGAGCACTTGAGGCTTCTCACTCTCCCTGGGTTTATATGTCTGCATCGAAAAATAAAAATTTGTTGTAAATGTTTGCTAACATATTTTCACTTTAAACCACACTTTACATCTAGTTTTCAATACACATACATTTTTATACATAATTAGACAGAACCTTACCGTGTTTAGTATAATTTTTTTTTAAATTGACATTTATTACATGTGTAAATTATACATTTTTTAAAATGTATAAATAATACATAGTTAACATATTATTTGCACATTCTTATTTTTTATTTAAAATTTTAATGTAAAAATACCATCACGGCGTTATAAACACCACTACAAGAATCTTGCTTCGTACCACATTAAGGCACTACATCACACTTTTGTATAAAAACAAATAAATAACATTAGCATTTTCAACATGTAAGCAAAATAGCCATCATTTTGAGTGGTGGTGATGCACTTAACAGTTACAAACACACTATTTCACAATATAAAATGGCAGGCGCCTGACCTCACCATCAGGATATTTGGAATTAATTAACCGTGACGGAATTTGACTGCCTAGTGGGTGTGAACCTCCATACAGGACCAGCTATAGGCTAATATGTGTGAAAGCAACGTAGGACAGCCAAGGGATGTGTCCGTCACCATTGATGATCATGTACCTCATGTGCATGTACGTGGTGTGTCAAAAAAAGTTCAGTTGCCTCCTATCACTGCAGCCAACAAGACCTCCTCAACTTTTGCTGCTCTTTCTGACATCTGGGAGCCACGATGACGTCAGGAAGAATAGGTGATAGGGCCCCAGCCTTCTCACCAGAGGAGCTAGAGTTGCTAGTAACTGAGGTTCGGTCCCTGTACAGCCAGCTCTATGGCTCACTAGAGGAACAGGTACATGTTTAAAATGTATATGTAAATCTGTCTAACTGTTTGTTTTTTAATACACAGTCTAGAACATGGGTACTCACAAACTTTCTCTCGGGGGCCAAATTTACAGTGTGGTTTGTGGCCGAGGGCTGCACCGGTGGGGGTGGGGTCAGTGGGGGAAGGGGGCGGGGCTAGAGCAAAAAAAAACTGTGACCATGAGGTTGAACACAGGCCCCTGCAGCGGACGCCTTCGTCCACTGAGCCATCAGACCCAGCATACACACATCTCTCTCTCTCTCTCTCTCTCACTCTCTGTCTCCCTCCCTCTCTCGCTCTCTGTCTCCCTCCCTCTCTCTATCTCTCTCTCTCTCCCTCTCTCCCTCTCTCTGTCTCCCTCTGTCTCACTCACTCTGTCTCCCTCTCTCTCTCTCTGTCTCCCTCCCTCTCTCTCTCTCTCCCTCCCTCGCTCTCTCTCTGTCTCCCTCTCTCTCTCTGTCTCCCTCCCTCTGTCTCCCTCCCTCTGTCTCTCTCTGTCTGTCTCCCTCTGTCTGTCTCCCTCTGTCTGTCTCCCTCTGTCTGTCTCCCTCTATCTGTCTCCCTCCCTCTGTCGCCCTCCTCCCTCTGTCTGTCTCCCTCTGTCTCCCTCTCTCTGTCTCCCTCTGTCTCCCTCTCTCTGTCTCCCTCTGTCTCCCTCCCTCTGTCTCCCTCTCTCTCTCTCTCCCTCTGTCTCCCTCTGTCTGTCTCCCTCCCTCTGTCTGTCTCCCTCTGTCTCACTCTGTCTCCCTCTCTCTGTCTCCCTCTGTCTCCCTCCCTCTGTCGCCCTCTCTCTCTCCCTCTCTCTCCCTCCCTCTGTCTCCCTCCCTCTGTCTCCCTCCCTCTGTCTCCCTCCCTCTGTCTCCCTCTCTCTCTGTCTCCCTCTCTCTCTGTCTCTGTCTGTCTCCCTCTGTCTGTCTCCCTCTATCTGTCTCCCTCTATCTGTCTCTGTCTCCCTCCCTTTGTCTCCCTCCCTTTGTCTCCCTCCCTCTGTCTCCCTCTGTCTGTCTCCCTCTGTCTGTCTCCCTCTGTCTGTCTCCCTCTGTCTCCCTCTGTCTGTCTCCCTCTCCCTCCCTGTCTCCCCCTGACTCCCTCCCTCTGTCTCCCTCTGCCTCCCTCTGCCTCCCTCTGTCTCTCTCCCTCTGTCTCCCTCTCTCTGTCTCCCTCTCTCTCTGTCTCCCTCTCTCTCTGTCTCCCTCTCTCTCCGTCTCCCTCTCCCTCTGTCTCCCTCTCTCTCCATCTCCCTCTCTCTGTCTCCCTCTCGCTCTGTCTCCCTCTCTCTCTGTCTCTGTCTGTCTGTCTCTGTCTGTCTCCCTCTATCTGTCTCTGTCTCCCTCCCTTTGTCTCCCTCCCTCTATCTCCCTCTGTCTGTCTCCCTCTGTCTGTCTCCCTCTGTCTATCTCCCTCTGTCTCCCTCTGTCTGTCTCCCTCTGTCTGTCTCCCTCTCCCTCCCTCTGTCTCCCCCTGACTCCCTCCCTCTGTCTCCCTCTGCCTCCCTCTGTCTCCCTTCCTCCCTCTGTCTCCCTCTCTCTCTGTCTCCCTCTCTCTGTCTCCCTCTCTCTGTCTCCCTCTCTCTGTCTCCCTCTCTCTCTGTATCAGTCTGTCTCTCTCAGTCTGTCTGTCTCTGTCTCCCTCCCTCCCTCCCTCTCCCTCCCTCTGTCTCCCCCTGACTCCCTCCCTCTGCCTCCCTCTGTCTCCCTCTCTCTGTCTCCCTCTCTCTGTCTCCCTCTCTCTCTGTCTCCCTCTCTCTCTGTCTCCCTCTCTCTCTGTCTCAGTCTGTCTCTCTCAGTCTGTCTCTCTCAGTCTGTCTCTGTCTCCCTCCCTCTGTCTCCCTCCCTCTGTCTCCCTCCCTCTATCTCCCTCTCTCTCTGTCTCCCTCTCTCTCTGTCTCCCTCTGTCACCCTCTGTCTCCCTCCCTCTGTCTCCCTCCCTGTCTCCCTCCCTCCGTCTCCCTCTCCCTCTCCGTCTCCATCTCCATCTCTCTGCCTCTCTGTCTCTGTCTGTCTCTGTCTCTGCCTCTATCTGTCTGTCCCTGCCTCTATCTGTCTCTGTCTGTCCCTGTCCCTGTCTCTGCCTCTATCTGTCTCTGTCTGTCCCTGTCTCTGTCTGTCCCTGTCTTGGTCTGTCCCTGTCCCTGTCTGTCCCTGTCTCTGTCTCCCTCTCCGTCTCTGCCTCTATCTGTCTGCCCCTGTCCCTGTCTCTGCCTCTATCTGTCTGTCCCTGTCTCTCTCTGTCTCTATCTCTGTCTGTCTCTGTCTCTATCTCTGTCTGTCTCTGCCTCCATCTGTCTCTGCCTCTATCTGTCCCTGCCTCTATCTCTGTCTCTATCTCTGTCTCTCTCTCTGTCTCTATCGCTGTCTGTCTCTGTCTGTCTCTACCTCTATCTGTCTCTGCCTCTACCTGTCTCTGCCTCTGTCAGACTGTCCCTGTCTCTGCCTCTATCTAGCTCTGTCTGCCCCTGCCTCTACCTGGCTCTGTCGCTATATGTCTCTATCTGTCTCTGTCTCTATCTGTCTCTGCCTCTATCTGTCTCTGCCTCTATCTGTCTCTATCTGTCAGTCTGTCCCTGTCTCTGTCTGTCTCTGTCTATCTCTATCTGTCTCTGTCTGTTTCTGTCTCTATCTGTCTCTGTCTCTGTGCCTCGGGCAGTGCACACGTACTGTGTCTACACGTCCCCGTCACCAGCCCAGAGACAGCCCCCCCCCCACTCCCCCCTCTCCCTGTGTAATGTAAAAGCCAGCTCATTTTCTCTCTGAATTTGCTGCTTCACAGGGTTTGTGTCCCACCACTGGGCCTGGGGTCACATCTGTCGCTGGCTTTAATTCTGACTCTCACCCACGAGCTGTCAGATCAAAGCCCCCCTTTGGCGCCCCCCTTTGTCACCTCAGGTGCCGGCTCTCACACCCTGCTGTCCTCTGTCACCTCACCCCGCGCGTGTGTCAGCCCAGGCTGTGACAGCTTCCAGGGCACACACACAGCCACACCCCGAGTACTTCACAGGTCTTTAAAAGACCATTTACTTGTTAATGAGGCTTTGTTGTATTTCACCTCTTCGTAGCGCCCCTGCATCTCCACTGTGACTATCGCTGGAATAATCGCCCGGCCTCCATAGAGCAGAGTCTCTCGGAGTCGCCCTGCTGCAACCAGCGGTGTTTGCTGACACTCTGGAAGGTCCGCGGGCCGCCAAGGAAGGCTTGCCGGGCCGCTGGCGGCCCGCGGGCCGTACTATGAGTACCCGTGGTTTAGAATGTCCCTTTGAGTTCCTGAGTGAAGTGTAGTGATTGAAGCGACGTGCCATGTGTGTTTTAATTACATAAAACAATGACTGTGGGAGTTTTTAAGCATATTATGATTAGAGAACACTACAGTATTAGTATGTGTTATGTGTTGGAGCCCTACATTTTATTTGGTGTGTATTTTGAGATATATCTATGTATATGTATGATTTTCATGTGGAATGTAGAAATTTCACATCATGTAAAAACAAAAATCACATTTGATCTTATTTACTACTGTAAATAGATATCATTTTTTTACATACAAAATGAAAATGATGTTTGCTATGTGTATTATCTCACATATCACTCAGCCTAGATCAGGTGTCCCCAACCAGTAATTTGGGAGCTACGAGTAGCTCCCAGACACCTTCAAAGTAGCTCACAGCCTTGTGTTATTTTTCAAATGAGCATAAGATCATATTATCATTTCAAAGTTAATGGAAGGCTATGTTCATGTGACTGGTATAGCAAACTAGTGTGCAGTTCCTAAGTGAAGATGGAAGTGTTCAGGTCTGTAATAAGGTGCCCTCACACACCCCGAAGGATGTCATGCTTCATCATTGGGCCTGCTCCTCGTCGGACCGGCGCTGCGATGCCCGACGGGCACCCGCGAAGGGGCTCTTTAGTGGAGATCTTTTTTGATGAAGCTGTAAGGTGCATGCGGGTGTGTGGATTAGGTAGTGAAGTGAGTGTGGAGTGATGGTTAAAATAGGTCCAGGGCAGCCCTATAGTCTAAATTTTATTCCCAGGGTGCACTAGCCTAGCTAAAAAACAGTCAGCCCTACCTGGATGCAATGGTCCTAGAGGACGTGTGTGGTGTGGGAGGTCGACATGTTTCTTGCCTAAGACAGCCACTAACGGGTCAAAGGGCAATTCATCAGGACCAAAAAGTGAATAGAGGAGTTTTCCAATTTAGCACTACCGCAAGGCTGGTTCTGGCAGTGGCGCAATGAAGTAGTAACCAGTTTTGCAAGTCAACACCAAGTCCAGTTGACCTAGTGTTGTTGTGACCCCTGAATATGCAGGTCTCGGCTGACGGGACTTTTTTTAGAGCGTGTCGTTGCTTACGACGGAAGGTGGCGCAGCAACTAGCTGTATTCCTACCCCTTGCTCTGGTATCTGTTCATGTGACATCATGATTATCAGGCTGAAGATAGCAGGGCCTGACAATCAGCAGTGCTCAGTTAGATTTGTGGGCTAGGCTGTGGCTGAATCACAGAGCTGAACAGCTGAAGCACTGAGGTATTGGACTCTTAAAAAAAAATCCTTGTCAACTCAAAATTTGAGTTGTGAACATCATCATCATCATCAGATTACTTTATTCGATTAATACAAAATTAATCATAAAAGTTCAAATATAATCACAGATAAGAGCTATAAAAACAGTTAAAAACAATTAATTCATCTCTTCAAATGTGAAATTTCCTGGTTCTCAGTGATAAACATAAAAAGGAGGCAACACTATAACAGGTTAGAGGGTCAGGCAATATTTGTAAAAAATATAAGGCCGGGCGACATTGTCTAAAATTGTGCTTGCGCATAATTGGAATTAAAAATCTCTCTCGATTATTACAATAAAATTTACACAAAAAAAATGTGCAAATAAGTTTGGCGTGTGGAATCGTCACATCAGCAGCATGGGAGATCATTAATAGAATAGGTGCCAGCAGGAAAGCATAGCATACACGTGATATAATTAAGGCGAAACCTTAACAAAATAAATCTGTGTCGGGGTTTTGTTACAAACTCCAGGTAAGATGGTACCCCCTCACCCTGCATTGGGCCCTCAAGATACTCTGTGACCGTAGATTTACTATTCTGAACGGTTATTCTCGCATCATTCGCAATTTTTAAAAAGCGGGCTTTTAAAACTTTTTTCGAAATAGATACACAATTTTCTGATGATTCATATAAACTCCCTAGATCTAAAGTATGGAGAGTATTTTTAACATATGCTAACCACTGGATGTTCTGTGTGTGTTCTAGAGTTAAACAATCCATGATAATTTGTTGAGTAAGCAACACAGGGGTCGATTCCGATTCGGGCCGGAAATTTCTCCGACCGAGCCGGACCCGGAGAGATTTCCGACCGAATCGGACCCGTGCAGTCCGACCGAACGAGTACGATGCGTCCGTATGTTATCGGACTCGAGTCGGTCGGACTCCCATTGAAGTCAATGGGAGCCGGTCGTACAACGCGTACGCGGGCTCCCATTGACTCAATGGGTGCGAGTCGGACAAGGGCGCCCCCTACAGCGGGTACGCGGCGAAGCGATTCGCGCCGTACACGCACAGGTAGGGGGACCCATGGGTCCCCCTGTGTGCGACTCGCGCGGCTACGCGTACAGGGGGGTCCGACACGGACCCCCAAAGTACGGCTCCGACAGCTCTTTCGAGCCGGAGTGCGCGGCTCGGTCGGACTGCTCGCGGCGCGCATC
Organism: Calotriton arnoldi; assembly: GCA_963921515.1. NCBI lineage: Eukaryota > Metazoa > Chordata > Amphibia > Caudata > Salamandridae > Calotriton > Calotriton arnoldi. The sequence continues at coordinate 444,500 of CAWUFW010013857.1, forward strand.
GTACTTACCCGGCCGGGGAACGTCTCCATTGCGCGCTGCGAGTCGAGTCCGAGCGACTCGGTCGGTGCGGTTCGAGCCGGGAACGAGTCGGTCGGAGCGGTCGGGACGCCCGGACGAGTCGGTCGGCGAATTCGCATCGTACTCGCTCGGCCGGACCCGCGTACGGTTCGGTCGGGAAACAGTGCTCCGAATCGGATCCGGTAAAGCCGAATCCGATTCGGAGCCCTACCGGCCGAGATCGGAATCGGCCCCACAGTGTTTCTTCGCCATATTGAATGACAAAGTAGGATAGGTGCTACATTTATTTGATCAGTGATATAGGGGATATTCAGCTCATGAGGTAATTTAAAATTGGAGCAACTGATGGGGAGGCCCCTCATTTATTTCCAAAAAGAATCCTCTATTGTTTGTATCACCTTTACGTTGGCATAGCCCCAGACTCCAGCACCATAGGCAGCTACTGCACTAGATTTGGCCCCGTAAACCTTTCTTATGATATCTAGATGTCTTGTGCCCAACTTTTTAGAGAACGAGAAGAGTTGTGAACAAAATGATGCTTCTGAATGCTTTTTAATGAAAGACAAATGAATGGAGGGTTATTAATTATGTCAAAAACAAAATCCCTTTGGGTTTCTCATAAGCACACTATATACCACACCGATCTCACATGCACTCTAATCACCATCAATGGAATTGAAAACCAGAAAAGTATAATACAAAATATCTTTATTGACAGGATCCTTATTCAATATTATTAAAAATATATTATTTATAGATTCTTTTCCTTTTATAAAAAAACACATAAGATAACACTATTATTAAAAACAACGCATATTCAAAATTCATGGGAGAATACAACAAAAAATAGTAACAATAGAGCCCAATAACTCTATTTGGCAGACCAAGACACAAAGGTTTTTTCAATATTTCATTTGAGATTAGACATTACATGACACAGATATACGTGTTCATTCAAATCCCTATTGTAAAAGGACCAGTGATGCTTGGTTGCGTTTTCAGAACAAAGCGACGCGTTTCGGTGGTTTGATTGAATACACCACCTTCTTCAGGCTAACAATTAATTTTGGTGTCTCCCAACACAATAATCTAAAAGATATTCATATAAAATCAACATATTAGATTTTGTCCGAAAGAACAATAATACATAATATATCATATTACAATTGATCACTTTTTTGTAAAACATACAACAAATACAACAAAGGCATCTATATTACAATTTCGGTTCAATCCATGGTGATTCAAACATAATAATTCCAGGCATACCACTCAATCAACATCCTGAGTTTCAAAACTCATAGTATATATATTCCTTAATGGAAAGACCCATCACAAACGATGATTTAAAAAATATATATGTATGTGAATGGGTTTTGTAAAAGAGATCTTTCCTTTCACACAAACCTTTTTCATCACGCCAAACACATGGTCGTTATTGATTATAAGAAGAGGGAGGGACATTTCCACTCATACACCAACCCTATTCTGCCGCACTCTGATAGTAATTATAGTTGTAAAGGAGTGTACCCACCTAAACAGATGAAAGAACAAAGAGTGGGAAGAGGAAAGTATTATATTCCTTCCTTGATAGTTCTGATTCTCCACATTAACCACACGATCCCTCAATAGTAATAGTGGGGGTTATTCTATGGATGCATTGTGCAAAGGAGAAAAATAAAATAAAAACAACCATTGTAAAATAACATTCCTCATCAAATGAGAATTCCCTTTTTGTTGCAATCCATTAAATAAGTGAAACTCTACCTTTTATATAAAACCAAAGTTTTTGGGTTTTAGGGTTATACTTCCATAAACCTCACAGATCTGCTGGAGTCTGTATGTAGATAAAATCGTCCTTAGAACCCTACAAATCACAAAATAGTGTAAAAAGGGGAGAGAACGATTTATTAACTCTGCCCTATTTTTCAACGTTTCAACTGAAAAGGTTGTTTATAACATGGAAAGAAAGATAATATGTACACTACCTGATCATGTACCCATTTGGGTTTAGCCACTGGAGCTATGGCTCAAAAATAATGCCGAACTTCTGTACATAATCAAGTCCTCAAATATAAAGTGAAGGCCTGTCGGCAACCTCAATCAAAATGTTGATGCCTGTATAAAAGAACACTATGATAAGTTATAAGTTACCTCCAAATTTTACATGTCGCCATGCTGGCCCAAATAAATATTTAAGGCATAAACCTATATTCTCATTGTCTCTTCTATTTATAAAAGCTTCTTAAGACGCTTCTAGTAAACTGTAACACTCCCTTATTATAGCCGTGCATTACCCATTTTGTGCGAGTTTATTCCAAAAAACAACAAGTCATCACAGGGTTTTTTTGTAAAGCATTTCCTCTTTTTTGTCATCAATCTGTATAATTTATAAATAATGCCATCCCCCTCCGGTTCTAACCCTCAAAGGCATTCGGCTCATCCGGAGAAAAACACTCCGTAATTGTTGTATCCCAAATGTACGATTAACTTGCGTCTAAAACCACACCCCAGTTGCTCTCTTATAACAACAGGCTCACCTCTATCATCAAACCTCATAAAGGTGGCCCACAAAATATAGTACCGGGAGGAATACTCGCCATGCATTTAAATTCTAAACTATAAAAGGTCCCCCAAAAACTACAGGGTAGATACTTTATGCCAATTAAATAAACTAAGTACACGTAATTTTAACCATTCCTTCAGAGTGTCTCCCCTACGTAATCACCTACCAGGACTTAAAGGTCTCCTCACGTGCTCCTGCTTCTCCCAAATTCTACGATAAATGAAACCAGCCGGCATTCCGGCTTAAATACACGCTGACTTCCGGGTGCACGAATAAATTGTGAGAAATAAAGGACAGACAAAAGGCCACAATAGTAGCCGCCATCTTAGAGAGGGTTAAAAGAACCCCTTTCACATTCATTTTAGGAATATATAGCATCTTCTGTAATTAAACCTTCAACGGTGCCCACAAGCTTACCGTATTTGACATTAACATCTTTAACCCTTTGTACAAGGCACTATAGTGTTCTTAAAAATCTTGCCTCATACCATCTCAACACTAGTGTGGATAGAGCGAATACAATAAGACCCCAAATCCGGCTGCCATCTTAGACAGGACTAAACATACTATCTCTATGTTCTCTAAGAAAAGATATTCCATAATGCCAACATTAAAATCCTATTTATAAGTGGGCATTAGGTAAATCCTCGATATAGATCTATTCCCAATTTGACCAATTACCCATTCTTTTCAAATAGCTACCTCAATATAAGAGATATGCAGAAAAAACTTTATGTGCATCAATATGAAAATACAGGGAGAAGTAAACTAGAAGAAATAAACCCAAATTCATCTTGTCAATTTCTCCCATTCTTCTCTCGAATTCAATCCTTCTCTAATGGTATTCAAGATGGAAATGTACCACTGTTCTCTCGCTTTTCTTTTTTCTTCAATATTGCCCCCTCTTCTATTCATCAGTACTCTTTCCAAGACATACCATTCAAACTCAGTCTCTTTATGTCCTATTTCTAAAAAATGTGCAACCAATGGAGCATTCACCCTCCCTCTAGCTCCACCCCAGTTGGCCAAACCCACCCCCCTCAAAGGTATGGCATCTCCCTTGCTGCAGGCACCTCACTCCCTGCCCCTGTAACCATGGCTGCGCTGAATGAGGAGGCTATTGATCTCCTACGAAACATCTCTGTAGGCCAGACTGCACTGCTGAATGCCATCCAGGGGCTTAGCTGCCATATGCAGCAAATGGTAGCATACCTGGAAGGCATCCACAGTGCTATGTCTCGCCTACAG